>JASAOG010000077.1:5000-605000 GCA_030265305.1 Biomphalaria pfeifferi
AAATTCACACTAGACAAACACAAAACACAAAACAAAAAGATTGGCCAGACCAACAAACAGCAGACGAACTCTCACATAAACCTCCACAAACACACACAAACATAAACTCACCTACCTATACAAATCATCGCATTAACTGGCATCCATAACTGTGAGTAGTTCTTCTGTGAATAGAGTTTTAAAAGTGAACTTATTTTTATTTTTATTATTTTTTTTACAAAAAAAAATAAAGAAATAAAAATCAAGAAATAAAAATGACGTTTAGAGAAATGAAACAATATTCATTTGTGATCCGGATTTAGACTCATTAGTGTCTGCCCCATGTTTGCCCTAATGAAATCCCTCATTAGAAACATGCAAAAACACAAAACCAAAAATAAGACATGTTTTACGAACTGGCAATACTTGTCGCAAGGTGTGCATTTAAGCAAGCCACAGAGATGCAACAAAATTGTTCTAATCAGTAATGAAAAGTGGAAAAATAGAAAGGGTAGTAGGGCGTCAAAATATCAACATCTATAGACTTTTTGAACAATCGTCGAAAAAAGGCGTCGCAGACAGCATTTTGACGTGATAGCGATAAAACACTCAAAGGGAAGCAATCGCCGGCATTGATTGCAAGGTGAGCAACGGTTATGTCGCACAGGTTGAAAGATCAGACTGATAAGTCATCTAGAAATTGCGACAAGCTTCTTGTGCCTATGGCATCTTGCGGGTGCGAATGGATGACGAAAAAGGAGGCGGGGGCGAAAGCGAACATGGCGTTAACCTTTAAGACTTAAATACATGCGCGTTTTGTATATATAGATATGGATGTATTCAGCCATGTAAAGGTTGCTTTAGTTTTGATCAATTAGGCTAGAAGCAAAATTATATTGCTCTAGTTCTTTCCTACACTGAAACACACATTTTGAGATCAGTGATGCCCAAAACTGCGACCAGTGGGCCACATCCGGCCTTGAAATGGTGTTGTCTGGACCTTAAAACTCCTGCCTGCTTTAGACGTTTATTGACAAAATTGCTGGTAGACAACTAAACCGACGTAGGCGTATTATAGTTTAGCATGTGAAAACGTGAAATAACTTCTTTGCGAACAAAACTAAATATAACTTTTATTGGACCATAGCACACCGAGCATGCTATAGCCTAGGCACGAGTGTAGGTTGTATAAAACTCTAATGTATATATAGACAAATTGAAGTTAACATAAAATAAAATAAATGTGGTAGACTTATTTTGAATAAAATCGAACTCAAGACAAAACACATCTTTTCAGTCTGGCATTTTGGAGTCGTCTGGTTTACATGAGACCTCTGACGACAATACTACTTATCGTTCATATTCATCGTTCACATTGCATAGCTAACCTCTTTCCTACCGTCACCATAGAAACACATATACTTCATAATATTAAGATAAATTGCAAAAAAAACAACACTTTGTAATGGACGATTTGATGCGGCCCAAGACAATTGTGTCGAAAATATGTATGGCCCAAGGATCTAAAGGTTTAGAGCCACTGTGGATCATCTTCGTAGCAGAGAATGGTTAGGTCCAGTAAAGTTCCCCTTTCAGACCTTTTAGGGCAGAGGATGTTAGGTCATCTGTTTCTATGGCCTTTGGTTAACGAGGGTGTCATGTGTCCAGCAAAACGACTAACCGCCTTTACTTTTCCCCAACTAATTAGAGATGGTTGGATAATAGGTATCATCAGAGGTGCCCAAGGATCCCGAAATTTTAAAAATCCCAGTCGTCACCAGTATTCGAACCCAGGACACAATCAAAATCACATTTCAGTGCTGCATTCAGTCTATTGATAAAGAAGCAGCAAAGTCGTACTGTAAAAAAGGATCAATAAATATTGATATAATATATAACATTGAGATAATGTTTCAAAAATCCTAGATCGCAATAATTCATGTTGATTTTAATCATCTAATGTACATTTAAATAGATTGATTACCTAGATCTTTCTAGATTGTGTATCTAAAAATTGCAAAATAATAATTATGAGACGAGAGTACTCTTATTTTTGATGTTCAATTACTAGATCTAGATCTAAGAATTAGATTATATATTACATAGGTTAGGGTTGAAAAAAAACAACGACCCTACTTCTTATAGCTACTTTACAAAACAACGCCTTGATCCAACTTTCTAAAAACTTTTCACGACATTTTTGTAGTGTTAAAAATCTCCATGTCCAGTCTAGATATAGTATATATGGTCTATGGTCTTTAATCAATAAATCCTTACTATCGAAAATTCCCGAACGCGATAGTCCTTTCAAGAACGCGATAGTCTTTTCAAAACCGATGTAGGATCTAGACATACATTTAATCTCTAGCCAAATTTACATTTGATTATTTTTACTTTGAAAAATTTTAACAGTCAAACTAGAGTTTTCACCGTATGGCCAACGACCTAGTAATTCTTTTCTCAGCGATACACATCGACTATCAAATTTCTAGGAAAATCATTAGAGCCATGTTGATATCAGTGATGGCCCACCCTCCATGAAGGAGTGACTTGAATAGATGTATTGTAAAAATAGGAGCTAATAAAATTATTATATACTGTAGCGGTATCTTTTCTATCACATTCTAGTGGCGCAAACAAAAGGCCAGATGCGCGAGAAAGTCTACCTCTAGCTTTTGACATTTGAAACGCGACTTCACTGCAATATTGATACACATCCCTTCATTACAGCAGCGGTGCTCAATCTGTTTCGGCATTGGGGGTCATATAAATTTACGACACAATATGTCACGGGTCGCATCGATGCGGGGAAAAAAATCAGCGAGTTCAATGGAATTCGAAACTCTCCATCTTCATTATGCCCTGTGGGCAGAAGTTTGAAGGGGTGGTATTATAGCACCAAGTTACGGGCAGGGTTTGATCCTCGGGCCCCAGTTGGAGCATCACTTCAATACAATCTTAATACTTTTCATAGACCCAATTGCTCTTCCATACAACTGTGCAAGACAATTAATTAAACAGCGCGGAGTCGCACATTGATTTCAGATTCTGACATTCACAAATACTGCTTATTTCTGATGAAATAGGGTGGCGCTAGTGGCGCTAACGTAAAAGGCCATTAACTATAACTGTTTAAAAGATTTTGTTTAAATATGGCCAATGTTATCACTGTACAATGTCTGTGCAAGCGATGCACCTCCCTGGTAATGTTTTGACTACACAGAAAACAATTGAATTTTATTTTGCAGTGTTAAAATTTGCTAGTGGTCTCCGTTGGCCGTAGGGAAAAGTCGGTTTTTTTTGTTGTTGTTTTTTTTTTGTGCTGTTGGTCCGTCCGTCGATTTGTCAGGTATGGAGCTAAAATACTAATTTATTATGCGTTCAGATCTAGGACTTAGTTACAAAGCTTATATTAAAACACTCTGTCTGGTAAAAATTTTAAACATGTTACTTCTCTATCTTCCCAATTTCAAATCAAATTGAAACTTTGCGCAATTATTCGTTGTCTCTGACAAAATATGAGCCAATCAAAAGAATTAACCAAAAAAAACAACAACTCAAAAAATATTGGAAATTAGTTATTTTGTTTGATCTCGAAATAAGGGGAGCAAATACTACTGAATGAGAGATGTGAATATATATATATAGAGAGAGATGGATTTATTTTCTTTATTCAGTTTTGTCACGTTTATTCTCCCACTTCCCATTTCTAGGATCAAGTTGAAATTTCGTATAATTATTCATATAGTTGTTGACGATAAACGAATCAATAAAAAAAATCATTTAATAGTAATTAATTAATTTAGTTTTATGGTGCCAGACGAAGGAAATTAGCTATTCTTTCGTAGATAAGCTTTTGTTTTTTAAAAGTTTTTTTTTCTCTTTTGCTTGCTTAGTAGCTTGATTTCAAAGTTGAAATGGTATTTGCTACTATTCATTCGTTTGTTTGTTTCTATTTTTTTGGGTATTAAATACATCTGTCCAATGAGTATAAAAACAAGTAATATATAACAAACTTTTTACAAAGCTTATATCAACTAACTCTGTATGTCTGTCTGTCTCGGATCAAGCTGAAATTTTGCACAGTTATTTCTTTTACCTCACGATACAAGAATCAATTCGAAAAATTAACCAGTTAGTTAAATAACTATTGGTAACGAATTATTTTGTTTGGTATTTCAAACAAGAGAAAGAAATAGTACTTGATTGAAGTGGTGATATAAGTTGAATTAATTCACTTTCTACATTGATGCCTGATGCTTAGTGAACACAAACAGGAAAAAGAAACAATAGATAACTATACAATCTTCCATGTTCATAGACTATTCGCTAGTAGAGGTTACCGCCTTGGCTTGAGAAGCCTGAGAAGGCCTTAGCCCACAAGTTCGAATTCATGTCGTTTCCTTTTAAAAAAACATTTTGAAAAACGATCACCCAGATACCCCGTTCTTTCTCCCCCCACCCCTTTCCAACTGGTCCAGACAAGTGATAAGGATCATTGCGTATTAAGAAAGTCAACGCAGGAAATTTCGCCAAACAAAAACAGCTGGTAAAATATATTTCTAATCACACAGATTTATTTTTTGTTGGTCTAGATCTATTACATATTTAATTACATGGCTGATCTAAACTAATTGATACACTTTAATATAGGCTTTGTTGTTATTTTGTGTTTTTTTTAAAGTTTTTTTTTAAATTTTATTGTGCTTGTTTTCTTTTGTTCACAGACTTTAAAAAAAAAATTCTACCAAACTTCTGCCACGTCTGCAGAGTAATTTAAAAATTGTAAGAGCACTAAAAACTGAAGAAATACGAAACAAATAAAGGAAGCAAAAAGACTGAATAAATACTGAAATAAAAGGAACAGCTGAAATACTCAGATACTTGACTACATTACGACAGAAATTAGCACAATGACGTCATTGAGAATTGTTGCTCTTGTTTGGGTGGCTGTGATCTTGGTTGAGGAATCTTCAATGGCACAGGAAACTGTAAGTTTACAAATAACTATTTTTAGATTGTATAGTAGAATCATAAGGAAATGTAGCTATCGAAAAGAGAGCTGTAATAGACATTTGGCTGTAGTTATAAATAGTCACAAAAATATCTGGCTGTAGTTAAAAACATTTAGTAACTGTAACTATAGTAAATCTGGCTGTAGTTAAAACATTGGTAAAGATAGTAATACAAATATCTGGCTGTAGTGAACACATTATTAATTATAGCTAAAGTAAATCTGGCTGTAGTTAAAACATTAGCAAGTTTGTACACTTGATTTCTCCCACACCCAATCTCGTATCAAGCTGAAATTTCGCACAATTATTTCTTTTACCAGACAACACAAAAATTCATTTATAAAATAATTAACCAATTAGTTAATTAACTATTGCTAATAATTTACTTTGGTATCTCAAACAAGGGAAGGATTGTCGTCTGAGGCTTTTACAAATTTAATTACCTGACAAATCCAGGCTAATTGATACACTTAATGTAAGCTTTGAGTTGGGTTTTTTTAAAGTATTTTTTTTTAAAATTTATGTTGCTTGTTTTAAAATGTACACATTGGTTTCTTATAGTTTATTTGTTTGGTGTAATGCACACATTGTAAGACAAATTTCCAATTATTATTATTATTATTATTATTATTATTATTATTAAAGTCTACTTTGTCTTTTTTTTGTTGTCCTTCTTTGTAAAGCTTTGTCCTCCTGTTTGTCCTCTTTTGGGTCTGTTTGTGCCTGTAAACCCTATGTCTGCCTCAAGAAAAGTATTACTTAACTAATCTTGCATTCGAATGAACTTGTTGTTTTAAAAGATTGTTCACGAGAATCCCATAGCGCTATTCAAATTATAGAAACCTTTTTTTTTTTGACCAAGATCAGACAACAGTTGTAGTAGCCTAGTAATAATATATATTCTGAAACAAAATTACAAACATTTAATTCTAAAACGTCTGCTTGTCCCACTCAAGTTACCATCCACATATCTACATTTATTAATATGTGTGCTAGCATCACATGAGCCATTTTAAGGGATATTAATGCTTATGTAAGGCGTTTTTATCGATCGTTTGTTAACGCCACTCGTTTTAATGAGATTTTTGTTTGCGAGATTTTCATGACACGAGACAAATTATTCATTCGCCTTTTTACTTAGAAACTCAAGTTTATAAAAGTGTATAATTAATTGAATTCTTGCACAATATTGTCGCATAAAAAATACGTTGTCTGCCAACAGACTGTTAAACCGGAACATCGGATATATTAGTTACCTGTTGTTTTTTTATTTCATTACCAATTATGCTAAAATCTAAATCCTAAAACTATAACTTAAACTCATACAATCAAATAGGCATTTTTTTATTACATAGCCCATAATAGCGTTTTTAAAACCAGATCGCCGCTCTAAATTGAAATAAACAATAGGAACCGACTCTCGGCATAGCATACGCCACCCGCCCATTTTTTATTTATTTATTCTGAGCCTTGATCTCTGTCACCGCGAAAGTTACGTGGGTAACTCTAGTCCGACAGAAATAAATAAATAAAAGAGTTATCTTTCCATGACTTTTTAAAAAACGTTTCCCGCATGGTTGGGCCATGAGAGAATTATATCTATATATTTCTAGACAGCCATAAAATCTTCGCTAGTCATAGGTATCCAATAGCAGAGTGGTTAGTATGTCGGCCCGCGGAGAAGTTAGCCACGAGTTCCAAATGAGCCTTTTTTAAAAATGCTTTTAAAAACCAATTTCTGTAAAATCCTCCCAGATATCCCTTTCTTTGCCCCCTCTCCCTCCCCAGCTTCCCAACTGGTCCAGATAAGTGATAGGATCATAGAGCATTGAGAAAGCTACACGATCCGCTCACTAACCCAGGGCACACAAAACAAATGAGCTGTACATCACAGCCCTATTGACCAGTTGTAACTGGCCAGACGATACCCACGTAGGCCGTAACTTAGACAAGCTGGAGTAACAGACTTTAAAGACGACATAGTGCTTGGAAGAAATGGCGGTAGTAAACTTTATACCCGGTCATTCGACGTCTGTCAAACATGAAGAGGGAGAATTGGGGGGGGGGGGGGGGTGATCAGACTCCAGGCATTCTTAACTAACCCAGTTAACAGCGGCAGTGAAGGTCACGGTAACTTAGGCTAACATTTTTATAAAGCTTATGTCAACTCACACTATCTGTCTGTCAGGTAAAAAGTTTGAACATGTTTTTCCTACCATTTCCTATTCTCGGATCAAGTTAAAACTTTATACAATTTTTCATTGAACCAGTCAAGACATGAATCCATTAAAAAAAATAAATAAATTAACAATTAATTTACCTGTTGTTGATTAATTATTTTGTTTCTTTTCGAAATAATGGGAATGAATTCTACTTAATGAGAGATGTGGATATATATATATGGATTTAGTCCTCATATTACCCTGTGGCACTTTTTTCCCCCACTTCCCATTCTCGGATCAAGTGGAAATTTTACATAATTATTCATAGTCGAAAACAATACATGAATCAATTTAAAAACTAACCATTTAGTTAATCATTTAGTACGTATTAATTAATATTGTTTATAGAGCAGGAAGGGAGATAAACTCTGTAATTTTCAGATAAATGACAGTACTTAGAGGGTTTTTTCATTAGATAAGCTTTGTTGTTTTTTTTTTAAATAATTTTTCTATTGCTTTTTGTTTGATTGTTTTATTACTATATTTTTAAACACTTACTTACAACTGACTGTATGAATACCTGAAAAAAAGCCTACCTTTTGTATTCTGCTGTCAGGTGTCTACTGTCAATCGTCTGCTGTCAACTGTCATTTGTCAATCGTCTGCTGTCAATCGACTACTGTCCATCGTCTGCTGTCAATCTTCGGGTGACAATCGTCTGCTGTCGCTTTCCATCGTCTGCTGTCGCTTTCCATCGTCTGATGTCAATATTCTGGTGACAATCGTCTGCTGTCTCTGTCCATCGTCTGCTGTCGCTTTCCATCGTCTGCTGTCAATATTCTGGTGACAATCGTCTGCTGTCGCTTTCCATCATCTGCTGTCGCTGTCGCTTTCCATCGTCTGCTGTCGCTTTCCATCGTCTGCTGTCGCTTTCCATCGTCTGCTGTCGCTTTCCATCGTCTGCTGTCGCTTTCCATCGTCTGATGTCAATATTCTGGTGACAATCGTCTGCTGACGCTTTCCATCGTCTGCTGTCGCTGTCCATCGTCTGCTGTCGCTTTCCATCGTCTGCTGTCGCTTTCTATCGTCTGCTGTCAATATTCTGGTGACAATCGTCTGCTGTCGCTTTCCATCGTCTGCTGTCTCTGTCCATCGTCTGCTGTCGCTTTCCATCGTCTGCTGTCAACATTCTGGTGACAATCGTCTGCTGTCGCTTTCCATCGTCTGCTGTCAATATCTGGTGACAATCGTCTGCTGTCGCTTTCCATCGTCTGCTGTCGCTGTCCATCGTCTGCTGTCAATCTTCTGGTGACAATTGTCTGCTGTCGCTGTCCATCATCCGCTGTCGCTTTCCATCGTTTGCTGTCGCTTTCCATCGTTTGCTATCGCTGTCCATCGTCTGCTGTCAATATTCTGGTGACAATCGTCTGCTGTCGCTGTCCATCGTCTGCTGTCGCTGTCCATCGTCTGCTGTCAATATTCTGGTGACAATCGTCTGCTGTCGCTGTCCATCGTCTGCTGTCGCTGTCCATCGTCTGCTGTCGCTGTTCATCGTCTGCTGTCACTTTCCATCGTCTGCTGTCAATATTCTGGTGACAATTGTCTGCTGTCGCTGTCCATCGTCTGCTGTCGCTTTCCATCGTCTGCTGTCGCTTTCCATTGTCTGCTGTCAATCGTCTGGTGACAATCGTCTGCTATCAATCGTTTACTGTCCATCGTCTGCTAATTTTTTTTTTTTAAATAGGGAAGGGCTGGGAAGATTTCAGCAAGTCAAAGAGAAACAGACATGAAAAACTCTGAGAGTAACTGATTGAGAGAGAGAGACCGAAATAAAGATTAGGAAAAACACAGGGAGATGAAAAGAGATTATGAGAGAGAGAGAGAGAGAGAGAACAGAGAAAATCAGATTAAAAGATTTAAAAATAGAGAGATAAACATCAAGAGATAGTGATTGATTAATTGATAAAGAGAGATTACGAGAGAGATTAAGAAAGAGAAATTAAGAGAGATAATGACGATTAAGAAAGAAATTAAGTTAAGATATAGAGATTAAAAGAGCCCGGAAGAGAGAGAGAGAGAATTGAAGATAGAGAGATTAAGAGAGAGAGATATGAAAACGTGTAAACGCACAGGTAACAAAGGACGAGACAAAGATAGAGAGACAGAGAGACACAAAGAGAGAGACAAAGAAAGAGACAAAGATAAAGAGACAGAAAGAGAAACAGAGGGAGAGACGAGAGTGACAAAAACAGAGAGACAGAGACAGAGAAAGAAACAGAAAGAGAGAGACAGAGAGAGAGAGGCAGAGACAGAAACAGAGAGAGAGACAGAGAGAGAAACAGAAAGAGAGACACAGAGAGAGAGACAGAGACAGAAACAGAGAGATTAAGAGAGAGAGACAGAGAGAGAGACAGAGACAGAAACAGAGAGAGAGACAGAAACAGAGAGAGAGAGACGAGAGAGACAAAGACAGAGAGAGAAACAGAAAGAGAGAGACAGAGACAGAAACAGAGAGAGACAGAAACAGAGAGACAGAGAAACAGAAAGAGAGAGACAGAGAGAGAGACAGAGAGAGACAGAAACAGAGAAAGAGACAGAGAGAGAAACAGAGAGAGAGAAAGACATAGAGGCAGTCAGGCAGACAGATAGAAAATAAGAATAAAGAAGATTAATGAAATATGATAATAATATTGTCTATCCATCTTAATTTCATAGCAACCAAAAAACAAACAAAAAAAAACTTTAGAGAGTGGAATCATTAAATCTGAAATTCTAAACTTCTCTATTGAATATTAATGAGAAGTTTTACTTTTAAATTTCCCTCAGTGTAGATCTTACTCCTTGTATCTATGCACAAAAACTGGGACAACGTATTCATAAACTCTACCTTCTGGCTAACTCAGGTTCACAGTCATCAGTCATCTAGACATATCACATGAACAACAACAGCAAAATACAACGCTCTTTTAAAACACATAAGAATAAAGAAATAAATAAAGAACAGCATTAAAATATCAATATTTGTACTTAAGAATGATACGAAAAAATATTGAACATTTTTTATTTTTTTTTAAGTCTGATGTAAAGTTATCATGCCCTTCCATCTTGACTTGACACCGGAAGCCGGCGAGCTCAAGCAGACGTGAGAAATGGAAGGTTTGCGTTTAAGACGCAAGGACAGTGCTTGAGGTTGGTTACGAGAGTAAGCCATAGAAGAATGGTGGCCGTGGGGGGGGGGGGGGGGGGGGGCATGAAGCATTAGATCAGATCGAGGCTGAGAAGCAGAAGTCACCAGTCATCAAAAATTAGTCTATCGAGTCACCCAAATGGACGTTCTTTTCGCCAAAAAATATTGGCACCAAAAACTTTAAAAGTATTAGTTGGTAGCCGACTATCAATAAGAATAAAACAGAATATTAAAACTGACATTATTATTAGAGTATTCATTCTCTGGCGCTGCCAGGGTCTGGTTTCGTTAAAGGGAAACAAAATTCATCGTAGTCCCTTTATCAGTTTCCACCGAGGTACCGCCCTGGGCGATTAAAATCTACCGTTTATTATTATTATTACTATTATAATAATTATTATAATTATTATTATTATGTTAGAAATGAACGAGTAGTCATTCTCTGGCGCTGCCAGGGTCGAGCTTCTTCTTCTTCTTCTTATTCTTATTATTATTATTACTGCATTAGAGATGAACTAACATTCATTCTATTGCACTGCCAGGGTTGATCTCCGTTATAGGGCAGGGAAATTTACCATAGTCTCCCTTTAACAGTGTATACTGAGAAATTTTCTGGTGATGGGTCTGCAGCCATATCGACCAGCCATACCGCCCTAAGACAGGTAACGAGGATCTTCTTAGGGATGTTTAGGGCCATAAAAGTGTCAGTGAGGTCAGTTGTCATTATCCCCTCGGTTGATATAACAATGGGGCATATTGTTATTTTAAACAACTTCCATAATCGCTTGAACTTTATATTTAGGTTCCTATAATTTTATAATAAGATAAGATAATTTTATTGATCCAATCAAATGGAAATTCAGTTTGACTACAAGTGACAACCTCAGCGTAACTACTGTACAAAAACAATATGGATGAAAATTCGAACAACATTCATTCACGAAACACATACACATTAACGAAACATATACACATTAACGAAACATATACACATTAAAGAAACATATACACATTTACGAAACACATACACATTTACGAAACACATACACATTCACGAAACACATACACATTCACGAAACTCATACACATTCACGAAACTCATACACATTCACGAAACACATACACATTCACGAAACACATACACATTTACGAAACACATACATATACATACAAAAAATGGTTATTATTTTAGAAATGAAGTAATAGTTCATTCTCTTGCACTGCCAGGGTTGAGCTTGTTTATGGTGAAAACGGAATTCTTTGTAGTCGCCTTAACAGTGCCCATTAAGAAATGCTGTGGTGATGTGGCAGGTCTGCAGCAGTCCTGCCCTCTGACAGGCTACGAGAATCTTCTTAGGAATGTTTAGGCCCATAAATGTGTCTTTGAGGTCTGCCGTCACTATCCCTTCAGCTGATATAACCAGAGGATTATTATTATTATTATTATAACTATGATGATGATTGCTACTCTAAAACATGTCAGGATTAAGATTTAAAGAAAACAATTCATTGTGGTCTGTGCTAATTGTTTATATATTACGTGATATGGCATCGATAACATGTTCGATATGCAAACTTCTCTTCATTTTGTATTGGCTGAAATAACATTGTAGTTGTTGATAGTTTGTAGTTCATAGTTTCTGATATTGAACCCTTTCTTTTTATCTTTGGGGTCCGATATTGAATTTGTGTTTCCACACAAACTGCTTTGTAACCTTGTTTTTTTTTTTTTAAATCAATTCTGTATATTCAACTCATGCAATATTTTTGTTTCATGATATGCGCTCCAATACTGGGGATTACCCGCCATGTCTTCTGCTCTTCTCGCTGACCGGAAGCTGGAAGACGTCTGCGAGTCCCATCTTCCGGCACGCAGATAATACGCGGTCATGCAAAGCGTGCCAGCATGCGAACCGGAGCGTGGCGCAACTCAGACCTTTTTTTATTTCCTTGCCTTGATTATATTTTGTTCTTTAATTATTGTATATAGATATGTACAAGCGCTATTTAAAATAAATTAAATAGACAAAATAGGTCGGTAGATTATAACAGGCTAGATATACTTTCTGTTCTAGGACATATTCGAATAACTTTTTTTTCCCAAGCGCAAGTACAGCATGGAACAGGCTGCTTGAATCAGCCTGGAAAACAAATGACTTTTAATGAGTTTAAGTATCTAATATGCACGACTAGATTAAAACATGTATACACGCAAGACTTAAAAAGATGCATCAGTGGCGTAGATAGGAATTTGCCATCGTTTGGGATCCCGGCGGGGGGGGGGGGGGGTTGACCTCTGCTTAATATTTAATATTTAACCCTCATAAAAAGCCCACAAGTGGGTGCCCGGGGTTAATTTTCACATTCTCCCCCTCTCTTTCCCCACCCTAGCTACGCCTCTGAGATCCATACGGTCGGCTGGTCCGATAGCCTATAATTATTAATGTGTGGAGTGGTACTATTATTTCATTGCAACATCACTGCTTCTTTATGTACCATTGCAAACAAACATTTAAAAGCAAAAACAAAATCGAAAACCTGTGCCTGGAGATCTATCGATAACAAGACATTGTCTCAGGCGCCATTTAGCCCTCACCGGCTTAAATCAAAGTAGCTGGCAGCAGATAGACTTTGAAAGAAACTTCTAAACAGCTCTCACAAAAGTCCCAGGACACACATTTGAGATCTAAAAAAGAGCTCGACAAAACTGGGTTTACATTTGAAAGGGCAAAAGAGTTTGTGTTGTCCCTACACTATAGCTTATGTTGTCTATTGTTAAATCCAGCATTTGCTTGCGGAAGACAAGTGCAAACGGCATAAAGAAAACTTAAATAGACCCCAGGCGAGCAACGGCTTTGACTGCATTAGATGTGGCAAAATATGTAGTTTGCAGCTGGGTCTGCATAGTTATCAAATGAGATACTGCAATCATTCTTAAACTTTGGAATCAGCTGTCTATTATTATTATTATTATTTTATAATTATTTTATTATTTTATTATTATTACTATAACTACAGTCACTTTTGTGATCTTGCATGACACACGCTACATTAGACCCCAAAATAATCACATGGTTTAAACTATTTTATAACCCTGATTTTCTTTTTGAGTTTATTCATAAATTTTATTTTTCTATATAATTGTTATTTTTAGAAGCGAATGCTCCTGTAAAATATATTTTTTTTTATCTAACGATAAGAAATCGAATTAATTTCACGAGCTTTGACCTTTAACCTTCAACGATTTTCACTTTTTATATAGTATCACAGTTTGGTAACCCCGAGATCGGAGGAATCTACATACTTGACCTACAGTGGACCCCTGTGCTGGATTTACCTATAGGTAACACTAGGCTATGGCTTAAAGCTCCAGCTTGCTTCGGGCTCGCTCGAAAATTGTTCTAGGGACATTTTGAACCATTTGAAAGAGAAACTAAATGATAAATTGCAGAATGTTGATTGCAAAGGGTCCTTATCTCAAATCATTTAGATCCTTTAGATCCTTTCCCTTTATCTATGTGACGGTCCTGGTGTATGACGTGTGTGAGTGGCTTGCTTAGTATCTAGGGGAGGATTATTTTTGAGTTGTCACACACCGGGCCATCAGAGATATATCGGGAGCAGGCACGCAACAAAACAAGCAATGGAGATAGTTTCAAAACTGTAAAGAATTAATGAATATTTATTTACAGGAATGTACAAGGTAAAATAAAATTGGGGGGGGGGCGGGCCCTGTGACAATCTATTTATAAGTCTGTTGACCGTTGGTGCATCAAACATGATCTGTTGAACGTCTTTCTCCATTTCTCTGCGTCTTTTGCATTGGATCGAATCTCGTTCAATGACATGCCCGTCCATTCTTTAATGTTGTCTTCCCATCGCTGTCTCTGTCTGCCTCTTCATCTTTTTTTTTTTTCCAAACTCTATTGGATTCCTAGCATTTTAAGTTTGAAAATGCGATTTAAGTCGGTCGCCTCTCCTAACCCCTCCCTTCCCCCTCCCACTGAATCCATCAGCGCATATAACACGTGACGATAACTCAGACAACCAACAATCTACTCTTCAATTATTCTCTTCAACCTCCACACTTAGATCTAAGTTGTAGCCAATGAAAAGGCTTTTAAGTGCTACTTCGATGCTTGAGCTGCAGCCAATCGGTAAGGCTTTTACAGAGTGTCTGGGGCGATCACTTCAAGTTGTTCAAGGAAAACGTAAAGTGCAAAGGGTCAGGTGGGATCGCGTTCCCCTATCACTTTGTTTTATGTCAGTGATGCTATAAGTACTTCCCGCGGGCCATATACAGCCCGTGATGCCGTCCATTCAGGCCAATCATAGTTGATGCCCATCAATGAAAGGCGTGTCAGAAATGTCAATGACCACAGAAGTAAAAAAAAAATAAGAAAAAAGAAAGTTCACCTTTCAGACTTTGCATCTACAGGGCGTATGCTGTTAAGGGCATCCGTTTCTTTTGCCAAAGGTTAAACGAGCAGGGTGTCACATGGCCAGCACAACGCCTTTACTTTCCCCAACTTAAGTCAGGTGCCCATTAGAGTCGGGTGGACTCAGAAGTGCCCTAGAAATCATGAAATCCAAAATCCTAGTCTTCATCGAGATTCGAACCCAGGACCCAAGGTTCGGAAACCAAGCGCTTAACTATTCAGCCACCTTTCACAATATATAAAAAAAAATCAAAACAAACGGAAATTGAAAAACAAAGAAAAAATGAACATTTAAGTTTAGGACCCCGGTTCAAAAACAAGCTTTATCATCTTTGCATTGTGTTTAAGTCCAGAGTTCGAGTCCGCTGTTACGTTTTTAGGCAGTTAAAAAACTTTTCTAGCACATGACCTTGGTGACTCTTGGTTTAAAAAAAATTATAGATAGATAGATTGATAGATTGATAGATAGATAGAAGGACGTACGGACGGACAGACAAACAGAGAAGACAGACAGACAGACAGACAGACAGATAGATAGATAGATAGATTGATTGATAGATAGATAGGACGGACGGACAGACAAACAGAGAAGACAGACAGACAGACAGATAGATAGATAGATAGATAGATAGATAGATAGATAGATAGATTGATTGATAGATAGATAGATAGATAGAAGGACGGACGGACGGACGGACAGACAGATAGATAGATAGATAGATAAATAGATAGAAATTAGATACGGATAGAGAGATGGCGAGAGAGATAAATAGATGGATGGATGGAAAATGTCATTTCATTCTACCTCTCTTCTACCTCCCTCACATCTATATTTAGTATTCCACCTCATCATCCCACCCCCTCTCTCTCCCCCTGTAGTCCCCTCCAAAATTCACTTTGTAAAGTGTCCCGAGTAGGCCATTATCACACACAGGGAGCTGTGGAGACAATATTTACCCGGCGCCCTGCCTCAAACCTAACCCCTCACCCCACACACCCACACATTTTATGGCTTCCGTCGTCTGCTTCCAATTAATTTCTTTTGATCATCAAGCCTCGTTCTCGCTACCCACCGGGTAGATTGCCACACCCCCCGCCCTTCCATCCTGACATCCCAGATTCTAGCCTTTTAGTTGTGACTTCCGTTTGACTGAGGCCTCGAAGTCAAATGGCTTATAGAATGAGTGTTGGAGCTAGTGAGCACGTCAATCTATTTTTGAATAATAATTATAATGATAATTTAGTTTATAAATTGCTTGATCAGGGCTGTTGAGACCAATAGCTGGTTGCCACGTCACAGGTCAGTGTTAAGGCCTTCTATAACGACTGCTGTCTCTGTTGGAGGTGCCAGTCTTTTCTCTTTCTGTTCGCTTTTCTTAGTCAGCTGAGATGTTCGCTACTACACAGCGCCATTGAGTGTCTACCTACCATTCCTTAGAACAGCGGTTCTCAACCTTTTAAGCTCGGCGACTCCTTTTTACAATCCCCCAACTCTGTCGCGACCCCCCCCCCGACACACTCATACAGCAACAGAAGAGCAGACAATCCATATTTTCGATGGTCTTAAGCGACCCCTGGCAAATAGTCAATCGACCCCCAAGGGGATCGCAACCCACAGGTTGAGAACCCCTGCCTTAGAACAATCAAGAACTAACAACTAGTTCCCAATGTACTCAGCTTATCAGATGCTCAATGTAAAGTTATCTTCGTAGCTGACAATGACCTTCCCGCTTGGCTATCTACTTAGAAGGTTTGAGTTCGAATTCTGACTTAAACTTCCAGATATCCCCCCTTCCTTTCACGTGTCCAGAAAAGAGAGCAGTGATCAGGCTTTAGTATGAAAAATGTGCTAAACAAATTTGTTTAAATGTGATACAAGAATTGCGATTAACTTTCCCTTTTGGGATTTTCATAGTTGTTACGTATCTAGGTAACAATGCCTAGATACTATTTTTTTTTCTTGACCTGTAGGTTGTCTGCCCCCTTGTGTAATAAGTTTTTTTTTCTTTTTTATTCGTCAAGCCACACAGACTGTGACCGGTCCTTGACCTGTGTGTGTACCTCTGGTTGAAAGGAGGGTGTTTTTTTTTTTGTCTCTTTGAAGAGCGTTCTAGATCTGGGAAATTGATGACGTATTTGGTTCGAGAAATTCCTAGATTTGTCTTGAGATCGACGCGCGGTAGATTATATAAAGACCGCCCGCGTGACGTTGACGGACAGACATACGGAGACAGCCGTGGGACAGAATAGCGGAGACATTGCGCGACCCGTGCGTGGTATACCAATTGATCGTGTAAGTTAAGATTTTTCTTTTTTTTCAAGGCCTTGCTTGTATTTGTAATTATATTTTCAAACTATTGTATTGTAATATTTTTACATGCCATTTTTGTAAAAGGGTTTTGGTCAACCCTTCCATTTTGTATTGAGTTATATTATGATTAAACATTAAGTTGATATTTTACCTTCCAATTTCTTGTGTCATTTTTTTTTTTTGTTATTCATTGTAAGTCTTTGATTAAATTCAGACTTAAGATAAGTGACACAACAACCTTTTTCTATTGTCACGTTCCCCTAGACAAGCCATTTAAAAGTAGAATTCAATTTGTAATACGTGACAATAGTGAATCCATAAATGGTAAGCTTGATAAATGGTAAGAAAGCTTGATAAATGGTAAGTAAGCTTGATAAATGGTAAGTAAGCTTGATAAATGGTAAGTAAGCTTGATAATTGGTAAGTACGCTTGATAAATGGTAAGTAAGCTTGATAAATGGTAAGTACGCTTGATAAATGGTAAGTAAGCTCGATAAATGGTAAGTAAGCTTGATAAATGGTAAGTAAGCTTGATAAATGGTAAGTAAGCTTGATAAATGGTAAGTAAGCTTGATAATTGGTAAGTACGCTTGATAAATGGTAAGAAAGCTTGATAAATGATAATCTTGATAAACGGTAAGTAAGCTTGATAAATGGTAAGCTTGATAAATGGTAAGCTTAATAAATGGCAAGTAAGCTTGATAAATGGTAAGTAAGCTTGATAAATTGTAAGTAAGCTTGATAAATGGTAATTAAGCTTGATAAATGGTAAGAAAGCTTGATAAATGATAATCTTGATAAACGGTAAGTAAGCTTGATAAATGGTAAGCTTGATAAACGGTAAGTAAGCTTGATAAACGGTAAGCTTGATAAATGGTAGGCTTGATAAATGGTAAGTAAGCTTGATAAATGGTAAGCTTGATAAATGGTAAGTAAGCTTGATAAATGGTAAGTAAGCTTGATAAATGGTAAGTAAGCTTGATAAATGGTAAGCTTGATAAACGGTAAGTAAGCTTGATAAACGGTAAGCTTGATAAATGGTAGGCTTGATAAATGGTAAGTAAGCTTGATAAATGGTAAGCTTGATAAATGGTAAGTAAGCTTGATAAATGGTAAGTAAGCTTGATAAATGGTAAGTAAGCTTGATAAATGGTAAGTAAGCTTGATAAATGGTAAGTAAGCTTAATAAATGGTATGTAAGCTTGATAAATGGTAAGTAAGCGTGATAAATAATAAGCTTGATAAATGGTAAGTAAGCTCGATAAATGGTAAGCTTGATAAATGGTAAGCTTGATAAATGGTAAGCTTGATAAATGGTAAGCTTGATAAATGGTAAGCTTGATAAATGGTAAGCTTGATGAATGGTAAGCTTGATAAATGGTATGATGAATGGTAAGCTCGATAAATGGTAAGCTTGATAAATGGTAAGTAAGCGTGATAAGTGGTAAGCTTGATAAGGGGTAAGCTTGATAAATGTAAGTAAGCGTGATAAATGGTAAGCTTGATAAATGCTAAGCTTGATAAATGGTAAGCTTGATGAATGGAAAGCTTGATGAATGGAAAGCTTGATAAATGGTATGTAATATTGATAAATGGTTAGTAAGCGTGATAAATAATAAGTTTGATAAATGGTAAGTAAGCTTGATAAATGGTAAGCTTGATAAATGATAAGCTTGATAAATGGTAAGTAAGCGTGATAAGTGGTAAGCTTGATAAGTGGTAAGCTTGATAAATGTAAGTAAGTGTGATAAATGGTAAGCTTGATAAGGGGTAAGCTTGATAAATGGTAAGCTTGATAAATGGTAAGCTTGATAGATGGTAAGCTTGATTTATAGGGTGTGCAAAATAAAGAAGTATTGATAATAGAATAAAAAGAGAGAAAGCAATAAGAAGAAAGGCATTTTCCATTATAACGTCAACACATTTCTTCAAATCGCTTTGTTTTCTTTGTTCCCTCTTCCCCATTTCGTTACATAAAGAATATAAACCTCATCTTAAAAAAATAAAAGTGTCAACATAGATCAGATAACTGTGCTTAATTTAAAGCGTTAAAATCCCAAAATATATACGTGTCTACTGGTCTTGCTATTTAGATAAATAATTGAGATGACGTCATAGGAATGAGAATCTGGCTTCGAGAGTACAGACTTGTTACACTAGCCTCAATCATTGATGACTGTCCCAGATTCGTGGTCTCTTTAATAGCGGTCATGTCTCTAGTGGCTTTTGCACCAAAGCTCTGGTACCCTTCATAGCATCACGCACTCATTCTTAGACTAAAGGAGATGAGATCTAAAAATAGATCTAAACGTCATGACTTTAAAAGTCTCTATTTAAGAACTGTATTTTTTTTTATAGTCTAAATATTTTTTTTCCGTTTTTACAATACCTCTATTCAGTTCAATCCTTCGTGGAATATGGGCGGACGAGATCTCGAAAACTTCTCTAACGATTTTCCTAGAAATTTGACAGTTGATGTATATCGCTGAGAAAAGAATTACTACCTCGTTGGCTACACGGAGGAAACTCTAGTTTGATCGTTATAGTTTTTGCAAAGTAAAAAATAATTAAATGTAAATTTGGCTAGATACTAAATCTAGGTCTAGATCCAACATTGGTTTTGAAAGGACTATCGCGCTTTTGAAAGGACTATCGCGCTTTTGAAAGAACTGTCGCGCTTTTGAAAGGACTATCGCGTTCTTGAAAAGACTATCGTGTTCGGAAATTTCCGAATGTACGAGTTTATTGATTCAAGAGTTTAAGAAGAATTTTATGCACCGTCTGCTAATGAACATCAAGTTTTGATGACGCAATAAACCTCTTTTACGATGTTCCTCTTTTACACTGTTATCTACCTCTTTGTATACAAAGAAAATATAATATAAATGCATATAGGTAACCTTGCTGGACCAAGTGAAAAATGGACGTTTTGGCCCCTAATGTGAGAAAAAAACTCGATTCAAAATATCGAGACCCACCTTGGCTACGCTGATGGAATTTGGAGACTGTCGTTTGCATTATTTTATGTTGTTTAGAAGAGGAGGGGTTTAACATCAAAACCCCCTAGAGGGAGGGGGAATTTAAACTCAAAGCTCCTTGGCTGAGCTGGGGCAAGTGACCGTTTAACATTAAAGTCTCACCTATAATAAACAAAGCAAAACAAGGTTACAAAGACAGTTTGTGTGGAAACACAAACTCAAAATCGGCCCCTCGAAGTGGTCCACCCAGGCAGGTAAAAAGGCAGGTTTCAATATTTTCAGAAAGAATATCGGAATGAAATTCTATGAAAGAAAAATTACAGAGAAGAACGGAGAAAGAAGGTTGACAGATCTTGTGTGTGCCCAAGCGGTCCAGCAGACCAAGGGATAGGTGAAAGTGAATGTGAAGTTACATGTGAGCATGGTCTAACTGATGTCTTATATTGAATATCTATTAGTTAATAGTTGTAAAAAAGGTGTATTTTTATGAAAAAAAACTGCTTACATAAGTGATTTAAAAAATCAGATTTTTTGGCTTACAGAAAAGAAAAAAGTAGCCGTTGCATCAGAACTTTGAATGTTCTAAGGTATGATGTCGGATTTTCAATATCTTTTATAGTTTATGAGATCTAAACTGGACTGACGGACGGACAGACATTCCGCACAAAACTAATAGCGTCTTTTCCCCTATCGGGGCCCGCTAAAAATCAGTCACAAAATTCTAACACCTCCTCCCTTGCTACGCCCATGATAAATAGATAAAATAAAGTGTAACAGCAAAAAAGTTTAAAAATCAAGACTGTTACAAGCACACATACATATTTAATGTTATTTAACCTTTTAAAAATAGAGAATGATAGTTTCTCTTTCAGCCCTTCTCAATAGCCTCTTGTATTGCAAAACTATAGATCGATGGTCTTCAACGGTGGGGGTGGGGGCGCTATCGCTCCCTTACGGCCAAAGGGGCGGTAGGGGGATGCTGGGCACAATAGGGGGCGGTAAAGGGGCGCTGGACACAAAGGGGGAAAGAAGAAACTTAAGGTGCACTGAAACAAAACAAATGAAAAAAAAAAGTTCTTCAAAATTAAAGCTGGTAAACTACATGTAGACAAGGTATTGTTAGCTTGCTTCTAATTTAAGAACAGAAATAGCGTTAGATATTGAGTTCGGGAAATCCCATTTTCTATTTTTAAATTCTTACTCCATTGCTGTAATTGGAAGGTTTCTATAGTCCTTAGATCTTGCGCGCATAAACGTTTATGATTTGATAAACAAACTAGGTAGTACGCCTTCTTCCCTAGTGCTATTAGAGCATGGAATGGGTTGCCTGAGCTAGCCAGGAAAACCAGTGACTTGGCAGAATTTAAGTCATTGGTTAATATGCATGACTAAATGCATGACGCGTAGGATGTAATCATCTTCTTTTTTGAAGTAACGTCTGTATTATATAAGATAAGAAGATAAGATAATTTTACCTTTTTTTTTTTTTTAAACAAAAAACATTGACAAAGTGTTGTCACGGCAACTCCGCTGGTATGTAATGTCATATTGTTAAGAGTTTTAGTGAATTGCCACTAGATAAAAGTACTCCAATGTTCTACTTTGAATGACTGCATTTTCAGATGAGGTTATGAAACCAAGTCGGCTTCACGAGCGTAGCAATATGCAAAAATAATTAAAGAATATTCATGAACAATTGTAAAAATCTAAAATTAAAACAATAGTAAAAACAAAGAAAAGCAAACAACAAAAAAACCAAACCGTTATACAGGAGATGTTTTAGTGGCTTCTTAGACAAATGCATAGCTTTTTTTTTTTGTCTTGGGATATTGTTTGAAAATTGATTAAAACTAAAAATAATTTTTTTTTTTAACATATGTTACACAAAAAGAGTTGTTTTTTTCTGTTAGTGATGAAATTTTATTTCAAAATTGTCTAGTTATGTTGCTTATGACAACATATAGGAAACCATCAGTGGTTGGACAATGGCTTCATAAGTAATATAGAATAAAGAACACACAGCTATTCACCTAGTGAGTTATGATACACAGGCAACACCTTAAGAAAAGTTTAGCCCGCAATGTCATTTCTATTTGAATCTAATTATAAAAATTGTAAATAAAATAGAAACCCATGCCGAAAATAATCTCATCTTTCAACAGCTTTGTGAAACAAATAATGAAAAAGATGTTAGACTCTTGTTGTAAACTGAAGTTCGCTGGATATTTCGAAACGGGTTCGTTGTGGTTCGTTTTGTTCATCGGTTGGCGGTGACTTTAACTCTTTCTCTCCGTTACTATTTAACACGTTCTGATGGAATCAACGTTGGTATCGTCTGTTAGGAGAGAAAGAGTTAAAGCAGGCTAAAAAATGGTTTTCCATGGTAGGCATCTAACGCAAATGAATGTAACCAACCTCCGACTGCAAGGAAAGAAATGTACTGTCATTGATTATATCATTTTTTTCTTTTATTGAAATATTACATCTATTTTAAAGAGTTTTACTATCTCACATAACTTGTTTCTTGAGAAATGAATTACTGCCTAAGGACATCGATTATCTATGCAATCCACATAACAATGCTCTATGAAGAAATGACGATTCGCTTCTAGGGTGCAAATACATTTTTAAAAATTAAATATAAATGACAAGTATTAACCATCTGTTACCGATGTTCAAATAGAGTTTGCAAGAAAAAAATAGCTTTGGTATTATTTTTTTTTAGCTTTTCCTTGAACATATATGGTATACCAAGATTTGGTGCTAACAAACTAATAAGCAAAATAAATAAGCATAGAAAAAAAATGGATGTAGCCACTAGAAGAGACCTTCGCCTTGCATTGGCTAATTTAAAGCTTAAAATTTCTAATATTGTCAGACTACAGGAGGCACAAGGTTAATTTCATTTTGTAGTGAATTCAGCAATAATAATGTTTATATTAAAAATGAAACTAAATTTACAATTAACCTGAAAACAGTAGGTCCTAATATTCCAAAATTTAAAGGGAGGACTATCCTTAGGATTTGAAAGAAAGTCATGACAATATGGTTATATTTTGTGTGTAATTACAGCAAATTATTAGACAGAATATTTGTATAATGATATATTGGTATTGCCTTCGATTCCGAAGAATTTGACTGATTGCAGTGTTTCACTTAACTACGGTAACCCGTTGCGACCTGCATAATTTCCTGAATTTTGTGCAGACAAAGCTGGCGCTCTATTTAAATTTTCTCTCCGTTTTTTGCGCCTGTCTTCAATAGGGGCGTTTCTTCGAGTCTCAAATGTTTGTCCCGCAGCTTTTGTGAGAGCTCTCCAACTGTCTCTCTCAGAAGCCATCTGCTGCTAGAGAATACTGCCAGATACTTTCCTAAATGCCAGTAAGGGCATCTTTATAGTGCTTACGGGTGGCACCTCTGTAACACCGTTCTACTCTAAGCTCACCAAAGAAGATCGCCTTTGGCTTGCGGTTGTCTCCTATGCGGAATAACTGTTATTGACAGCGTAAAAATTAATTAAAAAAAATGACATTTTGTTCAAATTTGTCTTCCCACGCTTCTTTAAAAGTGTTTTTCTTAGAGAGAGGGGCGCTGGCGGATTTTTTAAAAGAAAAAATTCGAAAAGGGGGCGGTAGGCCAAAAAAGGTTGAAGACCACTGCTATAAATGGTAACACGAAATGCATGGCTCTTGTAGTAGGATAATTAAAGGAGGATAACTATTGTCCGAAATACCGATTGAACTTTTACGGAAATTTAGTATTTATTTATTTTTACTAGAGAAATTTAAAAAAAAAAAAAACAACAACATTAAATTGAAACTTTAGAGCGTTGAAAAAAATCAATTAAAAAAACTGAAATGCGTTAGAGATGCTTTTTTTTTTCTTTCAAGCCTAAATTATGCAGTATGACAAATAACAAAACCATTTTCAAGTTTTTTTTCTTCAAATAGCGGTTTGGTACATGTTGTGATTAGATACCGCAGGGACCATACACTATTCGCTAAGGTTTCTGTACTAGTACAGAAGTTTCACATAACAGAAAGCTACTACACTGTACACTCAAACAATGGAGTGTATTGACTAACTGCAATTATCCGAAGAGCTCCTACAGGGAACAGTACCAGGAAAAGAAGAAGAGGCAGACAGAGAAAGTGACGGGAAGACAACATAAAAGGATGGACGGGCTAGTCATTGAAAGAGACTCTATCAAACAGGGGAGAAGTTATGGGTTAGCCATCATTTGGGGGCCCGGGGGCTTGACCTTTTTGGGGGTCCCTTCATTTTGCGTAATATTTAATTTAAGAACACTCATTTGGGGCCCATCTCGATTGGGGGGCCCGGGAGGATTTTCAAATTCCCCCCCTCTCCCACACCCTAACTACGCCACTGCTATCAAAGGCATAAGACAGAGAGGAATGGAGAAAGACAGTCAACAGATTCTGTGTGGTGCCCCACAGACTAAGGTGAAGTTGAAGAGGACCAGAACTCGACCACGGTATCCTGGGTTTATTGACATGGCGCTTCATCACCCGATCAGTACGCCGTCAGTGCTTGCGCAATAATTTAGTATTATTACATGCCTGAATGTAACAATCAGAGTGGCCCCTAATCCAAAGTGGCCCATGCTTCAGAGTGGCTTATATCGTAAGGTGCCCTATAATTCACGGTGCCCATAATTCTGGGCGGTCGATACTTCAGGGTGGCCCTTAATTCAGAGTGGCCCATGATTCAGAGTGACCCACAATTTAGCCCAAACTGAACAGTGGGAGGAACTTGTGAATTTATTTCAAAAGCGCTGATAACAAAGATTATTATTACTATTATTGTTATTGTTGTTATTATTATTATTGTTATTATTATTATTATGTTAGAAATGAACGAGTAGTCATTCTCTGGCGCTGCCAGGGTCGAGTTTCGCTAAAGAGAAACAAAATTCATCGTAGTCCCTTTAACAGTTTCCACCGAGGAATTTCTGGTGATGTGGCAGGTCTGCAGAAGTACCGCCCTCTGAAAGGGCAACGAGAATGTTCCTAGGAATGCCAAGGGCCTTGAAGGTATCTGTGAGGTCAGTTGTTATTATTCCCTCGGTTGATATGACAATGGGGTATATTGTTATTTTTGATAATTTCCATAAACGCTTAATCTCCTAGCCAAGGTTCTCATATTTTCGTTGTTTTTCAAGCTCAGTTTTTTTCTTAAATTATGAGATAGTGGTACGGCGATATCAATGATGGTAGCGGCCTTTTCTTTTTTATCGATGAGAAGCAGATCTGGGCGATTAAAATCTACCGTTTTGTCAGTCAACAGTAATTATTATTATTGTTATTATTATTATGTCAGAAACGAACGAGTAGTCATTCTCTGGCGCTGCCACTGCCAGGGTCGAGTTTCGCTAAAGAGTTTTAAAAGACATCCACATTTCTTTTTTTGGTCCTGATTTGGCATAGATGACAACTGACATGATAAATGGTGTGACATTTTTGTCACGTGCACGGCCAGCCTCGATCTGACAAAGTCGTCGATAAAAACAAAGTGTTCTCAACTTGACTAAACAGACGTGGGAGAGCGAAGGGAAGGGGGGGGGGGGCGTGGCGGAGGGCCCAGAAATGTCAACCTGTGACAAGTGAACGCGCGTGCCTCTATCGAGCTGACCTGCTGTTTCAGCAAACATTTGCATTTGAGAAGAATGGTCGGCAGACAGCAAGGACTTATGTGTATTGATAAGTTTGATGTTATTTCGCCACTGTCATGTTTAAGCGCGTTATAGGCCGCGCTTATTTACCTATTGCGAAATTATTTTTTTTTTAAAAAGTCGCATTTTTCTCAATTGACTGTAATCGGTGGCGTTACTAGGGTCGGTGTCACACGGTGCGGGCCCACCTACCCAGTGTCGCCACTATCTGTATTACGAGTATGCTAAGCAGACGACTGCATTAACAAGATAGATGTCTTGTTCTGTTGTTATTGGGATTTTCATAATTATAAATATGATTTATAAATCATATTTATTCGATTTTTATTGGGCACGGCATGGCCTGAATTGTGCCGATGTGCCAAAAATCCAAAATGCAATCCAATCGATCTTTGTTTATATTTGTCTACTAAGATCCCATCTATATTTCTTTAGCAACAAATATACAGTTCCATAGCAACAGTAGTTAAATTGATTTGGAGAAATGTGGTGGTAATATAATGAAATTTAAAGTAAAAAAAAAAAAGAGAGAGAGAGAGAATAAAATGCATATTTGATTACAAATACATATACATTAAGTAATATAGGACGCTAATTTGGAAGACGCTTGGCTTTCGAACCAGGGATCCCGGGTTCAAATCCTCGGATTTTCACTTTCGGGATCTTTGGGCGAATCTGAGTCCGCCCAGTTCTAATGGGTGGCAGGCAATAGTTGGGGAAAAGTAATGGCGGTTGTTTTTTTTTTTTTTTTTGCTGGACACATGACACCCTCGTTAACCGTGGGCCACAGAAACATAAACTTTACATCATCTGCCCTATAGACCACATGGTCTGAAAGGGGAACTTTACTTTTTTTACTTAATCCATCTAATTAATCCTCTGCCCATAGTAGAGTGATTCAAAAATATGTTTTTACATTGCAGTTTCAACTCTTTTACTGGTTTTGATAAGATAATACAAGATAAGATAATTTTTGATCCAAACAAAGTGGAAATTCAGTTTGACTACAAATGTTCACCTCAGAATAGCTTCTCTAACAATAACAATATAGATGCAAACACGAACAATACTCACATGCGGTAGTTATTCTCACAACGATAAAAGTGGTTATACTGACTTCATTTATTTTAAGCTCTTGGCTTACCAGCCTGGGGTCCTGGGTTCGAATCTCGGAGTAGACTTTTGAATTTTCAGGATTTTTAGGGCGTCCCTGCATCCACGCAACTCTAATGGGTACCTAAATTTAGTTGGATGGTTGGTCGTTGTGCTGGCTACATGACACCCTGCTTGTTAACACGTTGGTCATGGTAACGGCCTGAGCATCATCTGCCCCCCTGTAGATCGCAAGGTCTGAAAAGGGAATTTTTCTATTCATTACTGACTAGTTTTACTTTGCCTAAGTCATTTCACTGATTTAAGTCATGTTTCTGATATAGGTCATTTTACTGATTAAATAATTTGTCTGATTTAAGCCATTTTACTGATTTAAGTCATGTTCCTATTTTATATTATGTTCCTGATTTAAGTCATTTTAGTAATTTTTTCTGATTGAAGTCATTTTTCTGATTGAAGTCATTTTTCTGATTGAAGTCATTTTTCTGATTTAAGTCATTTTACTGATTTAAGTCATTCTACTGATTTAAATCATTTTACTGATTTAAGTCATTTTACATTTAAAGTCATTTTATTGACGTAGGTTATTCTACTGAATAGTTTTACCGGCATAAATCATTTTACTTTTTTAAATCACTTGACGGATTCAAAACGAATCCAGGGCAATCCATTTATGTACGAGAAGATCAGTGTAGAGAGGTCGAACAAAGATATGATGGATAAAATGTTGATGGATAACTTTTTGTAATAATGGTGGCAAGAAAGGAAGGGGGGAAAGGGGAAGTAAGGCTCCAATCAAACAACTTTTTTGTTCCCCAGATTGAGGATCTAAGAAAAGGTAACTCGGTGCAGACGAAGGGAAAGATTTCTCACGACATTGATCAGATGTTCCCTTTGGGAACCGAAATCTGAATATTTATTTTTTCAACATCCCAAATAGAAACTAAGACTCCCTGCGTGACGAACATCACGCTGGTACTAGTCCCACGATTCCACGTGAAAGGAGTCAGCAAAGCTTCCTAAGGTCAACTCGTCTCAATACGAGGACCCCCCCCCCCCCCCCCCCCCACATGAAATAGTTTTATGTCTATTGTGATACTTTCAGAATGATATTTATTCTTTTTTTTATTTCTATTTATGAATCCATGAATTAGTAGTCCTTTCAATTGATCAATCTATCAAACAACCCATCAATAATCAAAATATAATCAAATCCTCTGTCATTAAATGGACCAATCAATACATCCATCAATCAAATTTCACCCATTCGTAAATTCAAACACTGACTCATTAAGCTTTTGTTTTACTATGTCATTAATGATATATTTAAAGGCAAAAATGTTCTTACAATAGTTTAAAGGCATGTATTTGACATACAGATACCGCAGAATACTACAAACACAAGTCTGCATTAGTATGAAAAAGGTGTTACTTAAAATAAGAAGATGATTACGTCCTACGCGTCATGCATTTAGTCATGCATATTAACCAATGACTTAAATTCTTCCAAGTCACTGGTTTTTCTGGCTAGCTCAGGCAACCCATTCCATGCTCTAATAGCACTAGGGAAGAAGGAGTATTTGTACAAATTTGTCCTAGCATATGGAACGAGGAATGTGCCTTTATCTTTGTGTCTTTCTGAGTATTGTATTAAATTTTGTTTTGTATTTGAAGATTATGGTTCAGTGTTTTATGTATGATTGCTACTTTACTTTTAGGTCTTCTATCCTGAAGGCTTTCAAAATTTAATGATTTAACTAAAGGTGTTACTCTAGTCAAATGTGAATATTCGTTTGTTATGAATCTCACTGCTCTATTTTGTGTCTGTTCCAGTTTCTTAATGTTTTCTTGAGTTGAGGAATACACTTAGTTTTTTTTTTTTTTTTTTTCTGAGTGGTTTTACAGATCTAAAATTCAACAGTTCAGCTAATTTTTCAACACTGGGCCTGGAATAACAATACTTTTTTTTTTTACTAATCTTGTCATGTATAATTTAAAATGCGCCCACACTAGCAAGGTCATGGCTTCGTTATGAATCTTGGGGGGGGGGGGGGGGGGGGCTGTTACGACTTTAAATAACAAGTATCACCCTGAGGCTTGTTGTTGCCGGTCGTTGACCTGTAGCACCAGACTGCTGGTGGACAACTAAACCGCTGTAGGCGTATTACATCTTAACTTATAAAACTTGAAATAACTTGACTAGCCTCTTTATGAACAAGACTAAATAGAACTTATATTACAATAGAGACAAATTCAACTTCAGATGAAAGGAAATAATATCTAAACTAATCTGACTCACACACCAAAAAAAAAAATACTTCCTTATACTCTGGCATCCTGGAGTCGTCGGGCCTACTTAACACAGATTACGACAGTGCCGCTTTGCGGCTTATCTTGCGTCATTCTAACAAGACTAACACCAAATTAATTCTCTCTCTCTATGGCTAACAATAAATACTCCCTTTCTCTATCACCTAGGAAACACAGACAGACTCCAAAACAAGGGCGTGTTTTTGTTCAAATTATACTCGGTGATTGAGACTCTTAGCTAGAGCTAGTTCTATTCTAGCATTTCCTTGTACTGACCAGTGGCGTAAGAGGTCAACCCCCCCCCCGGGGCCCCTAAACGATGGAAAATTCCTAGCTACGCCTCTGGTACTCACGTTTTATTGTTTGTTTAACTTGTGAGTTTGATTTCTGTAATGTGATTGCCGAGATAAACCCCACCTTTGACTGGTGGGCTAACAGATTGATAAATAGACTCAACATTAAAGGAAAGATAACCCTTGTCTGACGTTCTCAACACGTAGACAATGTCCAACATACGAATGTATCAGCTGATAACTGTTTAGAGAGAAGCGGGTTTCAAATTAATGGACAGCAGGGATAGATACGATATGATGCCAACATTTTAAACGCAATATTATTACAAAAGAAAAAAAAATTGTACCTAAAAACAATGACATGACGGAGCCTAATCTATACATTCAAAACTTGAGACTAGTTCCGGTTTGCTTGTTGTGAAGGAATGTACTGTGAAATTGTAGATTTAATATTGAAGTTCTTTTTAAAGTGATTTTTATGAACCATCTGAACGACCTTCCAGTGCACATACCAGACGACAAAGCAGCCATTCAAGTGAAAGACACTATTTCACGATAAATGTAATTATCTCTCTATCTTAAAAAAAGGCCTATTTGTTGCAAACCTCCTCCCCAATTCAGTCACGATAAGTAGCACAACAAGTCAACATCTTGAACGTTTCCCTAAGTAACAAATGAAGATGTTGTTTCCTTGCTTGTTTGATATCTCATTTTAAGTCCAAATCTAAATTTCAGGTAATAGAAAATTTTTTTAAAAAGCTGAAAAAAAAGGTAACACTATCAACGGTTTAATTAACATACAGGGAAGAAAAGAAAGAATGGGAGTATCGGACCCAACCGTCACCACCAACGCACCGTCACCACATTACAATAAACCTGATGAAAGCAGTTCCTTACAATGACTCTATGTGAAATCATGGGTTAATGTTTTGATATTAATATAAAGTTTGACGACGTTTAGGATATTTTATGGAAATTAAAAATGTTTTAGCCATTTTTCGCAAAGATAAAGTGTAGTGTAGGCCACAATTGGTCATTAGTCACGTGACCAGCCGATATGAAACCCCTACGCGCCATACAGTGTCGTATTTAGACTTGAAAAAGGCCTTAAGCTATTTGAGATATGGGGCCCCAAATAAGTCCAGATATTGTATGTAACTATTGAATATTTCTTGGAGGCCCTAAGATAGAGGTAAATCCAGCCCTAGCCCTATGATTGTTACACCATCGGGTGTGGGCCCCTAAATGGTCTTGGGCCCGGGTTCATTGAACCCCTTCGCGCCATCGATGCTAGGCCACTGCCTTTAGTCTGTTGGACCTTTGGGACACCATACACGATCTGTTGACCCTCTTTCTCCATTCCTCTTTAGATTCTAGTTATGGCAAAAGACAGAGAGACATGGAGACGGTCGACAGAACATATGTCCTACCATATAGGTTCAACAGAATATGGACAGAATGATACGGGGGGGGGGGGGGGGGGGTAGTAGGGGCGATCGCTCCACACTCGGCAGACCCCCGCCCCCCACCGGCGGACGAATTTATTTCTTACGTTTATATTATTTCACTCCCCCCCCCCCCTTTCTAGTATGTTGGCCGATAGAGGGAGAGGGACGGTGGTCCTATTTCTGTGAAAAAATCAGTTTGTGCACAAAATTAGTTGAATTACTATTTAATTTTTATATTATGTCGCTTTCCTCTAATATCTTGGCCCATTCGGTGAGGAAAAAGGGGGGAGGGGTTGATTGCGAGGCCTCTTACTCAATTAATCTACCGCCCCCAGCCCTTTTTAGACGAAAACATGACTTAAAAGTTCTGCATCCGCTAGTGTATCTACAACTAAACATATCCATACGATTGAACATTACTCTGCCACCTCACAGAACCATATGCAGAGGGCTCTGATTCATCTTGTGGTAGTTAGTCGATCCGTAGCCAAGCGTTTGACCAAATATGACGGACACATAATGTGGCATTACACTTGAACCTTTTAGCACACGCGTTAAAATGTCACGTCGGTGGGGGGGGGGGGGGGGGGGTTGACTTAAGTGACAACTCTGTCTAAACACCGACAAGCGGGAGTGATGCTACCGTGAGATGTCACAGCAGGGACAGATGATATATATTGACACGAGGAGCAGATATTTGGTAGGTGGATGCAGACACAACGGGAGAGGGGCGCCTCTAATCATTGAGGCAATAGATAGAGGGCAGGGAGGATGAGGGTAGTTAATTTTCTGCAAAGATATAGATGTAACCAATCTTAACTCTTTCTCTCCGTAATTATTTACAACATTCTGGTGGAATCAACGCTGGTATCGTCAGTTAGGAGAGAAAGAGTTATATTGAACTTATATAGTAAGATGTTTGCATGTGTTGATGTTATTTACAGTTATTACCCTTTGGTGACTAAAATACCAAGGCGTTATGAATAATTAAAAGTTATCATGTATTACCAATATTGACGAAATAATTAAAACATCAGTCAAAGCCAAAGGCGTAGTGAGCAAAACGTGCGCCCGGGGCAAGGAAATTTATTAGCGCCCCCTCCCCCTTTTCATTTTCCATGAGAATCACATAGAAATATAAGCTAATAAATAAAATGTATTTAATAATAATATACTGCTATTAACCTTAAAATGTATTACCTAACTAAAATCTCTCTCTCTCTCTTCCCGTGTTTCTCTCACTATCTCAACAACAGTCTCAACAGCGAGAAGATATTTATTTCTTCACTTTTACATGTTTCAACACAAACACTCAGGCAAAACATACATCAATATATGCATCATTCTTTTCATTATAGAATGAACATATATAGCTTGACAAACATGTCGCGCCGAAAGGCCCAAAACGGCTAAGCAAAAAGACCGTGGCGCCAAAACGTTTGCGCCAAAACGTTTGCGCCAAAACGTCCTGTTTCGATTTTTTGGTGTCTATATCTGATTATCTAAACATGACTTTAGGTCTAAAGATTATATTAGCGCAGCGTTGTGTGATGACCGAACGGTAGAGCGCTTGTAATCTTGAGTTTAAATTCAGTAAAAATGTCTGAGCTTCTTATTATTTAACTAAAACAAAGGTTAAAGTTCATCTCATCTCCACTTTAACCTTGAACTGGCCATATTTGTCAAAACGAGGCTAAACATACAACCGACCCTAACCATAGCCCCCTGTGTGGTCAACATCATCTCAAGTTGAATCTCAACACAATTTAATATAAAGGTCCATATGAGGAGCGAACGAGGCAGTCGTTAGTATCGCTATTTCCATTTCCTGTCGATTCCCATCCAGGAAGTCAATAAACCAGATTCGATACCACCGTCGGCTTAATTCGCCTTTGGATATGTTTTTCAGTACATTCGGTAATGTGTGCGATCCTAAGACGCTATTTTGCTTCTCCCTCCTCGGGGCGTTTTCCGCCCCGACCGTCTTACTAAAAGCAAAACATGTACAAATAAAAATCAAGACTAGATTTCTTTTTTGATTTTTCAATGAATCGTTAAAGACCTCACAGGATTCAGATAATGCAGACGAATCCGCCATTTCCTGGCCCAAGACAATGCAAAGTTCAACAAATCTGTTTCTGGTACTCATTTGACGATCAATTCTATTTTTTTTTTCCACGGGAGTAAAGATATTTAGCACCTTGGGTCGAATCGCCATAGAAGAGCCTAGACAATGTATGCAATGACGTAAACGCTACATCGGCAGACTTGTTAAACTTCGATCTGTTGATTTTACAGAGTGCCATTAGGTTTAACCTATTTTCGAACTTTATTGTTTCTACGACCAGAAGACTTCCACGAAAATGTCTTTTAAATTTAGGATATGAAGAAAATGTTTATGGGCTCAAAAGAAGTGTATCTTAGGTCTGATAAGGTATTCAGACAAAAAAAGATTTTCATTATTTCTGTTTTAAAAATCCCCCCCCCCGGCCCAATAAAAAATCAAAATTGTATCAAAATTTCATTTTTTTTTAAAGTATCAAAATTTTATCGGAAGCATGGAAACGATTATTTTGCCTTCAAATTCTTATTCAAAACATCTAATAGGAGCAGTGGGGGAAGGGGGGGGGGGGAGTCCACATTTCAAAATCTTCCAGGTCCCACTCCTCTTGCGGGCCTCTAAACCCAACAATAACAATATCAACAATAACAATAACAACAGCAATAACAACAACACTAATAACAGCAATAACAAAAAATACAAACAGAAAACAATAACAACAACAATGACAATAATAAAAGCAATAACAACAATAACGATTACAAAAATAACAACAACAATATCAATAACAACAGCAATAACAACAACAATAATATCAATAATAACAAAGACAATAACAACACCACTGAATTAGTTCACATGTCTGGAAGACCTTTGAATTATTCATTGTTAAGAAGTGTTGTGAGAACGCTGGCGGTAACGTTGTGGAAGCTGGGCGCCTGGGTGGTCGAGGGGGAAAATAAAGCGAGAGCTCGGTTGAGCGATTGCGAACAAATTACACAATTAGTTTAAATAGTTGATTTTTTTTTTGGTTACTATGTAAATAGTTCAATCCTGTATCTCTTGGCCCGGGGAGTGGAAATGGCCGGCAGATAGTAAGTCAGCCATCCATGTTTTGACCTCTCGTTAGGTTTATGTTTTGACCTCTCTTTAGGTTTATGTTTTGACCTCTCGTTAGGCTAATGTTTTGACCTCTCGTTAGGCTAATGTTTTGACCTCTCGTTAGGCTAATGTTTTGACCTCTCGATAGGTTTATGTTTTGACCTCTCGTTAGGTTTATGTTTTGACCTCTCGTTAGGTTTATGTTTTGACCTCTCGTTAGGTTCATGTTTTGACCTCTCGTTAGGTTCATGTTTTGACCTCTCGTTAGGTCCATGTTTTGACCTATCGTTAGGTTTATGTTTTGACCTCTCGATAGGTTTATGTTTTGACCTCTCGTTAGGTTTATGTTTTGACCTCTAGTTAGGTTCATGTTTAGACCTCTCGTTAGGTTCATGTTTTGACCTCTCGTTAGGTCCATGTTTTGACCTATCGTTAGGTTTATGTTTTGACCTCTCGTTAGGTTTATGTTTTGACCTCTCGTTAGGTTCATGTTTTGACCTCTCGTTAGGTTCATGTTTTGACCTCTCGTTAGGTCCATGTTTTGACCTATCGTTAGGTTTATGTTTTGACCTCTCGATAGGTTTATGTTTTGACCTCTCGTTAGGTTTATGTTTTGACCTCTAGTTAGGTTCATGTTTAGACCTCTCGTTAGGTTCATGTTTTGACCTCTCGTTAGGTCCATGTTTTGACCTATCGTTAGGTTTATGTTTTGACCTCTCGTTAGGTTTATGTTTTGACCTCTCGTTAGGTCCATGTTTTGATCTCTCGTTAGGTTTATGTTTTGACCTCTCGTTAGGTTCATGTTTTGACCTCTTGTTAGGTTCATGCTTTGACCTCTCGTTAGGTTCATGTTTTGAAATATCGTCAGGTTTATGTTTTGACCTCTCGTTAGGTTTATGTTTTGACCTCTCGTTAGGTTTATGTTTTGACCTCTCGTTAGGTTTGAGTTTCTCCATCCCCACACTTCACGCTGTAGCGTCGAGACCACTCGTTATAGAAGGCCTCAGCACTAACCTACGACGTCACATTCTGTAGGCTTGAAACAGATAGAGCTGGTGCATGTGGGGGTCTTGCTCTGTACAGAGACAGGTAGACCCTACTGAACACTGCCAGATACCTGGACCTTGCTGTAAGGGATTCAATCCCAGTACGGAGCCTTAATGCATGGATGCTTACAAATGTGTCCACTAGAAGCTGTTTGAGAAGTTGACCTTAATGCGTGCATTAGATGGCACTCAAGAATTTAGACATTTTATTTTTATACGAGCCGACCAGCGGATTAGTTTTTTTTTCTGAGCCTCACTATGTCGCCGCGAAAGTTACGTGGGGTAACTCTAGACCGCTTTGCAGAAATACAGGAGTTATCTTTTCATGACTTTTTCATTGAGGGGTAGAAACTTGGCGTGCTGACTTGGCGTGCTTGCGTGGCTTCCCGCATGGCTGGGCGACGAAGAGAATAGTATATATAGATTGAATATTTTTCTTGCACTTTGAAAATAATTCTGGACATTAAATAGTTTAAGTGCCCCAATATGCATTACAGGAGGCGCGATGGTTGAGCGGTAAAGCGCTTGGTGTATCTCGGTGAAGACTGGGATTTTTCATTTTGAGATCTTTGGACGCTTTTAAGTCCACCCAGCTCTAATGGGTACCTGGCACTAGTTAGGAAAAAGTAAAGGCGGTTGGTCGCTGTGCTGGCCACGTGACACCCACGTTAACCTTAGGCCACAGAAACAGAGGACCTTGACATCATCTGCCCTACGGATAACTAGGTCAGAAAATAGAACTTTTTCTTTTTAATCCGCATTATCCATACCGACTTTCTATACTATTATTGTACAGTAGTAACACTGATGTTGTCAATTGTAGTCAAACTGAATTTCCACTTCATTGGATCAATAAAATTATCTTATCTTATCTTATACCCCACACATGTCTTCCCTTTCAAAAAGTTCTACATTTTTATTCTTGTGAGAACCGTCTTGGAAATATAAAAATTGGGAAGAAGAAAAAAGTGAAACAAATAAAAATGATTCATTTCCGGGTTATTTGTCACGATAAAAGAAATCCTGTGACATTTTATCTTCCCCCAATCGCCATATTTTGTAGACACCTTCCCCTCCCTCCTCTCAAATGATAACCCCCCCCCCCCCCCCACCAGAGAGAGAGAGAGGTAGAAATAGAGAGAAATATAAAGCAAAAGACAGAGAGAGCAAAGAGAGAGAGAGGAAAAAGATATATATATAGAGGGGGGGTTACCGTTTGTTCACACCGTATGCTAGAGGTCAGGCGTGTTTAACGGAACAATTTACTCAGCAAACAAGAAATTCAGAAAATGGAGACTCCAGGCTTTTTAGTCTTTCAACTTTTCGTAACGTTCTAGATCCATGCGTGGGTGTGGAGGGAAATGTGTGTGCGTGTGTGTGCTGTGGAGACTGAAGCAATAACATACTCGCTCGCACTAAATGGCGTCTTAGCGCTGAAAGAAACCGGAAATGTCAATGCATCACTTCGACGCAGTGGACTCTGGGAAGAAAAGGACGCGACACGCGTGACGTTGTGGTACGCCGGGAATGCGATGACGTCATTAAACGCTTGGCAAACATGGCCGTCCTTCTATGCTGGAACTTTACAACTTTGTAGACTCGGGGGACCAAAATAATGTTGGTTCATTTGATTTCACTTTCTCCTGTTTTTTTTTTTTTCAAATCAAAGAACAAGAAAGAAAAGACTTGCCTTCCCAATCCATGGCACCACGACTAAATCGCAATTACTAACAGTAATTTTTAAGTAGTCTCAACAGCTTAGAGATAACACCTCTAAAGTATTGAAAGATAAAGCTTAATACCATCACCTTCACCTATCCCTTAGTCGGAACCGTTGGGGCCACACATAAGATCCGTTCACCATCTTTCTCCATTCCTCTCTGTCCTTTGGCTTAGATAGAATTTCTCCCAACGACATGCCTCTCCCTTCTTATATTTTGTTTTCCTATCGCTTTCACTGTCTGCCTCTCTCTTCTTTTTTCCTGGTACAGTTCCTTAACGGAAGGTCTTCGCGAGCCCTAAAACCTTGCGATATGGTCGTAGAGTTTAAGTTTGCGTTTACGTTTTTTCACAGTGGTTAGTAGATAATCGAGGGGTCTAATTCATGTACTAATCCTGTTTCTAGTCTCTTCATTTGTGATGCGGTCTTGAATCTTGATACCACAAAGTGTTATTATATTTTTGAGGATTTTAACGATAAATAAAAGATTCAGCTTTCTCTTTATCTATTGTTTAAATTTTTTACAAAGCTTGTATCAACTCACTCTGTCTGTCTGTGTGTCTGCTTATCTGGTCAAAAGTTTGTACACGTTATTTCTCCGACAACAAATCTTGAATCAAGCTGAAATTTAGCACAATTCTTTCTTTTACTTGACAGCACAAGGATCAATTTAAAAAAAACAAACAACAGTTTGTTAACTAACTATTCGTAATAAATTACTTTGTTCGGTTCTCAAACAAGGGAAAGAAAAAGTACTTGACTGAAGTGGTGATCTAAGCTGAATTAGTCCCATTTAAAGATTGTCGTCCGAGGCTTATTACAAATTTAATTAAATGACTGATACAAACTAATTGATACACATAAAAAAAAAACTAAAAAATTTTAAAGTATTTTTTGTTTTCTGCTTGTTTTGTGTTTTGCTTGTTAAGATCTGATTTACATTCTTTGAGCATTAAAATCCAGTATGGGAAAAAGAAGGTTAAATGAAAAAAAAAGAAATATGTGACGTAAAAAGACCCAAGTTTATGATTGATATTAAAATAAATAGACAAACTAAACTAGGTCAATGATGTCAAGTTTAAACATCTCTGTTGCCAACTAAGAAATGAAAGTTACTTTGTTCCAACCCTGGGGTCATGAGTTCGAATCTCGGTTAAGATTGAGATTTTTGAATTTCGGGATTCTTAGGGCAGCCTTGAGTTTGGGCACCTGACTTGAGTTGGGGAAAGTAAAGGCGGTTGGTCGTTGTGCTGGCCACATAACATCCTGCTCGTTAACCGTTGCCCTAAAGATCGCATGATCTGAAAGGGGAACTCTCTCTCTCTCTCTCTCTCTCTTACTTTGTGCTACGAGCGAAGAAGCTTAGAAATTTGATATCACGGTGCGTAGAACTGATAAAAATTTTATTTTACTTTTTACTATGCATATTTCAAAAACCTCTTTTACACCAGAAAAAAAGCTAACTGTTTATAGTTATCTAACATAGATTGGTATTATTATATAGTAAGAGTATAAAATGGTACTTTGCTATTTATAATATAAAATACTTTAAAGTGGTATAATAATATGTTGAAATGTAATGCATGATGTTAAAAGGTGATAATATCATAGATCCTTCATGCAACTACTAAGACAGTAACAGATAACGCATATTTTACAATTACTATTAACATAAAACTAGTCAACTGGACCGTCCACTGTTACAGATAAGTATATTGAAGACGGGAGAAACGCGAGCTATAATGGACAGTGTCCACTAATTGGATGTTCACGTGACGATAAAGTCATATGCTAATCTTACCTCGTATCTGTCGCATCGCTGCCGAATGTCCGTTGGGTCTCTCAATCCGACCATTTCTCTTGACTTCAATACTGACGCAGGTGCCAGGCCCATTTATTTCAGTAGATATGATTTACAGGGGAGATAATCGGTTTGACCTTGGCTGGCATGAGTTGCTACCCTTGCTCGTATAAATGCAAATGTTGCTAACAAAGTTTGCGTTGAACATTGATTTTCTATCGCATAATCATAATCTATAATCATATTATTCAACAATTTTATTTATATTTTAAATGCAGGCAAACTATTCTTTCTTAACTATTTTTATACACTAAAACCCTCTGTTATATTGTTATATTTCGTGCTTTGTCTTTACATAATAATATCATAGTGTATTATTATATGTTGCTGGCCTATCAAATTATAACTTGGATCTTTTATCTTATAATCTAGGCACCTATCATCTAATCCAGGGGTGGGCAACCTTTTTCTTTCGAGGGCCGCATTAAAAAAATTGGGGAATGGGGGCCGCATATAAATATATATTTATATATATATATTTATATATATATATATTATATTATATATATATATATATATATATATATTATATATATATATGTATATATATATATATATTATATATATATATATATTGTTATAAACCTGGTGGTGGCACAGATGGGGGTAGTGGTGTGAGTGTGGTCAGCCGACGCAAATCGCCCCAGGCCAGCGCTAGACGCGCGATCAACCTTGACGAGTTACGACAGTCAGCCGAGTCGTGTGTCAACAGGACGGTTCGGGAAGGATCGACGTCGTGAACAGAGCTCAGGAACGTCACGAGGGTTGTAGTCATTCCAGAATGGTCCAGCGACGTTCTGTCCGGTTCTAGAAGGCCAGTAGGAACCCTATATAAAGAGCGGAGGCGTCACAGTCAAGACGGTTCACTAGAGAGGGTTCACGGCAGGGGTTCAGAACACGGTCGACTACAGCACAGTTCAACGGTGTGGTTCTGTACGGAGCATTACGATGGTTCAGTGCAGAGTACTGTAAAGTACAGTTGAGACGACTGGCGTCTTGATCTTGGTCTGTGATCGAGTCCGACACAACGATCCCAGTGTGTGCAGTCAGTCCTGAACTGTTGAACCCAGTGCAAGCCCGGAACGAGACGGAGAGGCCAGTGCAAGAGTTGATACGGCGGTACGGTGTTATCGGAGAGATATTTGTACAGTGTACGTGTTGCCAATTGTACAGTATTGGCTGTTATTTATTCAACTATTAAAGAGTTACGTTACTCTGGAGCCCTGAGTTGTCAAGCTCTGTAAGTTGGTGGTGTATGGTGCAGTTTGCAGAGAGCCTGGATAGTGAAATTCGTAGCAATATATATATGTACTTACAAATTGGAAATAAATATGCTAACTGTGTATAATGTATTTTAATTCACATTTTTACTTATTATACATTTACATTTCATTTTTCAACACCACTAATAGAGGAATAGCAACAAGAGTTATCAATATCGGAAGCTCCATTTACTAATATTTTTTTAATTGTATTAACATCATTTTACCTCACAATATTTTACCACAAATGTACAGTTGCACTTAATGAAAAAATTAATCATTTATTATAGAGCTACTTTATAGTGTCAACCTTCTGTTCAATCAAATAATGTAGCATAGTGTAAGTGGGATGGGCCCGCTGTGGCTTTGTGGTTAAGCGCTTGGCTTCCAAACCTTTGGTCCTGGGCTCGAATCGCGGGGAAGACTGAGTTTAGTATTTTGGGATTTTTATAGCACCACTTGAGTTCACCCAGCTCTTATGGGTACCTGACTTTAGTTGGGGCAAAGTAATGGTGGTTGGACGTTATGCTGGCCACATAACATCCTTCTCGTTAACCGTGGGCAAAAGAAACAGATTAGCTTAACATCATCTGACCCCATAGATCGTAATGTCTGAGAGGGGAACTTTAAATGAAATAGGGAGGATATATATATAATAACAAGGTCCTTATTCAGAGGACATTATGAATACATAATAAAAAGGTCTGCCTTGATCACAGCTTCTACTCAAGTTTCTAGTCTTAATCAGAACTCGTTGGTACTTTCTTAGCTTATGTCAACATTCATCTCTCTGGTCTAGTCCCTAACAGTGCGCAGCGTCTGCAGAAACCAAACGTTAATGCGCATTTACAGAGTTACAAATCAAGGTTACAACAATATTATTATATCTATAAGACTATCTAACGTATATTGTGTTTTTTTATTGTCAATGGACCTTTTATCACGCAGTAAAGACCTTCTATCATATAGTATAGAATTCTGCTATATATTATAGAAGTTCTTTTATATCCTGTAAATCCTTAATGTAATTTTGCAGCTGAAATAAGTTGTTTTTTTAATTCAGAAGTGTAACACTTAATTCTCTTTTCCTTGATTAAAAAGTTTATTTCAATTTCTTCCAGTCGAAAAAAAAACCAACCGCTTTAATTAATTAATTAATCCCATTTTTTTAAAAATGCCATTAAACTTTTTTTTTAAATTAGTCAAGTGGACAGCGTCAATCAATGATCTTCAAAGTTATATTTATCGGATATTTTTTTCTTTACAATATGCAAGGATTTATTTCACCATAGCCTTAAGGTCTATCATTAGACAGAATTACTAGTTCAAAAAGTGTATAAATGGCAAAGCTGACGCATATTTTGGCATTGTATATAATTAACTCTTTTTTCTCTACTGTGTATACTCAGAGGCGCAGTAAAGATCCCAAGACGTCACCAGGATTCGAACCAGGGAAACTCTGGTTCCGAAGCCCAGCGCTTTACCACTCAGCCGCCTCACTTACTTGTCATTGTTCTTAAATATGGTACGTACGCTATATGGAGCTGGGTGGGTGGGGGAAACCTCCGACTGGCTTTGATGTCGTGGCCGACTTTAGGCATAAGCAAACTAGGCAGCCGCCTAGGGCCTTCGATCGTTGGAGGACTCATACAGGAATCAAAAATATATTTTTTTAGAAAAAAAAAAAAGAGAAACCTGTGCCCGGTGTTACTGTTGGAGTGCTCTAGCCTGGCTAGGTTTTAAATTAATTGCGTAATTTTGTATTTCTTTTTTTTTTAAATCTATCTATTTCATTTAGGGCCTCCTAATTTACTTCGCCTAGGGCCTCCATTTATCTAAGACCGGCCCTGTTGCTGTCTCTTGCTTCCGCTTGCTGGCATCCCTCATAAGCCACTGGCACGCTCATTTTCTTCACTAATGGTATAAGTGTACATAGCTACGCCTTGTATCAGTGTGTTCCTTTACAGTTTATACATCATGAATCCTATCCCCATATAGTTGGGTTTTTTTTTTCTAGCCTGTATTAGTTGTTTTATTGATTCCTCTAATGGAGTTTTACGGACTATTTGTCACCAAACACATATCAGTCTTTTTACAGATCGGTGTTTACTTTTAGTTTTATGTTGTTGTTTTTTTTTTTAAAAAAGACGCTGACGCAATAAGCTAAGTTTAAAATAATTCCAGTCTTTCCTTCTTTCATTGTCTAGAGAGCTCCGAGGAACAATATGATCGATATATTTTCCAATAACTGATTTGCGTAAACCGATTTTCCTATTGTGATGCCAGTATATGATTTGGAAATAGCTGGACATTATATCACGACTTTTTTCAAGTCAGATTTGAGAAACTAAATATATATCTTTCTGGCCACTATGCTAAAGTGAAAAAAGAAAGTAAAAAGTAAAGTAGATATGATCGTACTTCCATTCAGACCTTGCGATCTATAGAGCAGATGATGTAAAGGTCATCTGTATCTGTGGACCAGGGTTAACGAGGGTGTCATGTGGCCAGCACAGCGACCAACCTCCTTTACCCAACTAATGTCAGGTACCCATTGGAGCTGGGTGGACTTAGAGGCGCCCTGAAGATTCCGAAACTGCCTTTACTTTTCACCAACAAATGTCAGAGTTGGGTGGATTCAGAAGCGCCCTAAAGATGTCGAAATTAAAAATCCCAGAACAGACATACAACAGAACAATATAGAACAATATAGAACAGACATAGAATAGACATAATACAGACATAGAACAGAACAATATAGAATGATATAGAACAGGCATAGAACAGACATAAAACTGAATTAGCAACAACAATTTAAGTTTTGAAAAGATGGGTCTTTCTGCGAAAATTATTGAGTTCAATGCTAGGTCTGCGTTGTCATGTAAATAGAAAAGAAAACTGCATCTTTTTTTAAATTTCGCACACGACCGTGAAAACATTCGCATTTTTTATTATTCATTCATTACCATTTTGGATGCTTATTTCTCTTCAATCCTAGCTACAAACGCTCAAAAGGATGACAACATTCAACATTTAGTTTGCAAATGTAGATAAAACTCGGTTTGCAAATCGTTACCACGGTTACTGCGTATATAAACACATTTCAAAAACAGACACCAAAGTACGGTAAGATTTGAAGATCGCTTTTTTTTTTGTTTATTTTCTAGGAAATATGAAGAGATTTTAATAATTTCAGGAGATTTTTAGGACCTTTTGACACATTTTGCAGTTATAAAAGATTTCCAATACTTGGAAAATCAGGAGGTTTTGTAAACCCTGTTATTATATATAAGTTATAATGGTTTAATGGTCCGACAGTTGCACTGGGTAGGGCACGTATTCCATATGGGAGACGAACGTATGCAGTTGTTGTTTTTTTTGGTGAGCTAAAAGGTGGTCGACGTAACAGAGGCTCCCCACGGAAACGCTTCAAAGACCAGCTTAGGTGTCAACTTTCCGTGGCTGACACAGAAGAGAGCACGCGGTGTCAGAACGAGACAGTTGGAGGTCAATCACGAAGGCCGCGGGATACACATTTGAGACCAAAAGAAAATCCGCTGCCGATGACAAACGCAGAAGGCGAAAAGAAAATCTAAATCGACCACCTGCGGACAATGGTTATGCTTGCCCCGGTGGTGGCAAAATATGTAGGTCTCAGCTGGAACTGCGCAGCCACTGGAAATACTGCACTCCTCACTAATTTCGGACTCGAAGACAAGCCTTATTATTATTAATGGTTTAATTTAATAATTTACACCTAGAATTAGCGCGAGGCCTATGAAAGTGCGGGCCCCACTGTGTCCACGTAGGTTACAGTGGCCTAAGTCCAGCCCTGTCCCTATTGATACTTCTAAGAACTAGGTCCTCAGACTCCAAAGCATTAAAGAGTCAAAGTCACGGGTCAGCCATCATAACCTTTGCAGACTCCGAGTCAAATTCGTAGTATATTTATTAGAGAATGGACCGTTGGGGCACCACACAAGATCTGTCAACCGTCTTTTTCTATTCCTCTCTTTCCCTTGCCTTGAGTAGAATATCTCCCAACGAAAGTCCTGTCCATTCTTTTATGTTGTCTTCCCATCGCGTTCTCTGTCTTCTTCTTCATCATCTTCCTGGTACTGTTCCCTGAAGGAAGGTCTTTGCAAGCCCTGAGGACCTTGTGATGTGGCCGCATTGTGGTCATAGAGTTTGAGTCTACGTTTTTTGCCAGTGGTTAACAGGTCATCGTGGGGTCTGATTGCTGCATTAATCCGCTTTCTAATCTCTTCATTTTCACGAATGAAGAGATGTATGGCTTAAAATTTATAAATAGATTACATTTTGGTACATCCAGCGTTTAGAATAAAGGAAGCGCTGCTAACATATTTTTTTTTTTTAAAGGAATGTGACAATTTCTGTGCACTTTCTAGCACTAGAGAATCAAATTTTCTAAGGTCTTGTAGCACAACTTTCGCTGTTATTTAGTTGGCAATAATGAAAGTTTAATTTAGCGTCATCGACATTGTTTAGTTTATCTTGGAAATCCTCAATGGGCCTCATTCACCCAGCGTAAGCAAACAGCATAAACAACGTCCTTTAATTGACTGTTTATTGTTGGTCTTCCTGGCTGTTTCAGGCAACCTATTCCCAAAGTCAAACGGCAAAGAAAGAAAAAGCACTTATATGACTTTGTCCTAGCATATTGAATAAGAAATGTGCCTTAATCTTTGTATCTTTCAATACTATTTTATTAGGTTTTGTTTTGCTATTTTGAAAATTGTGGTTAAAAAGTTTTAAGCTTTAATAATAATAATACATCCATATTTCATTAATTAAGAAACCTCTTTTTGAGTCTGTTGTAGGTTTACTTGGTTTAAGAAAATATAACAGTTTCTTTACCACACAGCAAATTTCTCTCATATTCAGTGACGACATTACACTTTTGTGTTTCACATGTGCCAAAACAGATTTGTTGTCTGAGAAATTAAACATCAAAAGTTATCTCCCCTGAATTATTCTTAGCTTGACCCAGTTATTTAAAAAAAAATTAGTGCGAGAAAATTTTTTTCCCGCTTAATTACGAATTGCACACCACACTGTCGTGTTAATTACTTTCAAAACATGAAATTGCATTCTGTCTTAAGTAAACTTTCCACGATCAACATGATCAGCTGTTAACAGGCCTGGTTTTCGGAGGCAGACGATCAAACATTCATCCACACGCTTCTTTTTCTTGCAAAAAAAAGCCGGGATTAATTTAATCCAATCGAATTATTTTCTATTGTTTATGAACCTTTCGCCTTATTAGTTCTGGTCATAGTGATTGATTAGGGGTATCAATAACATTTTCACAGTATTTTCAACCTGGATAGTTCTCTATCTCTTTTTCTCTTGCTCTCTCTCTATATATTTTCTGTCTCTCTCTATTACTCTCTCTCTCTCTTTCTCTCTTTCTTTCTCTCTCCCTCTATTTTGCTCTCTTTCTCCCTCTCTCTTTCTCACTTTTTCTTTCTTTTATCTCTTCTTCTACTCTTTCTCTCTCTCTCTGTCTCTTTCTTTCTTTTACTCGCTTTCTCTTACTGTCTCTTTATTTCTCTCTCTTTCTCTCGCTCCACCGTATGTTTCTATCTAATTGCCTTATCTGTTTCTCTTAATCTTTTTTTTTTCATTCTTTCCTTTTCTCCTCCTGAGACAATTGATGCCTCCTCTTCTCTCATTCTACGTTCATCTCACTCTTTTACTTTGTGCCCCTCTCTGTCTCTATTGTCTTTATTGATGTTTCCTCTTACTCTTTCTCTCTCTCTTCTCTCTCTCTTATTTCAAATTTTTCTTTCAATGTTAAAAAATAATCTTTCTCTCGCTCTCTCTCTCTCTCTTGCTTTCTCTCTTTCTCTCTATCTCTCTCTATTGGTTTTTAAATATTAAAAAAACAACAACAATAAGAACATATAAGTACCTTGTGGCAACAACAGTTCTGTTTCCCTTTCAGAACCTAATCATCCATATGATGTAAAGCTCATCTGTAATGGTCCACTGTTTTCGAGGATAACATGTGGCCAGCAAAACGGCCAATCAAATTTACTTTCACCTACCACTAGACTAGACTTAGGGACATCCATAAAATCCCGAATTTCAAAAATCCTAGTCTTCATTGAGAATCGAACTCGTTAGAGTTAAATAGCCCTATTTCTTGATCGACGCTTTCTTTATTCTTGTAACGTTGAACATTTAGCGACATTTCCCATTTCTTGTTGTCGCCATAGGCTCCTATGCTATGATGTAAAAGCTGGAACTGTTTTAGTTGTGGAGATTGATTTTGACTTTGTTGTGACACGATTACAATACGGCATGTGTGGCCAACCGTGACTCACGGTCAACAGAGTGTACCTGGCCAGTTAGTGGGCTGGAGACGACCAATGGGAAAGAAAAAACATCTAGTGGATTTGCTTGTGTATAAATGTTAGTATTTTGTACAGTATATTTTTTTATTAAACTCTTGCAATTAAAGACTTAAGAACTTGTGTCAACACACTATTTCAGTATTACATGTGAATCTTGGCTTGTCCTTCTACAAAGCTTATATCAACTCTCTCTCTCTCTCTCTCTCTCTCTCTGTCTGTCTGTCCGTTTGTCCGTCCCATGACCTAGAGCTTTGTTTCCCAAACTTTTTCCTTAACGAAACCCTTCGCACATTTTGAGTATCTAGCCGAATACTTAGTTTAGTGGGGTTTTTTTTAGAGAGAGATTGATTCACGTGGTGACCTAGTAGCTAGTATTCCAGTAGGTCGTGAAACATATTCAGGCCTCGCGTAATATTATGGAGTTTTGGGAAACTCTGATCTAGAGATTTAATAGTGAAAGAGTCAATTCTCATAACAATGTCACAATTGTTGGATTTTTCGTGGATATTTGATGGTTGCTTAGTGAATATGTGGTTGAAGTTTGTGGTGAATGCTTGGCCAACCACATGCAAGGGCGTGACACTCATGTTGTTGTTTTTTTCAATGCGTAATGATGGGCCGAGTTTCACAGTCTGACAACTTTTTCCAAAGTCCTTGTCCGGTCCCATGTCGTCAATTTTCAAAGCGGGGAAAAAAATGTACACAGCGGGAAAAACTATTTACATAAAGTCCCTCGAAACGGGAAAATGAGGTGGGGGGGGGGGGTAAGTTTGAAGGGTGTGTGAATGTGGCTGGGAGGGGGGATAAATGTTGATAAATGTCAGCGTGTAGGACTTCCGTCTCGTACGTTGCTCCAGGAAACCAGGAGTTTTGGTTATCGATACGCTTCGGGTGAATGGGTGTCTGGACATGAAGATCAAAATAGTTTCCTGTCTGCACATGGGTTTTATTTTTTCTTATCAGTCTAAAACAAAACAAAACCATTTTAAAAAAAACAACCTTTTGACAGACGAATCCCCCCCCCCCCCCCCCCCAGCTTATTGCACTAATAAGAAACACAAACTACAAGTTATCCTGATAAACGCTAAACAAGTGAATTCGACCTTGACATTGCAAAACAATGGGGTTTCTGAACCCGCAAAGAGAAGACTCCTAGCAAGTATTTTTTTAAAAAATTAAACTCCTAGTGTAATTATTTTGAACTACCCTTTACCTTCGCATTCTCGACACTTGTTATAACGCATGGGGACGGCCATATGCCATATGCAAAAGGGAAGTTGGTAATATTAAGTAATAAAAAAAATGGAAATATAGTTGTTAGTTCCCCTGAATCCACGGGTATACACAATAATCTAAACAAGTGATTCCCAAAGTGGTCTATATAGACCCCCAGGGGTCTACGAAGGCTTCCAAGGGGTCTACGAAAGTGAAAAAAAGAATTTGGGGTCTATGACATGTAAATGGGGGTCCATGAGAGTGGAACTCATTTGAGAAGTTTGTGAGTCTAATTTTGATTTCAGATCAATGAAATTAACATAATCTATATCTTATCATAGTTAATTTTGAATCCTATTATTCCAACGAGAGTTCATTGTACATTTTAATACCTCGTGTAAATTACTTTTTTTAGTCTACAGGAAACTAATATTTAGTATGGCCGAATCTAAATATAAAATGGCTTTTTTTTCCTTGTTTAACTTTTTATGTCACAAAGTTTATGCAATGACACATAAAACCGTCCTAAAAGCTGGATAATCCTTTGAGACGAAGCCACCTTGATAGTGTATAAATTATTAAATTAAACTAATTTATAACTTATAACAGATTTCCCGCGGCCTCCTGTCGATTTAACAGGAGGTCCTGGAATCCTGACATTGCAAAATATACAATAAAGTCCTGGAAATATCCGGAAATTATTAATATCTTTTGAAAACTCATACAAATCTCCTGAAATATACAGACGAATATTATTTTTTTTTTTACTCTTAAATTACCTAGAATAACTCCTTCCGTCCGAGTTGCAAAAATAAAAGAGTGATCTTTCCATTGTGTCCAAACTCTTGATCGTGCTCTGTCGCTTCGATAGTCTCTACAGAGTAAATACCCCCCCCCCCCCTTTTTTTTTAACGTGAGGTAGAAATTAAAAAAAAAGAGAGATACTGCAACGGTCCTGCCCTTGCTATTTTGTGACTACGTGTTCTCCCCCCCCCCCCCCCCCCCCACCTCTTGTTTTTTCGTGGACTATCCGCAGAGTGATCTTTCCTTTCCTTCTTGTTTGACCTGTTTAGGGAAGAAGAGAATTATATATAGAGATAGATGTTTAGAAAAGCAAAACGTTCAAGTGACTTTTCTCAGGGATATAAATCAACTGTTAAATCTCTAGGAAAATCGTTAAAGCCGCTTTTTGATATCACCGTCCAGGGTCCTGCGCTAACCCTAACCCTCCAGTTATCTTATCTTATCTTATATAATACAGACGTTACTTTAAAAAAAAGTTAATATAAATATACAAAATTTAAATCCTCATTTACATTTTGTGTTTTCCCCATTCTAAATAAATCCACTGTTTGTTTGTTTGTTTATTGGGGGGTTTTTTTTTTGGGGGGGGGGGGGGGGGTTGTCTCTCTCCAGCGTTGACCATGCTGGTCGAGATAAAGTCATTGTCTGGGTCAAGCGGCTCCTCGCGTCAATGATCATTGCGAAGAGTGTAGAATATGACCAGCAGTTTTGTACACGTTTTATCTCCCGCTTCCCATTCTCGGGGTCAAGTTTCAAACTTTTGCGCAATAATTCATCGTCCGAAAATAAAATACAAAGATTTGATCTAAAGTTCGCGGTTTCTCGCGAATTGCAGTGGTCAGGTTGCGAATCGTGCCAATAATAGAATATGCATCCTCCGTTTGGGACCCCTCAACTCAAGATAACATTAAGAAACTGGAACAGACACAAAATAGAGCAGTGAGATTCATAACAAACGAATATTCACACTTAGCCAGAGTAACACCTTTAGTAAAATCACTAAATTTAGAAAGCTTTCAGGACAGAAGACTCAAAAGTAAAGTAGCAACTATACATAAAACACTGAACCATAATCTTCAAATACAAAAACAAAATTTTATAAAATACTCTGAAAGACACAAAGATAAAGGCACATTCCTCATCCCATATGCTAGGACAAATTTGTACAAATACTCCTTTCTCCCAAGTGCTTTTAGAGCATGGAATGGGTTGCCTAAGCTAGCCAGGAAAACCAGTGACTTGGTAGAATTTAAGTCATTGGTTAATATGCATGACTGAATGCATGAAGCGTAGGAAGTAATCATCTTCTTTTATGAAGTATAAGATAAGATAAGAAGATCTGTCAAAACCTGTTCTTAGTGCGCTAGGAGGTAAAAGGAATCCGTGTACGAAGTTTCATGTGAATCCGTACGACAGTTTATAAGATCTCTTGATCAATCAGTCAGTTAGTTGTATTTTGGGCTTATAATATAGATTTGATTTTCCATTTTCTAAACAAATCCACTATTTTGTTTATTTGTTTGTATGTTTGTTTTGGTTTGATTATTGCTTCTCTCGAGCATCGACCATGCTGGCCGAGATAAAGTCATTGTCTGGGTCAAGCGGCTCCTCACGTGATTGATCATTACCAAGCATGTAGGCTATGACCCGCAGTTTGACAAGCAAATGTATTTTTAAAAAGCTAACATTAACTCTGTCTGTCCGTTTGTCTGGTACAAATTTTTTACACGTTATTTCTCCCACTTCCCATTCTTGGATGAAGTTGAAACTGTGAGCAATTATTCGTATTCCCTATTAAAACCATGAATAAATTTTAAAAAAAAATGAACCAATTAATTAATTAATTATTGTAGATCTAATTATTTTTTTGAAATAGAAAAAGCGAAATAAATCTTACAGTATTGAGATATATGGCTGTTAATGTGCATTTATTCAGTAATATAAAACGTTTATACATATATATATATATATATATATATATATATATATATATATGTTTTGTATTGTTGATTATGTTTCAACGTAACAAGTCTGTGGTAATATTTAATGATACCCAAAAAATATAAGAGCAAAATAAAGACGTTTATCACAAGTGAAAAACTTAGTTTTAATAAGATAAACCACTTTTGTAGCCTAATTCATATAACTTAAACACTCGCCAGATCAGAAAAAAATGCAAATTTCAGAAACCAAATATTTTACCGGATATTTGTTACATTATCCGTATTATGTAAATTAATGTAATGTTGAACATTCTACCATAAGATACAAAATATAGAATTTGACTATACATATATTTCACTATGCATTAGATCTGATATAGATCTACACTGTTACTAGACTTTTCGGCTCCAATGCCACGACTCGTTCAAAAATTCATACTCCGAACTATTGTTTTTTTTTTGGGCGTAGGACAAATTAAGTAAATGGAGCAAAAAGGTCGAACACACGCGCGACATACTCACACAGCAGCTAAGAACTACTTAGTTCAGGGATTCTTAACCTCTGGGTTGAGACCCCTTTGGGGGTCGAATGACAATTTGCCAGGGGTCGTCTAAGGCCAACGAAAATATGATTTTCGGGTCTATTCTGAAGTGTAAAGCTTGAGATTGTATGTTATAAAGTTTGTCCATTAAAATTTTACAATTTTGTTATTGTCATTCAAAATAGGCAACCGAATTAGAGTGATTTCAAACAATTTCATTGTCGCAGAATAAATAATTTGAGCAGTTTAAATGGATATATAGGAATTCAAAACGTAACGTTACGTTATTTCGGAATCAATAGAAATTATTTCTTTGGCGACATCCTGGCATACTTGTAAAAGCTATTTTGTTTATAAATTAGGAATACGTCAGCGATTATAGTCGTCATAGTTTCTATTTTTTAAGGTATGGTTTTAGGTAAAGCAGGAATTTGAACAAGGTTACTAAGACAGTTTGTGTGGAAACACAAACTCAAAATCGGGCCCCCGAAGTGGTCCACTCAGGCAGGTAAAAAAAAGGCAGGTTTCAATATTTTCAGAAAGAATATCAGAATGTAATTCTATCAAAGGAAAATGTCATATGTAATAAAACCTTATTAGTCGAATTTATGTAGCGTCATTTGGATAGCAAGCATCCCAGGGGTTTTGAAAAGGATATCCGGTATTGAAAAGTAAGATTTTATTTATAAATGATGTTGATTTTTAAGACAAGTCTCTCTTTTTTCAAACCTCTTGAAACGGCAACATTGGCAAGTATTGTTCAAGCTAGAGCTGGTTTGTTTTGTAGGGTAGAGCAGATCTCTTAAAAATATTAATAGTGTAATAGTGTAATGGTAATGTAACTAATTAATGGTGCTTCAAGTTTGGAAAGAAAACGTCTAGTACATGAATTCATTTGAACTCACCGTATGATTCATCGACGAATAATAATATTATAATGGAGATACTGCTACAAGAATTTAAAAAAAGCAATTAAGAACGTCACAGCAAGGATCAAATGTAACATTCATACAGCGTAATACCGATGCATCGAAAAGTGATTTCTTTTCAATATCAGTTACTTAAATGTGGATCAAGGGTTTGCAGTCGGTGTTTGTCTGAGTTGCGCCATTCCTTCCACTTCTAATGATATATCTTTGCGATACATTTATTTTCCAGCTATTTATTTATAAAGTCTAAAAACAGAAAATGTTTGTTGTTTGTAAAATGTTTTACATATTTCGGATGTTCCTTCAGAGTTGAAGATAGTTTACTTCCTAGTCCAAACCTCCCGCATGACGACGGAGGATGGGAGAAGGCAGGGTTTTAACCCTCGACTATCGATAAATCCGAACGACAGTCCAGCGCGCAAACCGCACGACTAGGCAGCCATTGGACATTGACACTCATTATGATCTCGAAAATGCTTTCCCGATAATTCCTGATCAACTGAAACAAGTTCATAATGTCGCAACATTATTCAATTTACGATGATATGTAGAATGTAGTATTGTATGTTTATTAATGATTGGAATATATATATGTGTGTGTGTGTGTGTGTGTGTGTGTGTGTGTATGTGTGTGCAATATGAAACAAGATTATGATGAATAAGAAAAAATATATAAATAAATTCAAGTGACTGATAAAATTTCATGTATTTCCAATTCAATCATAAGGAGAAATATATGTTACAGAAATATAACAATATATTATTTGGTGATTGAGCATAAAGCTTTGGCAATTCATATTATAAATTTAAATTATTTTTATGATTGCTTATGGTTATGGAAGAAAATGCTTTCCCGGTTGGGGGTCGCCGCAAAGTGAGGAATTGTAAAAAGGGTTCGCCTAGCTAAAAATGTTGAGAACCGCTGACTTAGTTGCTCATCCCTGGTGTGGGCGTGGTCCAATAACAAATGGCTATAACCGAGGGTAATAAAAGAAAAACTAGAAAAGATAGTGAAAATCCGACATCATAATATTTTAGAATTTAGATCATTCAAAGTTCTGAAAATCCGACATCATAATATTTTAGAATTTAGATCATTCAAAGTTCTGAAAATCCGACATCATAATATTTTAGAATTTAGATCATTCAAAGTTCTGATGCAACGGCTACTTTTTTCTTTTCTAAAAGCGAAAAATCTAATTTTTTAAATCACTTATGAAAGCAGTTTTTACATAAAAATACACCACTTTTACAACTATTCACTATTAATAGTAACAAACACGGGAGGCTCCTTAGTAGGGTATATGCCACTGTATCAAATGTGCAACACATTTATGCAAATGGTTTTTAGTTTTTTTGTTAAAAAAATATTTTCATTACAATTGTATTGCTACGTTAAGTAAGTTCTGTCCTACTAACTACTACGTTTACACATAAAAAATGTTTCCTTTTTTTAAAGAGAAAAATCTATTTAGTATACATATAAGTTGGACATAATTTCAAAACAACAAAAAATGAGTAATTTTTCATATTATCGTGTGAACCGCAGGCATGACCTATATGACACTCAACTAAAGGAAATTTGTTTTTTACGGAAATTTTTTATCTTGATGATTTGAATAAGAGATTGATCATTTACAAAAATAAAAAAAAAGATCAATTAGATATTCATTATAAGACATCAGTTAGGCCAGGTTCACATCTAACTTCACATTCACTTTCACGTATCCTGTGGTTTGCTGGACCGCTGGGGCACACACACGAGATCTGTCAACCTTCTTTCTCCATTCTTCTTTGTCTTTTGTCTTTGATAGAATTTCATTCTGATGTTCTTTCTGAAAATATTGAAAACTGCCTTTTTACCTGCCTGGGTGGACCACTTCGGGGGCCCGATTTTGAGTTTGTGTTTCCACAAAAACTGTCTTTGTAACCTTGTTTTAAATAGGTATAATTAGACCAAACCTGGGGTTGCAAGAAGAAAAAAAAAGGATCGTCTCTTGAGACATAAAATACCACAGACAGTGACCTCCTGAACACGGTTTTGACTTAAGTTCAAGGCTTAATACTTTGTCGTCTCCTTAGTTTGAATACGGCTCTCTCTACTTAAAAGGCCCTAAAGGTTGACCCGATGTTAACCTTTTTTTTTTCCCGATTGATCTACTTACCAAAACTATTTTGGAACAGAGTAGTCGCCCACGTCTGCTCGCTGTCTTTCATTGAATTGTTTGAAGCTCTTCTGTCTGGGAAGTCGCATTTCGTAAGCATAGAAATACCCGAATCAGTGACTCTCAAAGGAAATGTAGCTTTTTCTCTATTTTTCAGAGGCGGGGGTTGAAAAAAATATGCCGGGCCTAGAACCAGCATTGTTGTGTGTTTTGTGCTGCTGTTTAAAAAAAAACAACTAATTTATCTATGTTTAAGGTCAATAAATTTAAAATTGGTGAAATAGCGCACGAATATTCAGAGACGTACTTGTTTGTAATCGTTACTCTAATGTGTTATATAATTTAAAGATTTTCATAGAATGGAATCGATTCCATAAATAGCTAGCTTTTTTTGGTGTATCCTGTGTACAGAATAACGAAGAGAGATAAACGATAGATAGAAAAAAAAACATAATGTATGTATATTATAATGTATGTGCACCTTTTTAGCCCCGCGATGATTCATGATCAATCAAAATCCAAGTTAAGAGAAGAATATCACAGTCATTACGAAATATGAAAATGGTGCAAGAACTCTTGAATATATTTTATAAATATATTTTGTGAGAGAAAATGGTGAGTTGAATGTGGGAAGCGTGGTCGAGAGGCCAAGTACGTTTGAACTTGGCCTAGCTACATATGAAGGAGGCTCGAGCAGAGTTGTCTTACTGAGCGCCTAAAGGCAGCACGGAAAACCTTTTCCCAGATACCCCCCTCCACCCACAAATGAGATTGGACCATAGCGCTCTGAACATGCTATAAGCATGAAAGTAGCGCTATATAAAAGTCATAAATTATGAGTTTAAAATGATGAAGATGACTTTTTAAGCCTATAGAGTAAGGTCCGAGACTACATCATTAACACGTAGTATCATGATGAACGCTTGCGTGGTGGGGGGGGGGGGGGGGGCGGATCCAGCCAACGTTGCGATGTGCAGTATGAGAACCGCTGATCGCGAAGAAAGGCTGAGAATAGTCTCAAATAAAGTCATTCATTACTTTCGGTATTTGCCGAAATATAACAGGGAACTCTGGGAATGTCAAAGAACGAGGCAGACGACACACGCGCACACACACACACAAATCTAAAGCACTTTCTAAATAAAACAAAACACGCAGGCAGCTATTTCAGCACCGGAAAGTACACCCTAGCAAGTAGTTGTTTAATCACATTAAGGTCACATGACCTGCCCACGCGGTCACATGACATGTCATTCATGGACGTCTTCTAGTGCCAGACGCTGGACCTGACCTTTAGTAGTAAAAGTGACATTTGTCAGAGGCGGCCCCATAAAGGACGATTTTTTGGGGGAAATAATGTGGGAAATTAGGGGAGATTTGTCTGCGTCGAGTTTGTTTTTTTTAAGAGATCTAACTGCAGATAGATAACTCCGTACGACATGAAGGCGAGTGGATTAGGTCAAATGACATGCAGAACAAGGCCAAGGCGAAGATAACTGGCGTCAGGTACAAGTCACTTTATCGGAGCCAACTTCTCCCCCCCCCCCTTGGGATCGATAGGGCAGATCATATAAAGGTTATCTGTTTATGTGGCCCACGGTTAACGAGGGTGTCGTGTGGCCAGCACAACGACCAACCGCTTTAACGTTTTCCCCTAACTAATTTCATTAGAGCAGGGTGCACCCAAAGACGCTCTCACAATCCCCAAATTAAAAACCCCAGTCTTTACAAGGATTTGAACCTGGGAACCCTCTCGGTTAGGAAGCCAAGAGCTTTACCACTCAACTACCGCGCCTACGAGAATAATTAATAGCTGGGAGAAAATACAATTTTTCATCACACTCTTTAATTTATCAAATCTTTGTACTGATAGTAAACAAGAGTGGGTTGATATCAAACTTGAAGTCTTTCGGTCAGTGACACGAAGGTGTGGGTTACTTTTAGCATAATTTATGTTTGTTTATTGTTTTTACGTGAGGAAGCTGGTATATGGAGACTGGGCAAGACAAGGTAATATTAATGTTCTCATTAATCTTGGCTTTTATTGTTGTTGTTTTTGTTAATAATGACTAAAAGAATACGGATGATAGAAGTTGTATATATAGAAATAGATTTTACTGTTTGGGTTTTTTTTTTTTGCTTGTTTTTTTTTTTGTGTATCGTTTAGTGAAACAGAAAACAGAAAAAACCCAGCTTGTCTGAAATTGTAAGACATTTAGCCAAAAATCAAAATATATTTGTGGCCAACATTCTATCTCTAACGTTTGTTTAAATATTCTTTTGTAATATTCTTTCAAGCATTCGTTTTAACCAATCTTTATTTTATGTCGTTCTCCCCTGTTAGCCGATTGCGTGGGGGTGGGGTGGGAGGGGGGAGGGGCGAATACATTTACTCATTCTACTGCCCTTCCCACCCAAACCGTTTAGGGGTGGGGGACGGTTCTACTTTTAGGGAGAAATCAAAATTTGTGAACAAAATTAGTTGAATTACTATATCATTTTTATAATATGTCGCTCCCGTTCTCGTATCTTGGCCGATTCGGTGAGCTGAGGGGGGGGGGGGGGGGGGAATCGCTTCTACTGCCCTCCCCACTCTAGCCCTATAAGTGGGGGGGGGGGCGGTCCTATATTTATGGAGAAATCATAGTTTGTGAACAAAATAAGTTGAATATCTATATAATATAAGCTACATATTGATATTTAAACCCATTAGTATAGCATCTCGCACCACACTCTAATCTCATATTTTATCATTAGTAAATTTAAATGAAAAAGGGTTGTACCAGGTGGATGGGGCGATACATGCAATCGCCCTCCGCCCATCATATTAACCAATACTTTTTTTCTTTTTGTATTTTAGTTAAGAAATTAAAAATAAAAATAAACTGTCAATGATATAATTTATATATGCTATAAATAAATTTATAATACCGAGTCGCCCCACCCCTATTCTTTAATGCCCAATACAATCATTAAGAGAAATTATAAAAAGGAGCGAGGACTGATCTTTTTCACTCTACCGCCCCTCCCCTCTCCAGACAAAAACATGGCGTTTATAAACAGAATAGTCAAATATGACGACAGAGTTTATGTAATTGCACATGATTTACAGAATTATTTTAAGAAAGACTTTATTTGGAAAATTTAGAATTCATACGAAATTTTTAGTATAAGAGTAACAATTGAGTTGAGTTCTGAACCCAACTCTTAGTCACCTTTTTCCACCCTTTACTCATACTGATATTTTTCTATTGCATAAATAAATTTGGACAATAACTCATAATATAGTCTTGAATCCTAAAAATGTAAAAAAGATTAGAGTAGAATATAATTGGTCCACTTAATTTCTGCTCCCACTTCTGAAATTTTTTGTTTAGAGCTTTGAATTATAGTTCTGTAACAAAACAAAGTTACAAACATGCCTATTGAACAAAATGTATCACTTACAAATGACCTTTGTTAGAAATATTATTTTTCGAATATTTTTTTTTTGGCGGCGATCCTCAATACCTTCATCTAAATATGTGGGGTATCTTATATTTTCAAGGACGCAATCGGTTGTATTTGCGATGTAGTAAGAGCGTGTAAATTCAAATTAGAATATTTTTCAAGTAAAACATTCTTCAAAAGGTCCTTTTTAATATAGTGAGTAATGAGCTGTAGACGTCAGGAGAAGGTTTTTCTACAGTGAAGATTGCAAGAAAACTCTTTTGGCTTCGGTGCTTCTATATATATAGATAGAGATGGTGACCCGTCAAAAACGCGCTGACAAACAGCGCCGACAAAATGGCGCCGACAAAATAGCGCCGACAAAATAGCGCGAAATTTCCCGACAAAATAGCGCAAGACAAAATAGCGCGGACTTGTATATGATGTGTATAAAAGTACCAGAATATTAGTAATTTAATGTCCTGGGCATCATTTTTTGTTGATGTCTCTATCTTTTTCAATATTAATAAATCTAAAAGTATGCCATATTTGCAGAGAACGAGAGTACCTTAAATTTGATATCATCCCCCTTATCTATGATTAAAATGCATAACTTGCTAAAAATAGGATTTTGAAAAGTGGTGACCCGACAAATAAGGATAGGAAAATACGAAAGTGTGTTATACTATGATCAGAAATCTGCGGCATCTTTTGCCGCAACATTGGCAAACTTTTAGGTGTGTCAGGATTAGTTAAGATGTCGATCACATTTCTGTACAAATAAAAAAAACAATAAAATACCCAGTAAGACATAAACGTAAAAGACGCATTCTTATTATACATGCTAAGATTGATTCTTACAAGGTCGCATTCTTCCCTAATGTCATAAGAGTTGCAATTGTTTGCCTAATTCAGCCAGGAAAACCAGGGACATAAAAAAAAAAGTAATTGACATTCCCGACTAGATGGTTGACGAGCAGATATGTGTAGGACGTAATTGTCTTCTTTTTTTATGGAACGTCTGTAATTCCTAAGATAAGATAAGATGTGTTGTCGTTCTTTTGCATATTGTTCCATAACCTTTGATGAAAGTTTGTGTTGTTGTTAAATAGTTTGGAGGTGCGGTAGTGGTAAAGCGCTTGGCTTCCGAACTAGAGGGTCCCGGGTTCAAATCCTGGTAAAAAAAAAATGGGTTTTTTTATTTTCGAGACGCCTCCCTGTCCAACCAGCTGTAATGGGTACCTGACATTGGTTGAGGAAAAGTACAAGCGGTTCGTCGTTGTGCTGGCCACTTGACACCATCGTTAACCGTGGGCCACATAAACAGATAACTTTTACATCATCTGCCCTATAGCCCGCAAGGTCTGAAATGTCGATTATTTACTTTAACATTGTTTAGTTTATCTCGAGAATCTCCAACATTAATCAAATGTTTCTACATTATTTGTGTTGCCTGAATCCATTTGACCTTACTGTTGCGGGCCAAGACTTTGTGTTAACGTTTCATCCAGCAGTTATTTCCTTATGAAATGTGTGGCATCATCAGCTTTGATCTCTTGTGATGGGACGCATCAGTTGAAAACCATGGGCCATTTCTCTTCACACCTGAATGCAAAACAAGAGATTCTCTAGACCAGGTTGCAATCAATCAAATTAATGACATTCGCAACCCTGAAAAGGAAGGTCGCAAGAATGACTAGTACGCATCAAATATAGACGTTTCTCACTTTACTCACCTACAAAATCTAATATGGCGACCTTAACCAGCTTTTAGTGCTCATAACTTTGGCTTATTTACGTAGAAAAGCAAACAAGTTTATAGTTAATTTGATACAACGAAAATAGGAAAACAAACACGACACAATCATGACCCGTCAGTGTTGCCATCCTAGCCTGCGTTAATATGATACATGCGGGTTTCCGTAAATATGCCAACACTAAAGGTATCGAATGGCTTTTTAGCGATGGTATCGCGGTTATGTGTTATCAAACGATACTTTATTTCACCCCCACTCGCGGTCATTCTTTGTAATCGAAATCGTTGATGTTATTAGCGAAAAAAATAATCAATAAAGATGAACATGCTGACAAAGGATTGTATGGTTATATTATGGTTATTTGCGATTGTTGAGAAAGTAGTGTGGCGTCGCTTTGATGATGCCCATTAACGGTGGACAATTTTTTTTTTAAGAGCAGAAGTTTGTTTAAGAATTTTAATTTTCTGCAAGTTGAATAATAACTATTTATTTAGTGGGAGAGTTTTTTTTTGGTGGTGAGGAGAAATTGAGGTGCCACAATGGACCCAAAAGCACTGGGTGACACCAATCCTAGCAACGCCTCCGCTGCAAAGCGATACATTGTCACAAACTTTTGTTTTGTCTGCAGCCGTAACGTGGTACCCGTTGCTTTAACTATCCTATTATTAATGCCATTGATAGGATGGCTACCTGGTCGTGTGGTTTACGCGCTGGACTGTCGTTCGGTTGTCTTGATGATCCAGGGTTGACACCCTGTCCGCTGCCATCCCCCGTCCTCCTGCGGGAGGCTTGCATAAGGAAGTAGATTATCTTCAAGGAATATCCGAAAATGTCAAACATTTTACAAACAATTGATAATTCTAAATTATTTCCAGGAGTTGGCCAACACAGTGGCCACACAATGTGCAAAGTTTGCTATTTCGAGGGAGAACTTTCGATTATGTTGTTACGTTTGTTAAGATCAACCCTAAAAGCAATAGACGTTGAAGAGGTTGATAATTATATCAACAGTCGGTAACCCGATTTGCAGTCACTAATACTTAGACCATGTTAAAATATTAAAACTTAAAATCAAACGAAACAAATAATGAAAATTAATAAAACTAAAGCAGGCCTGTATAATATTTTTTTTATTTGATTGAAAAGTTCACAGGGGCGTAGCTATGAATTTTTCGTCGTTTGGGGGCCCTGGGAGGGGGGGGGGCTTGACCATTTGGGGGCCCCTGCATTTTTGCGTAACATTTAATTTTGTAATGAAAAAATCACTCATTTGGCCACCCATCAAGTGGGGGCCCGGGGGATTTTCAAATTCTCCCTGCTCCTCCCTCCACCCTAGCTACGCCACTGAAAGTTCCCCCCCCCCCCCTTTTTTTTTAAAGATGTCGTCTTGATGCCCTGAGTAATTTACTAGTTTGTTTTTCCACGCGTCTGGTTTAATGTACACTTAATGAGGGTGTGTCTCGCTGGAACGTGTGAAACGGGAAGGGGGTGGTGGTGCAGGAAAGAGACACTAGAAAGATTGCTTCACATCAGGTGGCAATGACGGAACTGTCTGGTCGGGTTTTAAATCTCTTATTAGTAACGATTTCTCCACGTCTGTGTTTTTTTTAGGCCCCCCCCCCCCCCCTATAAAAAAAAGGTAAAGTTCTCTTTGATGTGTCAGAGACGAATAAAAAAAATACTTTGATAAAATTCTCATCACTGTCTGAAAACGTTTCGATCATGATCGGAAAAAAACATTTCAGAACTTTATTACCTCCCTTTCCTTCTGGTTACCTCCCCACTGATTGATGACTACTTTAAATGTAACGTTTCTGTGGTTTCCGAACCTTATCTGGTCCGCGATTTGGTCAGAGGCGGCCATATTTAATTTCAACAAAAAATGGAGTGCAGCCCAGGACCTTTCTTTTATGCTCGCTTTCCATGTGGATGTATCCAGTGCTCCCTTCACCCAACTGTTGATATCAATTATGAAGAGCTATACGTGCTAGCATAAATATGTATATCTTATCTTATAAATTACAGACGTTACTTCAAAATAGAAGATAATTACGTTCTGGAGGGGGTTTTTTGTGACGGTACGCACCGGTACGGTGCACCGGCATCTTTTTGAAAAAAATTATTACTTATTTCTTGTATTTTAACGTATATTATTAATTATTTTTTTTTGGTATTGTTTTTATTCATTTTTAGTAGTTAAAAGTTAGGCTATCAGCTACTGAGTACCGGCACCTATTTCTTTTTTAAAAAAAAAAGCACTGACGTTCTGTGCATTTCATGTGTCAATCTAGTCATGCATTTTAATCAGTGACTTAAACTGTGCTGGCTGAGTCAGACAACCCATTTCATTCTCTAATTGTTGATCTGCAGTTCTCCTGCCCTGTAAATTTATAGATGAGAACAGAGGCGTAGCTAGGGTGGGGGAGGGTAAGAATTTGAAAATCCCCCTGGGCCCCCACTTGAGGGGGGGGGGGTCCCCAAATGAGTGTTTCTTTTACATTAAATATTAAATATTACGCAAACTGCAGGGGCCCGCTAGCTAACTACGCCCCCGCACTGCCTTGTAATTTTACAGATGAGAACAAATAATATGCTGTTATAATCTTGTCTTATAATCTTTATAATCTTGTTTTCTTTTTTTTCACAGTCTCTACCACCATGCTTGTCTAGCCACAGCGTCTGCCGAGCAGCCCCCAACACCAACGAACTGTGCCAATGTCCGTCTGGTAATCCCTGCCCTGACACGTCAAGTCCGGGACAGCAGGCGTTAAAACTTGGAAGCAAACTATTGTAAGCCAATTTAATTTTTTTAACCACAAACTAAACGTGAACTAAAAAAAAAAAGTTAAATATAAAAAAATAATTATTAAAAATCTGGCATCATTTATTTTGAATCAATCCTTACTGTATTCGATTACCACTTACCTATTTTGTTGAGTCTGCTATTTTTTAACCACAAACTAAACGTGAACTAAAAAAAAAAAGTTAAATATAAAAAAATAATTATTAAAAATCTGGCATCATTTATTTTGAATCAATCCTTACTGTATTCGATTACCACTTACCTATATTGTGCGTCTGCTATTTTTGCATGCTGATCGCACTCCCATTCACGCTTTGAAAAAAATGTGTTTGTTTTGTTTCTTTTGATTAATGGCACATCGGCACAATTTAGGCCATGTCGTGCCTGCAGTCCCTTAAGGACTACTCTCTCTCTACAAAAGGGCTTAATTCTATATAGTTAAATCATTAAAATCAAGGTCTATTCACAGTTAAAATAGTAAAGGTAGTAAAAATTTAATAATTTGGTAAAAATCGAATGTAAATAGTACATGTTCAAAATTCATAAATCAGATCTTCATAGACAACCCCACTTCCCGGATAAAGCCCAGTACCTTCCCAGGGTCGACATTGTCGAATAGCGTTTTTAAGTTAGTAGCTCTAAAATATTTCTCCGACATCTGGTGCAATCAACGAGGATATATTCCACGGTGAGGCGAGAGTCACAGTTATCACAAAGTGGGGGCTCCTCTCTCTTCAGCACAAAAGAGTGCGTGATATAGGTGTGGCCAATCCTAAGTCTGGACATGGTCGTGCTACCACGCCTTGTCAGACCCTTAGATGTGGGCCGCCACCTGACATCCGCCACAATCTGCCTGAGTTTATTGTGAGTCTCAGCCTCAAATCGGTTCTGCCACTCTCGATAGGTGGCAGAGGCAATACTTTGTCTCAGGTCCGAGCAGGGAATTTGAAAGATTTATTATGTCTAGGTCATTCATACATATAATTACATGACTGATCCAAACTATTTAACTCTTTCTCTCCTAACTGACGATACCAACGTTGATTTTACTAGAATGTGGTAAATAATTACGGAGAAAAAAAGTTAATACTGTTATGACTCTACAATGCACGTTTTCATTAGGTGTGAGACTGCGCACCATGAGACACAGGACAGAGACATGAAATAAGTGTGGAAGTCAAAGATGGCCGATGTAAACAAGTGTTGTTATTACTAAGAAGTGTAGTTATTATTCTAATGCGTAATTGTTATCCGACTATTATTCTATTATTAAATTGCTGTTTTGATCTATCACTTTCGTTGAGGTTCTTTGGGCTCGCTGTAGGCAGAGTTTACAGCAATACCATTACACTTAATATCATGGGCGTAGCCAATATTTTTTTCGGGGGGGAGGAATTTTTTTTTAACCCCGAACACCCCCCTCCCATGCTTAATATAACCTTTTTAAAAAAAAGTATTTTTGTTTTTTTCTTGTTATTAACTTGAATTACAACAAATCATCTCGTGGTTTCATCAGATACTCTTCAGCCTACACAACCAAAAACATCCGCCCTTCTTTGGTCATAAACACGCCCATACACTCCATAATACTTTCCCCAACATATGTCACGTAACTATTAGAGTTGGGTGGACTTGGTGGCGCCATAAATAATCCAGAAGTACAATATCCCAGCCCTCACTAGTGCGGAAGCCAAGCTCTCAGGCACTCAGCTACAGCGTCCCTGGATACGGTTATTTGGACCATAATATCGTGTTCCATTAATTTCATTTATAATCATGCATGTATTTCAGCCACAGCGTCCCTGGATACGGTTATTTGGACCATAATATCGCGTTCCATTAATTTCATTTTAAAGCATGCTTGTGTTTCAGCCCTATTTTCATTCTGTTATATCTACAGATATATGACATGTTCGCCATTATCCGAACTTGACCAGTGTTCCAATGGACAAAATGCCATCCACGTCAGTGTGGACTTCAATCATACGTTAGGCGCATCCACCAACAAAAAATTAAGGGTAAGTGTTTGGTAAGAATGCGTGACATAACTAGTGTCTACGATGTTTGAGAAAGCTAGCAGACGACGCAAAGTTGTGTCATCTTTTATATGTTTTTTTCTAGCTTTTAAAGAACTGAATATAATTAAATTTTGGTAGATCACAGATAGGACTGCATAGCCACACGAAATATTGCAGTTCTTAATGTTCGGACACGAAGACAAACCTTAAAAAAGCCCTATCCTATTTGGCATTTGTTGTCCTTAATAAGTCAAGATATATGTCTTAAATTGGACCCCAGGATGACCTGTTAATCACTGTAAAAAAAAGCAAAGTCAAACTCTATGACCACATCACTAGGTCCTAATGGCTAGCAAAGGCCTTCCTTCAGGGAACAGTACCAGGTAGAAGAGGAATACGGAGAAAACGATGGGAAGACAATATCAAAGAATGGTATGAATGAAATCCTATCCAAGGCAAAGGACAGAGAGGAATGGAGAAAGATTATATGTCAATGCTAAATATTTCTTTGGGGGCCCCAAACTAGTGTAAATCTTGCGCTATCGGCAAATCATTGGTTAACTTGGGTGAACAATATAATATTGTAATAAACCTGCTGGTGACACAGATGGGGGTAGTTCTGTGTGTAGACAGCCGACGCCAATCGCCCCAGGCCTGCGCTGGACGAGCGGTCAACCGTGACGATTTACGACGGTCAGCCAAGACAGTTCGGGAAGGACCTCTTATGTGAATAGTCGTGACCTCCGTGACCTATTTCGAAGGCGCCGGCGTCAGGAGGGATGTGGTCGAGCGATGTTCCGTCCGGTTCTAGAAGGCCAGTAGGCACCCCCATATGAGAGAGAAGATGTCAGAGTCAAGCGGCTTCACCTTAACTTGTAACTTCACACGTGAAGTTGTGAAGTCTGAGTCAAGAACCAGTGAGTGTGAAGTCTGAGTCAAGAACCAGTGAGTGTGAAGTCTGAGTCAAGAACCAGTGAGTGTGAAGTCTGAGTCAAGAACCAGTGAGTGTGAAGTCTGAGTCAAGAACCAGTGAGTGTGAAGTCGGAGTCAAGAACCAGTCAGTGTGAAGTCGGAGTCAAGAACCAGTCAGTGTGAAGTCGGAGTCAAGAACCAGTCAGTGTGAAGTCGGAGTCAAGAACCAGTCAGTGTGAAGTAGGTCCGGAACTGAGAATCAAGTGCAAGTCTAGGAAGAGGCGGAGGGTTAATACATCGGAGTGTGAAGCTTTTGTATAGTCTGTGTTACGTTGCTGACAATTGTACAGCATTGGCTGTGATTTATTGAACATAAAAGTGTTGCGTTATTTAGGAGCCCTGAGTTGTCAAGTGCTTTAAGGTGATGGTGTCGTGCACTGTTGTGTGGTACAGAGAACCTGAGATATGTTACAATATTGTATAGTTTGTATTCGACCTAAGTGCTTAACACAGCACAAGACAGCGGCGCCTATCTAGCGGCGCCTATCTAGCATCATTGTACAAGACTAACATTAAATTAATGCTCCCTCTCTACAACTAACAATAAATACTCCCTTTCTAATAAGGCTTGTATTCGAGTCCGAAAATTAGTGAGGAATGTTGCTACGCAGACCCAGCTGTGACCTACATATTTTGCCACTTCCAGGGCCGCCGGTGGTCGATTAAGATTTTTTTTTCCCGTCTGCGGCTGTCCTCGGCAGCGGATTTTCTTTTGGTCTCAAATGTGTATCCCGCGGCCTTTGTGAATGACCTCCAGCTGTCTCGTTCTGAGGCCCAGTGCAACCAGGTGCACTCTTCTATGTCAGCTTAGGCAATTAGGCGCCTAAGCTGGTCTTTAAAGCGTTTCCGTTCCGCGTTGCACCTCCCTTTCTATACCACCTTGGAAACACACACTATAACAATCTTATCTTTTCTTAACTCTTTACCTCCGTAATTATTTGTCCACATTCTGACAGAATGGTTCATTTTTTTACATGTGTACATTCTACCCTGTTAGGATTTAACTTCAATAACATTTTTGTTTGCAATCAGAAAACGTTTTACTTTTGATATAGAGTCATAGGAGAATGCTTGCTCTGTTTCTATTACACAAATACACGTTTATAAGCCAAAAAATTAAATTTAATTTAATAGGGGTCAAATCAACGATGGTATCGTTAATTAGGAGAGAAAGAGTTAAAGAATGGTCTTGTTCTACTTTCCATCAGGTTCTGTGCCAGTGTGGACACGGATTCAAAGTAGCGCGCAGTCAGACATCAAAAACCAGCAACCCGAAACCGGATAGCGACCAAGATGTAGTGGTTATGACTTGGTTCCACAAGTGCGTCGGTAAGAACTAGTTGAAGATCCCGAGTTCGATCCTATATGTAAATGAGGTCACGTGAACAGGCAGGCGTATAGTGCCAACTTAGAAAGCGAAAGATAGTTTAGATAGTTCCAATCGGATTACTTCCCTTGCCTAAACCAAAGCAAAACATGTAATGGCTTAAAAAAAAAATTGATGTAAATATTTTTGTATCCAGCCCTACTTTATAATCTAATAATGTACTAAACAGACTATACACACATTATGTATTTTATTTGTTATAAATCTTTACTTTTTCTCCCTAAATCCAAATAGGGCACCCTTGATCTAATGATCAAACTAAATAGATCATAAATGGGGATTAAATATTGTACAAATTAATTAAATACATACTTTAGATACATAATAATTTGGAGAAAAAAAACGCCCACAAAGGCCCCACATCTCAAACAGTTTAAGGCTTTTTCAGGTTTAAATGCGGTAATCATTGTCTATAGTATTTTTTATATTTAATTTGTTTTTGTCTATAAAGTTATGTTTGTAAGGCAGTTTTAGATATGGGTTGTTTACTTTTAGCTGTCAAGTCATGTTGTCCTGTTTACTTTTAGCTGTCAAGTCATGTTGTCCTGAAAGGCAACTTTAGATATGTTTTTTTTTTATCAATTAAGTTATGTTTGTTTGTAAAGTAACCTTAGATATGCTTTTTTTTTATCAATTAAGTTATGTTTGTTTGTAAAGCAACTTTAGATATGGGTTTTTTTTCTTTTTTGTTTAGCGAACGATAAACGTAGAGACAGTGACGATGAAGGCGCCGAGCAAGGTCAAGGTCAACTAGATCACGTCTGGAAAAGAAGTGTCGAGGACGTCAGCGGCTTCTACAAAAGAGCTCCTGGTGAGGAGGACAGCGCATTCTATAAAAGATCTCCCGACGGTGACCTGAGCGGCTTTTACAAGCGAGAACCGTACGACGATAGCGCTTTTTATAAGAGGGCCACAAGCGATGACCTCAGTGGTTTCTACAAGAGGGCGCCTTCTGGTCTGAGCAATTTTTACAAGAGAACTCCCGGGGATCTGAGTGGCTTTTACAAGCGTGGGCCTTATGATGAGAGTAATTTCTACAAGAGGGCACCAGATGATCTAAGCAATTTCTACAAGAGGGCACCGTCTGATCTGAGCAATTTCTACAAGAGGGCGCCTTCTGATTTAAGTAATTTCTACAAGAGAGAACCTTCTGAAATAAGCAACTTATACAAAAGGGGACTGTCCAAAATGAGTAACTTCTATAAAAGATCCGTGCCCGATATGAGAAATTTTTATAAGAGAGGGTCGTCTGAATTGGACAACTTCTACAAAAGAGAGCCTTCCGACCTCAGCAATTTCTATAAGAGGGCTCCATCTGATATCAGCATCAGCAATTTCTATAAGAGAGCACCCTCTGACCTCAGCAATTTCTATAAGAGGGCACCTTCTGACCTCAGTAATTTCTACAAGAGGGCGCCGTCTGACCTCAGTAATTTCTACAAGAGGGTGCCGTCTGACCTCAGCAGCTTTTACAAACGAGCTCCCACGGACGTGAGTAACTTCTACAAGAGGGCACCCTCCAACCTAAGCAGTTTTTACAAGCGAAACTTCAATGGAGACATTGATGAAACCAACGAAGCATTCAAAACGTTGGCTTCTGTCAGAGATATCTAATCTGAAACAGTGACACTCTATTTTTGGCAATTTGCGATCACGTGATAGACTTTGTCAAAAAATAGAATTAATAAAACGAAACAAAACACTCGCCTCATGTATATCTTTGTTTTCAAGTTACAAATAAAAAAAATTGTTCTTTCTTTACGTTTTATTGAATTAAAAGGTTTATTATTCTGAGAGTAAGTATCAATCAGATTCAAAAATAAAATTGGTTACAAAATTTCTTTTGTATGGGGCATCAAAATGCAAAAAAAAATCTGGCAAAAAAAAATCAATTTACATTTTACATGTTGCCATATCTACTCCCCAAATCGTGACTATAAGCTATCGGAAGAAAGAAAAGTAAAGAAAGAGAAAGGGAAATCTTTCTTGGCTGAATCTATGTGGATTTAAGGCCGAAAAGGGTGGACAACTCTGGTACAAAGCATGTTAGTTTAAACTATGTTGAGGCCCTTCAAACTAAAAGTTTGTCACAGTAGTCTGCTCTTTGTTTGGAGTTTCATCTTTTATCATGCCATTGATATCCCTTCAGCAATGAGTATAGTAAAAGAAGAAAAAGCGATATTAATAATGGTGGAGGCGACAAAATGCAACCTTATGAGAAATGTAAATAAAATGATAACAGAAAAGTTAAGAGAGATTTTTAAATATGCGGAATATTGTTAAAATCTTTTTTGAAAAAAAAATCGTATATGAGAGGAAGAACGGCCAAACCTCTGCCATAGATGTTAATGCTGAAGGAATAAACTCCCTTTACTATATAAAACAAAGTTAACTAATTATCCATAAATGATAGTTAATTTTATTTTTATTAATTGTCATCATTATAATTATGCAAAATTTCAATTTGAGAATCGGAAGTTGGAAAAAAAAAACATACAAATTGTAATAAGGAGAATAACTTAACATATGCAGCAAAAGCTCTCAATAAGTAGCAGTTATTTCCCTTTTTCGATACCAAACAAAACAATTCATTACCAGTAACTAATTAATTAATTGCTTAATATTTTTACTGATTCATGCTTTGTTAGGTACAACAAATAATGGGTGTAACGTTTCAACATGATCCGAGAAAGGGAGTGAAATAAATAACGTGTACAAACAGTGTGCCAGACAGGACTGTGTCCTTCATGCGATATAGAGAGACATTCGATTCTTCATAGCAGAACAAATGCACGAAATTTACAATATGGCTCATCAAAGTGTTTTTCTTATCAATGCTTCCGTATTCTGCTCAACGGACACACATTAAACTAGAAAAAAAAATATCTATCGGGCAGATGATGTATAGGCCATCTGTTTCTGTGGCCGACGGTTAACGAGGGTGTCATGTGGCCAGCACAACGACCAACCGCCTTTACTATTCCCCAACTAATGACAGGTACCCATTAGAGCTGGGTGGACTTAGAGGCGCCCGGAGATACAGAAATTTAAAATCCCAGTCTTCACCAGGATTCGAATCCCGTTCCCCGGTTAAGAAGCCAAGCGCTTTACCGCTCAGCCACCGCGACTCCAAATGTATCCATTAGTTTGGATTAATCAGGTTATTAAATTTGTAATAGATCTTGACCAATAAAAAATAATACTGCGCGATTAGAAATAATTTTACCAATTGTTTTTTGTTTAGCGCAATTTCATGCTGTTAGCTTTCTCAATACTCTATGATCCTATCACTTGCCTGGGCCAGTAGGGAAAATGGGGTACAAGGGAGAATGAAAGGGACATCTGTGTAAATGTTATCGTAATCGCTTTTTAAAAGCATTTATAAAAATAAAAAGGTGAACAACCAGTATTCGAGATCATGACTCAAGCCTCCTAAAGCCGACATTCTAACCACTCGTGCTGAACAGGTCTACATTTCATATCTGCTTGAGGTCCCATCTGGAGCATAGGCAACCTCCCAGCCAGTGCCGGTCTTAGGCCACTGCTACCTATGCGGTCGCAGTAGGCTCCGCGCTTTCATAGGCCCCGCGCTAATTCTAGGTGTAATTATTAAGTTGCAGAATATGTACGAAAAAGTCATGGAAATCTCCTGAATTTATTAAAATCTCCTGAAAACTTATAAAAATCTCCTGAAAAATAGTCAAAATTGTCATTTGCTGGTGTCACTCATTGCGGAAAACGCCAATCCATCGCGCGATAAAAGAAAAAAGGCATTGCCAGCTTTCGTGTAATAAAATGTAATAATCGGGCGAATTTACACCTTCATCGGAAGTTACAATCCTTTATTTACTTTTATAGTCACTGACATATAAATATGCCATAAGTTGCAGGGTTCGTAAAGTAAAGTTAATTTGATCGCAATTTTGTTCTTAGAAAGGAATAAATAAAATTCAAAGTCGAATTTAATTTTTTTTTTCTAATACAAAATCTTAATTTTCACTTATTACCCTTATTCCCACCCAGACTAGGCCCCGCGCAATCAGTTTCTCATAGGGCACCGCAATTGTTCGGACCGGCCCTGCTCCCAGCTTCCTCTGGGCGTCTAACAGGATCTGCCTCACGTAGTTAAAAGCCTTAAGCAGAGTGAATTTGGGACCCCAACATGAAATAGCAAAAAAAATATTTAAACAACGAAATAATAAAATTACGCAATTCCTAAAAACAAAACAAGGGTCTTACTAGCATAAGTAGTCTAGCAGGTAGATTTGAACATTTGTCAAGAAACTTACATTCATAGTACAGACTTAGAGTTAGCCTAGTAGACATAGAGCCCTAGTGCTCTGCTATATTTGAGATTTCATACAAGTTATTTTTTTTAAGTCATGTTCGAGGCCCAGGGGCGTAGCTAGGAATTTTCCATCGTTTGGAGGCCTGGGGAGGGGGCTTGACCTCTCCAGGGGCCCCCCTGCATTTTATGTAATATTTAATTTTAGATGTAAAAAAACACTAATTTTGAGGCCCCCTCTCAAGTGGCGAGGCCCCTACCAATCGGAGGCTCTAGGCGGCTGCCTAGTTTGCCTTTGCTTAAGGCCGCCAATGCGTCTATCCCTGCAGCCTGATTGTAAATTAACAAGTAACTATCATTATTATTATAATTATTATGTTAGAAATGAACGAGTAGCCATTCTCTGGCGCTGCGAGGGTCGAGTTTCGCTAAAGAGAAACAAAATTCATCGTAGTCCCTTTAACAGTTTCCACTGGGGAATTTTCTGGTGTTGTGGCAGGTCTGCAGCAGTACCGCCCTCTGACAGGCAACGAGGATGTTCCTAGGAATCTTAAGGGCCTTGAAGGTGTCTGTGGGGTCAGTTGTTATTATCTACTCGGTTGATATAACAATGGGGTTTATTGTTATTTTGGACAATTTCCATAGACGCTTAATCTCCACGCCTAGGTTCCCATATTTTCTTTGTTTTTCTATCTCAGTTTTTCTTAAATTATGAGACAGTTATTATTATTAGGGTTAGGGTTACGGTGGACTCAATTTCTCCTTCATAAAGCTGATGGAGGTCTAGAGTTTCTCTTCTATTTATTTCTTGAAATGCGTCACTATTGCAAAGAGTCTTTCCAGTCAGGTCTGCACAACTAAATTCTTCTGTTAACAGCCCAGCTCACGATTTCTACATAAGACGTTGCGAATAATGCGAATATTCAGTGGCGTAGCAACAGGGGCGGACTGGGTATCAAAATCGGCCCGGGCATTACCATATAAACTGGACAACAAATTGGTATGCCATATCATTGACGTGTAGCCCCGGGGGGGGGGGGGGGTGAAGGATTTTTTTGCCCATATAGCCAGTAGGCCCCTGCGTAGCAAGAAATCGGTCATTATTTAACAATTCGCGTAATATTTAATATTTAAAGTAAAAATGAAATCGAACTAATTTCAAGTAACGTCTGCATCTTATAAGATAAGAAGATTATACAAGACTTGCTTTTGAAATACCTGTCCGGTGTGCACCTTGAAAAATGTCGACGTCAAGCTCTTGGAATTTTTTCTCTCATACTTTCTGATCTCAAATCATTGGGACAGTCCATCCAATAGAATAGACTTATTAGCTGTTTCCTACTTCTAAAGATGGGAACAGACTTTCTCTTAGTCAACAAAGATGGACAGGCCTTCAAGTCATTTCAGCAGTCAATACGGACCGGTGCTGAAAACCAGTCGCGTTACCAAGGGATACCACCAATAATTTCTTTGGCAAACACACATGGGCTTGCTAATGAAACAAGCCAACAAACCGTGGGAGAAAAAAGACAACTCAGGACGGTTTTTTTAGTTTAGAGGTAACAAGTTGATCAAACAAATGGAACCAGAAATACCCAGAATTCTGGGGTTTTAAAAGTAGATCGAGATTTATTTAGTACTTTGGTTGACTAGCCTAAAACACTTTATTATTTAAGTCAGGGGCGGGCTGGGTGTCGTAATCGGACCGGGCATTTCTATTTCATCCAGCCCATAAATTGTATATTATACGATGGGCATCCAATTCTGTTAAGTTTGATAATGTATCGATAGCTGTGATACAGTGAATATAATAGATACCTCGCTCAGAGGGACCCATTTGTAAGAGAATTCTGTCAAAGCTTTAACAATTGAATACGTGCCTTGCTGACATCCATGCCGCCCTTATCTTATAAAGTACAGACGTGATTTCAAAAAAGATTATTACTGTGGTCCTACCGGCCCATTTATATACCGGCCCTCCATTTGCCCGAATGCTCATATAGTCAGTCCGCTCCTGATTTAAGCCCATCTTCTTACTAAACTTGCAAGACGTAGTCCCCCGCTCTGGTCAGGCCCACCTTTTGCCCGAAGGCCCATATAGCCAGTCCGCCCCTAATTTAAGCCAATCTTCTTACTAAATTTGCAAGACGTAGTCCCCCGCTCTGGTCAGGCCCACATTTTGCCCGAATGCCCTTATAGCCAGTCCGCTCGTGAACTTGCAAGACGTAGTCCTCCGTTCTGGTCAGGCTATATATTCGTTACACATCTACTTTTACTGTTCTCATAGACAAAATATTTTGTTTGTTTGTTGTTTTTTTTTTTTGTTTTGTTTTTTACAAAGCTTATGTCAACTCACTCTGTCTCGTCGGAATCATGTGCACATTATTTCTCCCACTTCCCATTCTCGGATCTAGTTGAAACATAACACAATTATTCATTGTCAGCGACAACAAATGAATCAATCCAAAATAATCAACTAACTGCCATTATTAGTCGATATTAATTATTTTTAATATATAGATAGTACTGCGCTAAGAGGAGATAGGTAAATAGGTCGTTGAATAAAAAAAAAGGAAAATAACTATAGAACTATAAAACATATAATCTTTATATGTACTTGGATAGGTTTTATGGCTAGTGTGTCGGCTTTCCATGATGGAGGTCCGATACTTCGGGGGTTTGTTGTATGACTTTTTAAAAATTGTTTATGAAAAGACTGCACGGAAACCTTCTCTCGGATACCTCTCCCCCCCCCCCCCCCCCCAAAAAAAAAGTTACAGGTGAACTAATGGGTTGTGAAGATTGGTCAGTGCAGGTGTATGTCGAATAAAGCGCTTCAGGGACACCCTCATAGCTTCTCTGAAGGCGTTCAACATAGATCCAGCCACCTGGGAGACAGAGGCACATGACAGTGCATCATGGCGTTGCGCTGTGAAAACTGGCGTACAGGTTGCTGAGGAAAAAAGAACAACGCTGGCAGAAGAAAAACGCCAGAGAAGAAAAGCAAGGCAAATGACACAAGATCCAGCTGGAATAACCTGCCCAGTGTGCAGCCGAACATTCCGGGCTCAAATAGGTCCTACCAGTCACACGAGGAGGCATAAAACCCCAATGCAAAGCCCTCAGCCCTCTGGATGACAAAGTGGTCATCATCGAACCACGATGGACGAACTATAATATGGGTCAATCGATAGGAGCCACAGACGGCAGGGGGCCATCCGAACTAGTTCTTTGCAGGTGTCCCGTTTTCCTCCCCAGTTAGCCAGTCTTCTCTTGACACGATGTAGTGGTCGTCGTTTCGACGTCATAACGACGCCTGTCGCTGATGCCAGCCACCTGACACGCAGAGAGGTTTGGGCGGTTACTGTTTTCACCCACAGGGCCGTTGGTCTTAAAGGTTGCCTCGGCAGACCTTCTCGGTGGATGTCTGGTGAAAAAGTTATAGTCCTACAGGAGTCTAGGTTACCAAACACATTGACTACGCTTACTTAGACAAATGTATTCGTTTAATGCTAGCGTTGGCTATGTTTTATCACGCTCACATCAGCAATATTTTAATCCTTTTCAAAAAACGAACCCCATTTGGGCAGCTGTTTGAGACGAACATTCATAAAAAATGCTAAAAAGATTCTAGAAATAAAAAATCACCCTTTGGGTCAGGATTTTTGTGATTTTACAATCACAAAAGAGATACAAGACACTGATAGCAAATACAAACAGACACAAACACTCTTCTTTTCCCCTGGTAATCAAATCATTAAATAGAAACAATCTGATATAAACTTTTCGCATGTAAGTCTGGTGTGAACGTACATTTTGGCTTTCTATAATTATAATGTTTTATTTGGTTTAATGCATAAAATGCAAGACCAGTTTCCATATGGATAATAAAGATTATTATTATTATTGTTATTCATAGAAAAACTATACAACTTCATATTTAAAAAAAGACTAATTTTAAACCTTATAGAAGCTTATATGAAGTGCCCATGAGGCATTTACTGCCTACTAAAATGAATATAAAAGTATAATCTTGACAGACTCCTACAGAACAGATGTACATTATTTTCGATTAATATTTGCAAAATGTTTTCTTGTTGTTAAGGGAGTTAATCGAAATTATTTGCAAAAACAAATATTTCCTTAATTACCTCCCTTAGTATCACACATAAGAATTGCTTACGGTGAGATTCGTCGTTCGATACAGAAGCAAATAGGCAATATCTTCAAAATATTCGGGTTTCGGCTGATCAGTGACCTTTGTTCATGCCGGATCAGAAAAGTCGACTTCATTCGTGCCTGCATCCATTGAACCTGGGCCCACGACCGTTTAGGGGCCCACTCCCGATGGCGCAACAACCATTGCACAAGGGTCAGATTTACCCCTATGCAACATTAGGGCCCCAGAGAAATATTTAGTAGTTATATATAATATCTGGACTTATATGGGGCCCCAAAACGGCCCCATTTCTCAAATAGCGGGACCTTTTCAACTCTAAATACGACATTGCATGTCGCGTAGAGGTTTCATTGCACCTGGGCCCATGACTAATGACCAATTGTGACCTACATGAGCTCTTAGGGGCAGGGGCGGACTGGGTATCAAAATCGGCCCGGGCATTACCACATAAACCGGCCCACAAATGGCATGTCATATATTTTCGGTTGGGGGGGGATTTTTTTTACCCCACTCTGCAATTTATATTTATATATATATACATATATATATATATATATATATATATATATATATATATATATATATATATATATAAAGGGCCGCCGCGAGGGTTGTGGCCGCCTGCGTGCGAAATTAAAAATGCTGCCCTCCTTTTTTTTCTAGAAAAAAAATTCCGTTAAGACTGAGTTGGACATTGTTCCAAAAGTGCCTTTTGATTTCAAGCCATTTTTGTAGGCCATTCCATTTTTTTCCTTTCATATTCGCACTATTGTTGTATCCCTCAAGTACAACTACAAACCATATGTACCAGGAACTCGGGAACAATATCGGATAAACGTGCTTTCAGACTTCTGACATCTTGGTTCTTAATCTCGTTCAGACTACTCATTTATCCTCCTGTATTTGCAACGATTATAATTGATGAGCTGCAGCAGGTATATTACAATGAACAGTGTAAATGATCATGATCTATAAACAATTTCTCGATAACTTTGACAGCTTAAAAGTGTTACATGGACTGGATGTAGATATATTAACTTTTTAGTTAATTAAATTGTAAGCAATTGTCATAAAAAAGCTCGAAGTACAAAAGCCAATGACAGTTGAACTTTCTCAACGTTCCGTACACCTTCATAATAATTATCACGACTGTATTTTGAAGAGATGTGCATTGTGTCCACAATCATCTGACATACACAGATTTAGAGTTGCCTAAAATACTATCCAACAAATGAAGCAATTTAGCGCTGAATATTTTTTTGCGTTTATTACAAAGTAAATAATCACTTATACAATGACTTGAAATCAAACAGAGTAAGAAAGTGTTTCTCACATTTCTGGGTAACCACTCCCTAGATAACAATGTTTTACGTTCGCGCCCCCTTTAGAAGCTGGAGCCCAGAGGAATGATGTGGGGTTCCACAGTGAGGTCGTAAGTTTTTTTTAAGAACGTAATAAATAAGAAAAGAAACTTAGTCTTAATTTTTAGGTTTTATTTTTCATTTATATTATTTTACACTGTGTATAGTGACGTCATGAAATGTCACTCAAACGATGTTGTTGTTGACTACATCATTTTTATGCATGGTCAAAAGTTCTTCCTGGAGATAGAATTGAAGATTCGGCAGGTTTCCGCTCAAGTCGGCAAGGGGTCTGAACATTTTTTTCGCCTCCCCCACCCCCAGTTGTTGATGGTCGGTTGTTGGCTTGTAGCTCCAACAGCTAGTACAACTAAACCGATGTAGGCGTTTTATATCTTTAATAAATAAACTTAAAGTCACGCGAACAACATTTCTATATAATTGCTATTATTCACAATTTAACTGGAGATGAAATATAGATCTAATAGTAATGAAGTAAACTGATATTCAAACAAAATCTAGCTCACAACAAAAATAAGTCTTTACTCATTCATGTCTTAAGATCGTCTCACATTTGCACTAGGTACGCTAATTTCAGCATTGTCACTGCATAACCACCAATCAATCGCTTAACCTCTTCTCACCGCCGCCTAGGAAACACACACACTCCATAACACCCCTTTTTGTCAGGACGTTGCGCCCTACCCCCTCCATATGAGAGGAATTAGCGCCCCCCCCCCCCCAGTGAAAATGTTTTTAAAATTGACTTTTTAATTACCGATAATATATCCACATACAGTGCAGGCTATTCAACTCAAAACAAATATTACAAACAACCCGCGAAAATTCAAAGCCAGAAAGGAAAAACTATGGAAAAACTCGTGGGAATGCCTCGCACGCTGCTCTATTTGTTTGTTTTACTTTCCAAAATAATTTCTTATGTATGAATATCATTTATATTCTCAAAGGATAATGGAGTAATTATAATTTATATAAAATATTTTAGTTTAACTAATTTTTTTTAAAGTAACCTTGAAATAATGATTTGGCCGCCCCCTAAAGACGGCCGCCTGAGTGCAATGCACACATTGCACAATAGGCAGCGGCGGCCCTGTATATATATATATATATATTAGTGTGTATGTGTGTAATTAATCTTCATTATATTCTGATCTTTCATTCTTTCAAGCGTCTTTTTCTAGCCTAGAATACTCTCTTCCTATAATTAATGGAAAGACAGTACACACCGCCAAAGGGCATCTAGGGAATCCGGGGGAGCGCTGTGAGCTCCTCCTAGTGGGGTCCGGGGCAAAGCCCCTGAACCAAGCATTATTTCCGTTATTTTAAACTTTAAAAATGCATATTCTGAGGTATCTAGAGTGCAATTAGCCTGCTACTCTTTCGCTAAAAAAATTCAAAAACAAAATCTGCTATTCAATGGAGTCCAGCGACTGGTAGAAAATGGTAAAAATGCTCTAGTTTTTGTACTGGAGGGGGAAGGGAAACCACAAAACCCCTTTTGGCTACGCTCATGAAATTTGGTGACTGTAGTTTGCTTAAGTTGGCTGCACTGGAGCAGTAAGTAAAATTTCCCTTTCAGACAATGAGGTCTGAGGCAAGTGTAGTTTGAAGACCCTCCCCTCCCGGCTACGCCCATGTGTTATATTTTAGGTGTAAGCCTAATTCTCTACAAAATATATAAAGTTTGATAACGCATCGAAAACTGGATGTTAGCATTCGTAGGATTACATAATGTATTCTATTTATGCATGAATGTAGTCTGAAAACTATAAACAATACAACAGCAGCCTAATGAGTATGAAGCTTTTTGGTATTACTTATAGATAGATTACAGACGTTTCTTAAAAAAAAAATTGTTACGTCTTACGCATTTCACGTGTCAATCTAGTCATGTATGTTGATCTGTGACTTAAAATATGCTAAATCATTGGTTTTCCTGGCTGACTAGGGCAACCCATTCCATTAAAAGATAAGAGAAAGTAGAACGGTTAGAGAGGCACTTACTTAATGTGAAAAGCTCTTGCTTTAAAACGCCATTTGTATAGGAATACACTATGACCCATTATTTAAAATATAAATCTTCTTTCATTAAATATCGGATGTGACAGCGCTATATAAATAAATATTGTAATAATTTTCATCATTAATGACTTCATACTAAGATGCTCGACCGACTAACCCACTCTTTAGTGGACGAGGTCTTATCTGCAAGCCAATGTGGTTTCAGAGCCGGTAGAGGTTCATTTGACATGATATTTGTTCTGCAAAAATTAGAAGAAAAATGCAAAGAGCAGAACTTAAACGTATACGCTGCCTTTGTGGACCTCACAAAGGCTTTCGACACAGTCAATAGCGATGGTTTGTGGAGGATTTTAGCCAGGCTGGGATGCCCATCTTCGTCCCTATCCATTCTCAAGCCGCTTCACGTGGGACAAAGAGGCCAGATGGTGCCCTTTCTGATCACTTTCCAGTAGAAAATGACGTGAAGTAGGGCTGTGTACTTGCTCCTACTCTATTCGCTATCTTCTTTGGCGTATTGCTGGGTCAAATGAGGCAGCGATTGCACGAAGGCATTTATATCCGGTTTCGTTCTGACGGCAATGTCTTCAATCTTCGACGTCTACTATCCCATACAAAAACAAAGGAGATGGTCATAACGGAGCTTCTCTATGCCGAAGATTGCGCCCTGCTAGCTCACAATGAACATGACCTCCAGAACGTGGTAAACGAATTTGCATACGCTGCCGCCTCTTTCGGTCTATCTATAAACCTCGGGAAAACAGAAGTCATGTTCCAGAAGTCACCCAATAAAACATACTCTGCCCCAAGGATCACCGTAAATGGACAGCCCCTTAATGGGTTGACCACTTCACATATCTAGGTAGTATAGTGTCAAATGACGCCTCACTTTCGAGGGAAGTTGATAACCGTCTAGCCAGGGCCAGTAGCGCTTTTGGACGCCTTCAGGCGAGAGTTTGGCGGAACGGATCGCTCCGCCTGCCTACAAAAATCAGTGTCTACCAGGCAGTTGTTCTCTCAACCCTTCTGTGTGGCTCTGAGACATGGACACTATACAGGAAACAACTAAGACCTTTTGATCGCTTCCACCAAAGATGCTTGCGCTCTATCATGGATATACGGTGGCAAGACCGCACAACAAACAGCGATGTCCTCTGCGCCGGTATGGACAGTATAGAGGGACTTCTTTTGGTCCTACAGTTACGCTGGGCAGGGCACGTATCCCATATGGCAGACGAACGTATGCCAAAGGCAGTCTTTTTTGGTGAGCTAAAAAGTGGTCGACGTAACAGAGGCGCCCCACGGAAACGCTTCAAAGACCAGCTTAGGCGTCAACTTTTCTTGGCTGACATAGAAGAGAGCATCTGGTTGCATGCGGCCTCAGAACGAGACAGCTGGAGGTCAATCACGAAGGCCGCGGGATACACATTGGAGACCAAAAGAAAATCTGCTGCCGAGGACAAACGTAGACGGCGAAAAGAAAATCTAAATTGACCACCTGTGGACAATGGTTATGTTTGCCCTGGATATGGCCAAATATGTAGGTCTCAGCTGGGGCTGCGCAGCCACAGGAAATACGTATGCGTTTGATATTAAATAATATTTCTATTACTATTATTATATTTTTAGGTTAATCACTTTTCAATTGTTTATGATTTAATACTTGTGAATTATGAGAACTTACAAAAAAAACATATTAATATAAAAAAATACTCACAAAAGAGGCAAGATGGCCCATAAAAAGAGGTACATTAAGCCCAAAAAAAGAGGCAAAGAAAAGAGGCCTAAGGCCCAAGGATTCCTATGATGATAAAGCTAAAATTTAATAGCGCAAATTCTGAGGTTTCCTTTAAAAAAAAAAAGGAACTTCTTTCATCAGGTCTTTTGTAATGGTAGTGAAGAATCGTTGGTGGTGACATGTGGGACCCAGTCTTTCATTTGGTTTTTCCCACCTATCTAAATAAAACCGTTAATAGTATCACCTTATTTTTCAGCTTTTTCTTTTTTTTTCATTTTTCTATTACCATAAATTTAGACTAAACCAGTGATGCCCAATATACGGCCCGCGGCCAGATACGGCCCTCGACGTGGTTTCTATCCGGCCCGCAGAAACGTCGGCACAAAGTGCTAAAAATCCCCCCTTCATATAAAAAAAACGGTTTGAAAAATGTATCTTTTCCTACGTTAGTGCCTTTACTATTAACCTATAACATTTGTGCGTTTATGAAATGGTACTCTGAATGTAGAATCTACCAGGAAAGGTGAACGGATCTTTTCTTTCTTGTGGAACATGATAATAAACCACCATATTTGTTTTGTAAAGAAAGTGTGGCTATTTAGAAAACAACTCAAATAAAGGCATCGTGATGAAACAAATAAGACGGCATTCTTAGTTTGAGCCGCGAATAAAAGATTCTTTTGACTGCGCCTATAGATTGTAGGATTGATGGGAATATTTACTACAAAGCGACAAGAAAATAAGTCGGTGGTACATCTAGCTACAATGTTGCTCACATTTTAAGTAGAGAAATGAAATTTGTAAGTTGGGGTTCAGTGTTTTATGTATTATAGCTACTTTATTTTTTATTCTTCTGTCCTGAAGTGATTCTAAGTTTAGTGATTTTACTCATGGTGTTACTGTAATTAAATTAGTTTGTTATAAATCTCACTGCTCTATTTTGTAATTTGTGTTAGTTTCTTTATGTTTTCTTGAGTTGACGGACCCCTAACAGAGGATGCTTATTCTAATATTGGTTTAATATTGGTTTAACCAAAGTTTAATACCATGTTAGTTTTATGATATCTACTGTCACGTCCCTAGTGACACCTCATTGTTTACAAAATGAGGACATTGTACATATCTCAAATCAAGTCAGCGTACCCACGCTTAAATGCCAGAAAAACGCAGATTAAAACTTAGTTCAAGACTACAGCAGGGAAACAAAATTAACATAGCTTAAATTACAAAAAACAGTTCCTAGTGACACCTCGTTGTTCACAGAATGGGACATTGTACCTATCTCAAATTGGGTCAGCGCGCTCGCGCTTTAATGCCAGAAGGATGCCGATTAAAACTTGATTCAAAGCTACAGCAGGGAGACATTATTGGCGTAGGTTAAATTACAGAAACAATTGAGGGGAAAATTAAATGTAAACAGGTCAAGGAGTCAAGGATGGGTATTGAGATGTCACGATTCTTGATTCTAAAGAAAGATATAAAAGCGGAGTGTTAGCTTGAGACGAGAGAGAGAGCTAGAAAGTTAGGCTTAGAAGTCGCTAAGTTTTAAAGTAAATATTTACTCATTTTATTGATCATTTTCACTGAGTCCTGTACCTGTTTTATATATCTTTGTACATACATTTATTATTTCGTTCAAGTTTTAAATGATCAAAACACAAGAGGACATATCAGCACTTTGTTACTTCATTGATTATTAAAGTGTTTGAACTATAATCAAGGCACCTCCAAACCCACATATGTCACAAGTTTATAGCATCAAGATCTGTCAGTTAAATAAACATAATAAACACGTGACATTTACCTCCTATACGTTTCCCCAACTAACGTCAGGTACCCATTTGAGCTGGGTGGATTCAGTGGCGCCCCAACGATCCCGAAATAAAAAATCCCATTAGTCATCAGGATTCGAACTCAGGGCCCTGATCTGCCGCCATCGTGGGATCCAAACAGAATTATGAAGACGGCAAAAAGAGAATCTAAATCGACCACCGGTCTGGCGAGCACGGACCAAAGGTTTGGAACTCACTCCTCTGTCATCTCAGACAGACAACATGCTTCACTACATTTGAAGAAGAACATTAAGACCTGTCTGTTTAAAACTTTTTTTAGATTAGTTTGCCATTTTAAATTTAGCTCTCGTGTTTATGTTTGTAATGTTATAAGAGCGCCTTGAGCTTAATTACATTTTGTATGTTAGCAGCGCTCTCTAAATAAAATTATCTTATCTTATCTTATATAATACAGACGTTACTTCAAAAAAGATGATTACGTCCTACGCGTCATGCATATTAACCAATGACTTAAATTCTGCCAAGTCACTGGTTTTCCTGACTAGCTCAGGTCGTTCGGCTACCTGGCTATTTTAGGCTATTATTATTATTATTAAAGATTATTTCTGCGCTGGATGTGTACAAATATGTAGGTCACAGATGGGGCTTCGAAGCCACATGAAATATAGTGCAATCCTCATTCCATGCATTAATTCTTAAACTCTTAGTACTAATTTCCCTTCTTTATTTTGTTGTAGATGTTTTCGGATGTTCCTTCAAAGTTCAGGATAATCTACTTCCGAGTCCAAACCTCCCGCAGGACGATTGGGGGATAGCAGCGGGCAGGGTATGAACCCGGGACCATCGAGACCACAACCGAACGACTGTCAAGCGCGCATACTGCACGACCAGCTTTATCCCGAATAATTATATTCGTTAATCCGAAATGAGTCAGGTCTCAATCAGTTCGAACTATCGGGACTTCACTGTAATACAGAGGGGGAAGTAACATACAGTATTGCATAAATAGAAACATTTGCTATTAGTATCATCTTACTTATAAGGCTATATGTAAAACATTTTACAAAACAAACAAACATTGTTAGTCGGCCTTAGATAGGCCTAACTAGATCTAAAATAATCTTAAGTTTTAACGTGTTTTTCGGTTGAATCATACTTAAAAATATATACAATCTATATACTAAGTGCGAATGTTACAACCTGATTTTTGAAGATTTCCCGATAATTATTTTTATTTCTTTTTATAGGAAAGAAAATTACCAAACTGCGGCAAGAAAAAATTTGTTTCGTTCCCATTTGTTTCCGAAAGTTAATGTTATTATATTGCACGTTGCTATTTTTATAAAACTAAAAAAAAAAAAAACACCACCAAAGAGAATAAAAAATATAGGCCAAGGGTTTGTACGATTTATGCAACACTCAGTTACAGTTACACTGCTAACAGACTCGGTCGTGTATATTTGTAACTGTATAACATCTAGATCTAGAAATCACTAGATCTGTATAGATTCTAAATATATAGATCTACATTGTTTTAGCATTTAATCGTCTAGTGTGGTTCTAGCTTCTACCTTGTGGACTAATTTTAAATCTATATAGATTCTAGAATAGATTAGTAGAATTGAATCATAGAATAGATTCATAGACATAAGATTCCTCAATTTTGAATCTATAAATTCTATAGAGTGAGTCAATAATGAATAAAATCAGTCAATGAAATATTAAATATTAGATCCTCTAAATAAAGTTAATCAAGACTCAAATAGTCAAGTCAATGGATTTGTATTTTGACTCATCATTATTATGATTTTTCAATAGTCTGCTATTTAAGGTAAGGTAATTAATAAAGATTAAAAGTTTACTGAAGTCCTAAAGTAAAGTAAAATGTAGATCTAAATAAAAGAAAAGGTAGACTAGATGTAGATCTAGATTCAATTTTAGATAGAAATTATTAGAATAGATGATCATGATAGATCTATTATATAAATGTAATCTAGAATAGAATTGATTATAAATTAGACTCTACTAACTCTAGACTACTACTCGTCTACTGATACTAGAGTAACTAGTAGATCTAGTACTAGAGTCACCCTAGAGTAACTTACAGATAGGCTCTAGAGTCTAGGCTACTATCTTGGTATTCTTAGTCTTAGTATCTAAATCTAAATAAATTCTAGATTTTATATAATATATTATAAGTAGATCTTTAGAATCTAGGTTCCAAATAGAGTCTATATATATATTTTTCTATGTACGAATTATACGAATAGTCTTCTTCTTTGATCTGGATTAGGTTGCGTGTCAATGTGTTATGTGCTGGGAGGTTTATTGACTCCGACTTCAGCCTTTTTTTTTTCTGGGTATTAGATCTACATGCTCCCATAGTCTTTGACCAGCCAAGATCATCTGCAAGGCGTCGGACGTAAACATCTTCTTTTTTGAAGTAACGTCTGTATCATATAAGATAAGAAGAAGGCTGCAGTTGTTTAATTTCTGAGGTGTCTCTCCAAGATGAATTACTATCTCTAGTTAATGAGTTTTATCTACCCGGGGGTAGAGTTTAAGCGCCCTATATTCGCCTTTTGCAATCATTTCCCTAGATTTTTTTAATGTTTTAAGTGAATATATCCTAACCATTAGAATATCTTATCTCAGCCCCCCAATGACCTCAAACCAGTTCGTCCGCAACTGTTTATTTAATATTCACAGCTAACCTTTATATCCAAGGTTTTTTCCCCCTATCCGTACCTAGAAACGTGCTTGGTAGAAGATCAAAATAGTCTGATATTTCTAAAAATAAAGATTTTAGTCTGTAACTAAGTTTTAATAGAAAATAATTATAGATCCTTAGATGGAGGTGTGGTGGCTGAGTGATAAAGCGCTTGGCTTCCAAACCAGGGACCGGGGTTTGAATCCTGGTGAAGACTGGGATTTTTAATTTCCGGATCTTCAGGCGCCTCTGAGTCCACCCAGCTCTAATGGGTACCTGACATGAGTTAGGGAAAAGTAAAGGCGGTTGGTCGTTTTGCTGGCCACATGACACTCTTGTTAACCATAGGCCACAGAAACAGATGACCTTTACATCATCTGCCCTATAGACCACAAGGTCTGAAAAGGGAGTTTTACTTAGATCCTAAGATAGACTAGATTAACCTAGCTATTCCTTACATTCTGAACAAGTTTTGTTCTAGATCTATCTATAGATACCTAGATTCTGAATTCTAGATTTTTAAAATTTAAGTTAAAGTATTAATATTTTATCATTACCCAAAGCATATATGAAAATTGTAGCTTTACAGCACAATAAAGTATACTTTGCATTTGTGATTTGTTTTTATAAAACATGATATTCCTGGATGGTTGTCTCACTAAGTTGTAATATGCATTCTGGAGTGTTGTCTCGATGGTTCTGGGTTTGAACCTTTCCCTCCTGTCCTTGTCCAAATATCCTGCACGACATCATAGAATGGCTGTGGGCGGGTTTCTGTTTTACAACAGTCCTATAGCACATACTACACAATGTAACCTATATTTACTAGTTTATTTGTTTACTTACTCACTCTGCAAAAGAGCTTACAGCTCAGCAGCAAAAAGCTGGCTAGAAAAAGAAGAACAATAAAGTAAAAGAATAATAATGGGTTGATGTCTTGCAAAAGTATATTATCTAACCCAGTGCAAATATCTAGATAATTGTCAGAATGGACTGAAGCACTATATATTTTAGAGTGTGTCAAAGACCTTTTTTTTTTTAGCAGACCTATGTCCAGATAACACTCTTCACCTTGATCTGTATTTTTTTAAAAATTAAAACAAGCAAAATATTTTTAAAATTTAAATTTAAAATTCTTTTTAAAAAAACTTTATCTAAGTGTAAGAACTCTGCACTTACAACTATATATCTCATTAATGTATATACAAGTTATTTCCTTTTTTTAAATGAAACAAAATAATTAATTACCAATAATTAATTGACTGGGGGTGGCTGAGTGATTAAGCCCCTGGCTTCTGAACTCGGGTCCTGGGTTTGAATCTCTGTGATGACTGGGATTTGAATTTTGGGATTTTTTGGGCGCACCTGAATCCACTCATCTCTAAGGGGTACCTGACTTTAGTAGGGAAAAGTAAAGGCGGTTGGTCGTTTTGCTGGCCACATAATACCCTGCTTGTTAACTGTTGGCCAAAGAATCAGATGACCTTAACATCATCTGTCCCATAGATTGCAAGTCCTGAAAGGGAAACTTAACTACTTTAATATTTAATTGCCTAATAGTTAAATTTTGTTTTGTTTTGTTAGGTATAATAAAAAACTGTTTAAAATTTCAACTTGATCAGAGAATGGGTGATAGAGAAATAATCCTTACAATTATGTAAGGAGACCAAACCCCACATATTTAGCCATATCTGTGTATAGTCCTACTGAAGGACCAATTTCCCTTGTTGGTATCAAACAAAATAATTACCAGTTGTTAATTGACTAATTGTTTTTTTTTTTTTTTAAGTGATTCATGTCTTGTCTATGCCAATAAATATTTGTTCAAAGTTTCAACTTGATCCGAGAATGGGTCTGGGTGTACAAACTTTTTACCAGACAAAAGAGTGAGTTGATATTTTATAAGCTATGTAAAAATGTCTTAAAGAAACTTGTTTTTCTTCATTTTTTTTCCTTAATATTTCAAAACTTATTGTCAACAAGTTTCTGGGGAGATGAGGCCTGTGACCTACTTACCCAAAACCTATCCAGGAAACTAATACTAAAAACTTGTTTTCTTTAAAAATAATTTTTTTTTTTTAGTAAAAATAGCATGTTAGTACACCAAATGAAAACTAGAAAGCCATAAATAAGTCATGAAAATGACTATTTAAGATTTGTAAAAATCGGGTATTACCCATGGAGTTTTACAGTATTTAAGAAAGAAAAAACAACTATGTATTGTTATATTCTCGCGTTTGTTTCCCCCCATTTATTCTTTCCCCTTTGCAAAATAGAGATGTCTGTGAACTCATCTCTGCGCTCCCAGACCCTTTACCAAGGATTTCTGTTATAGCCAAAAATTGAAATGGCTTTTCGCCGAACTCTCAAATTCCTATCATGTACCGCCACTTGCGAGGAAGGTCTTCATGGATAACGGACGTATGCCAGTATGCCGGTGAGGTTCTCTTGCATTTCTGTTGCACGCCTTAAGCTCCATGTGGTTACCCACGCCCCCCCCCCCCCCGTGTATTTTCCCCGTTAGTCAGCATGACCTTCTTCGTGAACGTAATCACTTGGAGGCCGGAAAGGAATTCGTCATCTTCTGATTGGGCTTGAATTACCGGGTCTTGTATTACTTCACTATTCCATCACGTTTGTTGATTTGTTTTTATAGTGGTACTTTTTTTTTTTAATAGTGGTACTATATATTTATGTTTTTCGCACTGCAGTTGACCTCTCCTCCCGTCGTCACACGCTTTGTCTCCGCCTTCCTCCTAGCTGATAATAAATGGCTACGCATCCTCTTCTGACGTCTTCACCTTTTGTTCTAATTAGGTCACATTGATAACACTCTCCCCCCCCCCCCCTTTTTTTTTGTTTTCATGCGTGTGTGTGTTTTTTTTTTCTATGGGGTGAGAAGATAGCGATTGGTTGGTGGCTATGCAGTGTGAAAGATGCAAGAAAATGGGCATTATCGTAAGCTGTCTTGGGTACACCAGGCGACTCCAGAATGCCAGAGTGGAAAGTCGTGTTTTTTTGTGTGTGTGTGTTTTTTTCTACAAAGTTAGATTTTGTTCAATATTACCAATATTATTTTATATTCTTAAAGTTAACCTAATTGTTTCATTTTGTCTCAAGTTAAATTAGTCTCTATTGTAATAAACGTATTATTTAGTTTTGTTCACAAAGAAGTCACTCAGGTTTTTACAAGTTTTAATATAATGCGCCGACGGCGGATTTAGTTGTCTACCAGCAGTTTGGTGCTACCTGTCAACAACCCCCCCCACACACACACACATATAAACTATACTGTGGACTCTTCCATGTAATTCTGTCTTCCCCACCCTAACAATAGACTTAAACTAAAACAATTGATCAAATCCTCTTGACCTGCCATTTTTTAACTTGTGTGTGTGTGCGTGATTTAAATTTTAGGAGAAGAATAGGTACATTATGTTATCCCTTTGTGTATGTATTGCCTGACCTTGACATTCGCGGCTTTTTTTTTTTTTTTTTTTGGTTGTGACAGTCTGACCCACACAACTATATAATTTGGGCATCAAATGCAAGTCTTGGCCACAATCCCCAAGACAGGCGCAGGTGGCGAAGTGATAAACTTTACCCCGGGCGGACATGTGGGATAAAATATGCAGGTCACAATCGGGTCTACGTTGTCACGTGAACTACTGCACACATCATCAGCATTCGAACTGGAAGACAATGCATCCTTTATGAAATGTTAGCTGTGTCCCTCAAAGTTATCATGTTAGGTTTTTAGTGTTATAGCCCGAACTCTTGAAATGGTTCTTTCCTTTCTTAGTCTTATTGGTATTATTTTTATTTAAAAAAAATAATTTTAATATTCTATTGTATTATTGTAGGTGCGGTGACTGAGCGGTAAGGCGCTTGACTTCCGAACTGGGCGTCCTGGGCTAGAATCCTGGTGAAGACTGGGATTTTTTACTTTCGGGATCTTGGGGGCGCCTCTGAGTCCACCCAGCTCTAATGGGTACTCGACATTAGTAATTGATAAGTAAATGCGGTTGGTCGTTGTGCTCACCATATGGCACCCTCTCGTTAACTGTGGGCCATAGAAACAGATGTCCTTTACATGATCTGCCATATAATGATATAGATCACAATGTCTGAAAGGGAACTTTAAAAAAAAATGTTTTATTGTGCTATATTGGATTCTGTTTCAATGCTGAATTCATTCTAGGTTAGATTTTACTTATTTATTTTATTTATTAACTAGAATTTGGTTTGCTTATGTAAAAATAAAGGACTTTCGATAATTTAATGGAGTATTAACCCTTCTTGTTTTTTTTTTACCCCCCCCCCCCCTCTCTCTGTCTCTCTCGGTAAGAACATCTGGCGATAGACCACCCCCCTTTTCAAAAAAGCGAAAAACATGTATGTCTGCCAATGGAGGCCTTGTGCCACAGTACAGCTTACTTATGCTACATTACGAAATGGAATTGATAGCACTTTAATTAGCAGAGTATTGTCTCCTGTTCTTCATTAGGTGTTCTGAGAAGTGGCTATAAATAGATGTTTATATATAGATACATAAAAAATCATCTGCAATTTTTCAAATGTTATATTGATTATATTGAGACCGAAAGAAAATCCGCTGCCGAGGACAGACGCACGACGGCGAGAAGTGAATCTAAATCGACCACCTGCGGACAATGGTTATGCTTGTCCTGGATGTGGCAAAATATGTAGGTCACAGCTGGGGCTGCGCAGTCACGTGAAATACTGCATTCCTCACTAATCTCGAAGAGAAGTCTTATATTGATTTCGTATCAAGCAAGGATTTTAAATTAGCATTGTTATTATTTGTTAACTTTGGGGCAGACGTGTAAGAAGATCTAAGAGTTATTTTCCTTGTGCGTGTCATTTCAGCGTGCAGAAACTAAATTATTAATTATTTAGGGCCTACACTCTTTTTAAACATTTGCAGGATATTAGTTATTTATCTTACTAGGACACAATAATGGCATACACATGATAAGAACATCTCGGTAGAGACTTTACCGTGTTTCCTAGTTTGATTACCAATAATTTTCTTCCAAACCGTTTCCTTTGTTTCTCATCTCCTTCCGGGTCACTCGTGACACTTTAGTTGCGATCTGTGGACGTCTGCTGTGTCAGAATTGTTGTGTCATCATCTTCTCATCCAATCAATTTCTCATGGCTGTCAGACGCTATAAAGTGAGAAAGTAGACTAAGGAACTTTGAACCAATAATTTATCTTTTGTTAAAGTTTTCTTTTTTTTTAAAAAAAAGATCACAGCATATCTTTTGTCGAGAGTAGAGCCCTAGGCCTTAAATAGGTTTCGGTTTGACGGCGTGATTTTTTTCCCCATTGCTTTTTGTTAGCGGGGAGACAACCTTTTTTGGTCCATCGGTAGAAACTTTCCGACACGTAGAAAAGGCCGCACCGTGTCAAAGAATTGTCGAATCATTTGGAAGTGAAGCTCTTCTTCTTCTTCTAGCCAGCTTTATTGCTGCTGAGCTGTGAGCTCTCTTGCAGAAAAAAGTGTGCTGTTCTCTTCAGTTGTTCAGCACTGCCCTACAGGGTGTTGGTTATGTTGGGCTTATGTGGCAGTAGGGTCGGCCTAAGGTGGATTAGGAAGGGGATTTCAAAGAGGATATGGTTTACGGTTTCATAAGGGTGGGCGCAGTGTCTACAAAGGGGTAGGTGTTTGGAATTTATTTTGCTAAGATGGTAGTGAAGCTCCTTGGGCTGAAGTTTCAAAGGAGTGGAAATCACCGCTTACGGTCGGGATATGGCCCGCAGACCATAGATTGGGCACCACTTCTATTGGGTTAGGGCTTTTTTCTTCGTTGTTTTTCTTTCTACTGTTCCTCCTATTAGCTTGCGAACTCTTCGTGTGTTTAAAAAATGGTTGGAAGCTGAACGTGTATTTTCAAAACTGCTCAAACGATTTTCCTAGAAATGTATTTATAGTTTTGGGGTAAAATGATTACTACATAAGTTGATATAAGCTATGTAATAAAATAAACTGTCCGCTCTAGACATAGTTTCTAAGTGCGTCGCTCTTGTATTGAGATAGTGAAAGAGTTGTTACAATTTTTAAAGGAAGATTTAAATACATGAGAAGTAACTCTCACAATTAGCTGAGATTTACAACAACAAACAAACAAATGCATTCATTGGGATAGAAGTTGTATATCGTTGGATTTAGTAGGAGGACTATTTTAAAGCCGAGGCTCAGTTTCTTGCCCGCATCGCTGGTTTTAATTGACTGACAATACTTCTCGTCTGCATCATCAGAAATACTTGCGGCATTCGACTTCGACTTACTTAGACTTAGGCGATATGTTATTTGAGTCAGTGTCTATAAACAGCCTTGTAGATGGCATTATGTTATGGATTTGACATTGTGTTTGTGTGTGTGTGTTACTTAATTAATAATCATTACGTGCATTGCGAAGAGGAAAGGACCTGCGTGACCGAGTCAGGAGTGGTGAAGATATCTCGAGGTCAAGTCCCTGTCACAATTTGTGTTCCTTGATATCCGATTACCCCTTTTTTGGTTGAGGAAGGGGTAAAATAAAGGTTGGGTATATGGTTAATTATTTTCTACCTTTTTATCGACTCCCCTTTAGTTATATAACCGTTATTATTTGTGTGGCTGTCTTCGTTTAGGATGATCTATGGAACTAAAAGCACTATTAAAAATACGTTTTTTTTTACCTGTCTTCCTTATACTTACATTGGGTACAGCTGACTACTTTTAGTTTTCAGAGATCGTATTCATTTCTTTTTCCCCAGTTATTTGCATATTCGATTTCCCGTCGCCAAATGTCGTCAACGATTCTGGACGCGTCTCTAAGTTAGGTATTATCTATTACAATAGAGAGCTAGAGATTATGGCGCGCACACACGTTAGCTAGTAATGCCAATGATGTCATCGCCTGCGTTGAACTGTTACTGGGGCGGGAACACTAGAAATGTATCAGACGTACGCAGTGTGTTTTGATGCAGATTTCCCGCGCAATTACGTCACAGGCGGATTTGATCTGGGAAATCGGATTGGCGTCTTTGTGTGAATAACACCTAGGTTACAGATTGTGATGTAACCAAGGCGTGTAGGAAGTGTAGTGTACGGTTGCTATGGTAACAAAGATGGCTTTGATCAGGTCGAACCGTTGGGCTTACTGACCTCACGCGGATAAGCTCGCTATTATTAGATTACACGTGTTCACACATTTGAGTCGTTTCACGGTATTTGGTTTTCTAGGAAATCGTCAGTATGTGATACCTGGAAAGAAATTTTTTATTGAGGAGGACCGTGAGTCAGCCAAAGAACAAGCGGAACATAGCAAAATACTTTCACACACACACACACACACACACACAACCTTATCTAAGGGAAATATCTCCAAACTTACTGTCATACATCTCAATACTTTTAGATTTATTTCCCCTTTTTGATATCCAACAACATTAATTTATGAACACTATTTAATTAACGGGCACGACATGGCCTAAATTGTGCCGATGTGCCTAAACTCAAACTCATTTAATTAACTAATCGGTTAGTCTTTTGATTGATTCGTATTTTGTTTGGTACAATGAATTATTGTGCAAAGTTTCAGCTTGATCCTAGAGGGGGAGAAATAACGAATTTCAAAATTTGTACCAGACAGACAGACGTAGTGAGTTTGTGACAGACAGACGTAGTGAGTTGGTATAAGCTTTGTAAAATTCCTTATTATCGTTCATAGTTGTAATTTCAGTTTTCTGTGTGGACTCTGTCCGATACTGAGCCAGTTATATAGGTCGGATCTCAATCTAGGAAATCCTATGCCGAACAGTGAGGTTGTGTCAGAGCGTCGAATGAGGACATGCTCTCCGACAAAATGAACTACGCATACCTAGAGTTACGATGACAATACGAGGAAAGCGCTGACAGGGACGTCCTCGAATTACTTGCCGCCACACTTTCATTTTATGGAGGATCTCAGAACAGTGGACACTAAGTGGGAGAAGGCTTCAGACATTGCCAGTGACAGATCTTTGTGGAGTCAGCTTGCTACCCAATGCGCCAAGCGGGGCGGGAGTATGTCCGATACTGGATATCGGGGTCTGTTGTGTTGTTACTTATGAATCAAGGCCCGAAACGAGGTTTTGTTAGGTCGCGTTCAGATTGACTCTGAAAGTGGTATATCAGACACTTATGGGCTACATTAAAAGTATACTTACTTTAGAGGCTTGGTGTGTGTTTGTGTGTGTGTGTCACGGGTGAAGTGGGCGGTGTATTAGTGACTTCTGGACTACATTAAAAGTACAAAGCCCTAGATACGTGTGGAAAGTGAATTAGGTCATTGCACTGACTTAGTTTTTTTTAAAGTACCCAGGGAAACATAGGAATGCGTATAAGTTACGATTGGTTAGTCATGCCTCCCACCTGGTCACAAGCTACTCGCAGTGACCTATTAAGGGATAGGTCAGTGCACTTCACCTTCTTCAACCAGCATCTCTTCTGGCCACCCACTCTTGAGTGCTTCCTCTCTTAATGTTCTGGGTGACCATAGAGGTCAAGGATTTCTATGTGCCTTTTTCTTAGCTTAGGCTCTGAAATGGATTTATTATTATATTCTTAAAAACGTATTCATATATGTTCAGCCAGGAAAAAAACGTGAATTGTTATTATTTATAATAAACCTTTTTTTTTTTTTTTTAACAACAATCATATATCACTCGGATCACATGTGTGTAAGGTATTTAAAAGTTGTGACTTGATTTTATTTTCATTGGTAGCTTTTAGAAAAGGTGACATAGAACAGAATAAAAGTTACCCTTTCAGACCTTGTGATCTATAGGGCAGATGATGCTAAGGTCATCTGTTTCTTTGGCCAGTGGTTAACGAGCAGGGTGTCATGTGGCCAGCACAATGACCAACCGCCTTTCCTTTCCCCAACTAAAGTAAAGTACCCATTCGAGTTGGGTGGACTCAGGTGTGCCCTAAGAATCCAGAAATTTAAAATCCTAGTTTTCTCCAATATTCAAATCCAGGACCCCTAGTTCGGAAGCCAAGTGCTTAACAACTCAGCCACTTGCCCCCATAGAACAGAATAAGCAAAAAGATAAAATATCTTTATAAAAAACAACAACAAAGCTTATCTAAGGGAAATAACTTACAACTATGTGTCTCATCAATATAGAAGTTATTTTGTTTGTGCAATATAATTAATTACCAATAATTAATGGACTAATAGGTTACTTTTAGAATTTATTTATTTTGTTATGTACAATAAATAATTGCTTAAAGTTTCAAATTGATCTGACAATTGGTATTGGCTTATTTATCTAGGGGATGAAACCGTTCATATTTAGCCATATCTGTGAAGACTGAAGGATTAATTTTCCTTGGTATCAAACAAAATAATTATCACCAGTAACTAATTAACTAATGGGTTACTTTTTTAAAAATAGAATCATGTCTTGTCCTATACAATGAATAATTATTGTGAAAGGTTTCAACTTGATCTGAGAATCTTTATGGGAGAAATAACATGCACAAACATTTTATTAGACATGGTGAGTTGATATAAGCTTTGTAAAAATAATAGTTAAGTAATGGGCAGGACATGATTATAACGTTCAGACATGGCCTAATCAGTGCCCTTGTAAGTGATGCTATTAAAACTCTTGCATAAGTGAGAACAAGTTGAAAGATAATTCCTATGGACAATTGATAGGGGCCTATACAAGTAAGAACTTTGTTCTTTTTTGTATTGAAAAAGACATTTTTTTTGTATATGTTTCTTGTTCAAGTAAAAGTTGTTTGATACCGGTGCTAAAATACTTATCTGAACATTCTTCTTTTCCATCATTCATCTGCTTAAATTAACATCTATTATTATATGGATGACAAAAGTGGTCATCATCAAACCACAATGGAAGAAATCTCTCTCTCTCTCTCTCTCTCTCTCTGTATATATATATAATTTGTAGATGTGCACAGATCAAATCAAATTCTCAATATATTATCAATTTCCTCTAATTGATGATTTTATTCATACTTAACATAACCAGATTTTGTTTTTCTTTTCCAGATAAGGATATCATTCACCAAGTGTTGAGTCCGTGAACCCTGGAGATTAGGGTTTAGGGATACAACTTTGCATAAGCTGTGATAACATTGATGGCGACTCTAAAGTTCCCAAACACATTGGCAACATAGAGTGCTTGATATCAGGGGCATTGTGTTGGTGTTTTTATAAGCTGGACCAGGTCCATTGCAGTGTGTGATCGCTTCAAGAGAAAGTTGGGATGGATGAATCACTCAGGCATATCAACCCCAATCCAACGCTGTCGGCTAATATTTTCTCCAGGACTCTGTTCTGGTAAGTTCAGTGTGTTTATTAAATCCTGGGGTCGTTTCATTATTTAAATCTAGTGATGCTAACACTCTGGCATAGTCTGAGTCTGTTCCAAATCCAATAGTACTCACAGAACTTAGTTCCCATTTAGAATATTGAATACTTTAACTGCACAAACTTGAATCATAGAATAAGCAAGTATAGAGAGCTCTTCCAATATAATGTTTAAAAAAAGTTAAGTTCCTCTTTCAGACATTGTGATCTGTGGGTCAGAGGATGTAAAGGTCAATTATTTCCATGCCCCGTGATTAACGGGGTGTCCTGTTATCCAGCACAATGACCCGACCAACCGCCTTTTTCTTTTTCTCTAACTATTGTCAAGTAACCAAATAGAGCTGGGTGAACTCAGAACTGTCCCAAAGATCCCCAAAGTAATATATCCCAATCTTTACCAAGATTCAAACCCAGGACCCTTGGTTCGGAAGCCAAGCTCTTTACCACTCAGCCACCACACTGCCAATATAATGATACAATCTAAATAAAAGGAACAGATACATCCACAGTAAAAAATATTGAAAGAAAGCTCCAATGTATAGATGACCCTTGGACCCTTTCTTCTCCCCCTTATATATGCCCTGATCTAAGTACAACTTCTCAAAGTTTAAGAAAGAAACAGAATATTAAAGAACGCATTCTGTTTATTTTTAGCACCACTGGACTTCTATAAACTATATATAGCTCTTCAACTTTATAGGTGACACAATGCTTTAGAAATTTTTCTGTCATATCCGAACTATAACATATATAAGTGGTATTGACTTTCTAAATCCCCAACTCATGAAACCATCTCATTGCTCAGATAAATGGTTATTTAATTTCCCTTAATTTAAAAAAACAAAACAAAGAAAAAAGTCAAAAAAAATTTTTTTAATGAGTCAGTTATTTTTCCTATTTTTTTTTAACTTAGTCGTTAGTGGGAAAAAAAAGTCTTTAGTGAAAAAAAAAGTCGTTAGTGTACAAAAAAAAAGTCGTTAGTGAAAAAAAAAGTCGTTAGTGAAAAAAAAAAGTCGTTAGTGAAAAAAAAGTCGTTAGTGGAAGAAAAAAAAGTCGTTAGTGGAAAAAAAAAGTCGTTAGTGGAAAAAAAAGTCGTTAGTAAAAAAAGAAAAAGTCGTTAGTGAAAATAAAAAAAAGTCGTTAGTGAAAATTCAAAAAGTCGTTAGTTTACTGTTTGTCACTAAGACCCTCATCAAGAAAAATGAAGAGCTGGCATGCTTGTGTTGGCAACTTCTTTGTTTTATTTGTTATCAATACAATCAGTTGTAATATTTAAACAACATTTTACACACGAGTCATAGTCATTAGAGTGTAAGATTTACCAATATTGATTGAGCTCGTTATATGTTTCTTAATCAACATCAGATCAATAACCTTCACGGTGAGATATACATTTCTTGGTAAGCCTCATAATCCCACAGTCATTATATTTGATGTGTTATGGTTTAAATCAGTGATGCCCAAAATACGGCCCGCGGGCCAGATCCGGCCCGAGATGTGGTTCCATCCGTCCCGCCGAACTGTCGACACAAAAGTGTAGAAAATTCCCCTCCAAAAAAAAAAAAAGATGGATTGGTATTATGACTTTTAACATTGTACGTTTATGCAATGGGGAAGCCAAAGAAACTACAAATGGACTGTGAATGTAGAATCTAACAGGACATGTGAACTATCTTTACTTTTTTTTTTTGTGGAACCTGATGATAATCCAAAATATTTGATTTGTAAAGAAAGTGTGGCTGATTTAAAAAAAAAAAAAAAAAAACATAAACGGCATTGTAAAACAAATCTGACGCCATTCTTGCTTTGAGCCTCGAAAATAAGATTGTTATACCACGCCTAGCAATCGGAGGATCGATGGGAATATTTACCAAAAAGAGACAAGAAAATAAGTCGGTGGTTAAATAGCTACCAATGATAATTGATATTCACATTTTAAGCAGAGACGTGAAGCCATTTTCCGACGCGTAAAAAACTAAGATCAACTTTAAATGCCCCATTAAGAGAGCCACAGGTCTCTAATAAAATTGTTTCAGATCAATTTCATTGCGTTGTTGTACCTTCTCGGTCATATGGCCCGCGACACGAGTGTCGAAAACAAAAATGGCCCGCCGGTCGAATCAGGTTGGGCATCACTGGTTTAAATGAAAAGAAAGAAAAAAAAGATCATCGGCTCTACTAAATTTGACTTTTAGACATGAAGCTGTGATGAATGCCTTGGATATTTATTTTGAGTGCCAAACATTTGAGAATTTCCTTCAGCTGAGGATTCTATTTTCCATATCCCATAATATTTACTGTTCAAGCTGTATCAACAGAACATAGACATTATAGGCTGTCTCCAGAATTTGTCTTCTATCACTCACACTCGTTGAACTTGTGTGTCACGTCTGCTAAATAGTTTGTATCGTATGTAGTTATCGCCCTTGCTACTATCAACAAAAATTCCTGCTTCTCAAAGGTCGGTTGAAAATGGTCTTCATGGTACGCTGATTTACATGTATAGAATATTAGCTTCAAATATATTCTTAAACCAGTTTATGTGTGCATAACGTCATAGATTTATGGTAGACAAGTACTTTATCAAATCTTTTATTTCAAGATGCTTGTCTTCTCGTCTTTCTGCATGACCCTGTGTTTACTTTTTCTATTACTTCCCTTGTTGCTAAGCGGAGTATTCTTTTGTATTGAAAGTACTGCAGAGGTGGTAATCCTCAAATTTCCAAAGGAAAACAGCTGGAGCTCTTTACCCATATCTGTCTGACTGTGGCATTTTACGCCTTGAGAGGCGATCTATTTCCTTTGCGATTTCCCATGATACTACAAAAAAAAAGGCCAATCCTTGATGCACTGCTGCGGTGAGATGGAGTGAGCTCTCCGTTGCCGTGGGAGAGCAAATGCCGGGCTGCCCACACGCCAACACTCGCCTTCCTTCCAGACTGACCGGATCCAAAGGAATGGAACAACATCGCATGTCAGGTGGCTGCAGGAGTTTGTTAGAGTGGTCATACCTTGATACACTGCTAGAGGGGGGGGGGAGATGGAGTGACCTCTCCGTTGCTGTGGGAAAGCAAATGCTGGGCTGCCCACACTTCAACACTCGCCTTCCTTCCAGACTGACCGGATCCAAAGGAATGGAACAACATCGCAGGTGGCTGCAGGAGTTTGTCAGAGAGTGGTCATACCACTGTTACCCCCCCCCCCCCCCTTTTTTCACCTACGATGCTCCAAAACAGGATTTTCTGTTAGGGTTTACCTCCCTTAGCCTTAGACCTTACAGGGACACACACACACAAATGTGGCTTATAACTTGTATCTATGGACCCGACGGGCCATGACTGTCTCACATCTTGGGGCCAAACCTCCTCCTACACCCTTGAAGATAAGTCTGAGGCTTCACAGCCTCATTTTCCGTCTGTCGCCACGAAGAGGTGCTGCGTAGGAGTTGCTGTGAAGAGACTATGTCCAAAGACAGCGTGAAGCGTCTCCATGTAGGTATCCATCTCACCCATATCACTAAAATAGTTTATTTCGACACATAGCTGCATTGGAATATTATTGCATGGGTCTTGTGTTGATCTGGTTATAAATGGGAATTATTATTCTGGATTGAATTTTGGTTGAGAAATATGGAGAGCTGGGAGGGGGGTAGATAACAGTGGGAAGAAAATATATTGTAGACAATAATTGTGGTTATTACACTGTTATAACTTGCTTTCTGTTTCAGTTGGTTGGATCCTCTGTTTAAGAAAGGTTACAAGCGGCCACTTGAAGACACTGACCTATACAACGTCTGCCCTTCAGATTCCTCGGAGTACTTGGGGAACAAGCTAGAAGAGTCAGTACATTTTTATATCTCCGGCAAGATGATTCTGTTTGTTAATATAAGAAGAAATATCAGGCAATAAAGAAACAGAAATTATCACGCATCCCCCCCCCCCCAGACCCAACATTTGTACGTTATCCCTCCCCCAGTGCTGGATGAGTCAGTTTTTGCACCAGCTGTTATCCCGTCTCTCTGTTGGGTGTTTAAGGTTGTGGTGTATTTTAATTGCAGTGGTTACACGGCATTGCATTCTTATCATAATCCAATTTTATGTGAACAAATATGTTTGAATAATATTCAGAAATGTGTAACGGAATTGTAGCATGAACACATTTAAGTTTTGCACTAGACATGGACTACCGGCAGACATTATGTTATTGTCTCTTCCTGTTGTTGGCTCCCCTTTTATTGTGTGATCTCTGGTCTCCTCCCTTTTATTGTGATCTCTGGTTGCTTCCCCTTTTATTGTGTGATCTTTGGTTGCTCCCCCTTTTATTGTGTGATCTCTGGTTGCTCCCCCTTTTATTGTGTGATCTCTGGTCTCCCCCTTTTATAGTGTAATCTCTGGTCTCCCCCTTTTATTGTGTGATCTCTGGTTGCTCCCCCTTTTTTTGTGTGATCTCTGGTCTCTCCCCCTTTTATTGTGTGATCTCTGGTCTCTCCCCCTTTCTTTGTGTGATCTCTGGTTGCTCCCCCTTTTATTGTGTGATCTCTGGTCTCCCCCTTTTATAGTGTAATCTCTGGTCTTCCCCTTTTTTTGTGTGATCTCTGGTCTCTCCCCCTTTTATTGTGTGATCTCTGGTTGCTCCCCCTTTTATTGTGTGATCTCTGGTTTCCCCCTTTTATTGTGTGATCTCTGGTTCCCCCCTTTTATTGTGTGATCTCTGGTTTCCCCCTTTTATTGTGTGATCTCTGGTTTCCCCCTTTTATTGTGTGATCTCTGTTCTCTCCCCCTTTTATTGTGTGATCTCTGGTTGCTCCCCCTTTTATTGTGTGATCTCTGGTCTCCCCCTTTTATAGTGTAATCTCTGGTCTCCCCCTTTTATTGTGTGATCTCTGGTCCATTCGTGTTCTATCTGGCGATATGGCAGCAATCCACGTGTATATTATTAAGTAATGCTTATTAATTGTTGATTTAAAATAAATTTGACTTATGTACATACTAAATGCAATGTTTATCTTTTAAAACAAAAGTAATGATTTCCTTGATAATGTTAGTACCTTCTGTAACAGAGTACTATAAATTTAATAAAATGAATATTTTCATAGGAATATTGTAGAAAAGAACTAAACCGTTGGAGTAAACTCTCTCTCTCTCCGACTCTCGCTGTTACTCTTTATCTCTCTCTCTTTCTCTGTCTCTCTTTCTTATAAATTATTCTTGTACTAGACTTTTTCTCCGGCTTAGTTCAGGGTTGACCTCCCGTCCCCCCCCCCCCCCCCCATTGCATCTGCTTGTTTTTCCTTGTTTTCCGAACTTTTGAAATGACATATGTCTCAAGATGGCCAAAGCAAGCAGGATGTCACGTGGTGTCGTGTCACATTAACCTTGGAGCTGTATATAGCGCTGAGGGCCTCGTTCTAACAGTGCATAAAGAAAACCACAACAGTACATTCTTCATATAACTTACCTCCCTTTTCTTTTGAAGCTCTCCCTTTTTTTTTTTCCCTCAACGAGCATCAGAAACTGACGAAAATGTAACGGCGCATAGTCTTCGCTTCCGATGATTAAGGGTGAGTGCAGCATTTCTCGTGGATACGCGACCTACATATTTTGCCACACTGATGGAGACAAAGCGGTTGTCCGCTGGGGGGTCTACTAAAGTTGGTGATCGTCTTCGGCTAGGGCTTATTTTTTTCGGTCTCTAATAGTTTGTGAGAGTTCTCCGGCTGTCTCTTCTTAGAGGCCATTTCCTGTCAACTGCTTTCTTCTATGCCAGTGAGGGCACACTGATACCTGAGTTGATCTTCAGTAGGGGGGGGGCAACTCTATTAAACCGTCCCCATCCAAGCTTGCTAAAAAAAATAATTAAAAAAAATATCCTTAAAAAAAACAAAGCTTATCTAAAAAAAAACACGTACAGCTAAATATCTCAATAATGTAGAAGCTGTATCCCTTTTTCGATCTCAAACAAAATTATTAATTAACAATAATTAGTTGACAAGTTCGTTTATATTTCAATGGATTCATGTCTTGTTGGGTACACTTTATACTTATTTAGTTTCAACTTAATCCGAGGATGGGTGTAGGGAAAAAACGTGATCAGTTTTTTAAGGGGGACGAAACCATATATATATATATATATAGTGTAGGATTAATTTCCCTTGTTGGTATAAAACTAAATAATTAATTACCAGTAATTTATTGACTGATTTTTTGTTTATTGAGACATGTCTTGTGTATGCCAAAGAATAATTGTGCAAGTTTTTAAATTGATTCGAGAATGGGTATTGAAGAAAGAACGTGTACAAACTTTTTACCTGACAGCTAGAGAAAGAGAGAGAGACAGAGTGAATTGATATAAGCTTTGCAAAAATAATGATGATAGTATAAAAATAATGACGCAAATGAAAAGGCGTCTCAGTTACTCTTTGTTTGGAGACTTGTCAAGATGACACTGACGACTGCATTGAACGTCGTTTCTCCTTTCACGAATTAATCCTTAAGAGTGCTGAGCTGTTTTAGAATGAGTGCATACAAAATAGAATTACAATTCTGATGTTTAGAGGCTAAACTGCCACACGCGTTTTATGGGTTAAGACAGGGGTTCTCAACCTGTGGGTCGCGACCCCCTTGGGGGTCGTTATACGATTTGCCAGGGGTCGCCTAAGACCATCGAAAATATGGATTGTATTGTCTATTCTTCCATTGCTGTGAGTGTGAGTGTGGGGGGGGGGGGGTCGCGACAGAGTGGGGGATTGTAAAAAGGGGTCGCCGAGCATAAAAGGTTGAGAACCGCTGGGTTAAGAGATCAATCTTGTCTACATCATAGCAAGAGCCATAACCCTAGCTAGACAATAGGAATATGACCTCTTGTGTGAATAGTTCCGACTGTACGGAGGCATAGATACATTCCATTTGTTTTTCGTCACAATCTTCTACTTCCCGCAAGTCTCGGAAGAGGATGTCCCCATTTTTCTTGAACCCCGGGCCTACGGATACCTGATTAAGTCTTTTATTGCAATAAGAATGTAGATTTTTTTTTTTTTTACAAAGCTTATATCAACTCACTCTGTCTGTGTGTCTGTATGGACAAAAGTTTGTACACGTTATTTGTTATTTCTCCCACACCCAATCTCGGATCAAGCTGAAATTTCGCACAATTATTTCTTTCACCTGACAACATAAGAATCAATTAACAAAAATTAACCAATTAGTTTATTAACTATTGGTAATAAATTACTTTGTTTGGTATCCCAAACAAGGGAAAGAAATAGTACTTGACTGAAGTGGTGGTATTAGTTGGATTAGTCCCCTGCCGTCTAAGGCTTAGTAGACACAAATATGAATTAGAAACAATATACAATATTTCATGTACATAAGACTCTTCGCTAGCAGAGTGGTTACCGCGTTGACTTAAGAAGCCTGAGAAGGCTTTAGCCCACAAGTTCCAAGTCAGGTTATTTTTATTTTTAATTGTTAGTCTGGATCTGTTACTAATTTTATTTCACGATTGATACAAATACGCTTAATATAAGCTTTGTTGTTTGGTTTGTTTGTTTAAAGTTATTTTAAAATATTTTTATTTGTTTCCTAAGTGACTAAGTGTAAAGGTGGGTTAGAAGCAGTCTTAAATGAGTTAATATTTGAGCTCATCAGTGGACTAGTGATGCTGTGTCTCTCTCCGTCAGCACATTGCTAGCAGCTCGGGTCTGGTAGAAATAAGGCCGATTCTAGGCGAATAGAACTGTTGACATGTCTGATTAATGTGTGAGTCTGTCCAAAAACCTGACTTCTTGGCTGTGTTCCAATCCATGTGGCATTAGCCTACTTGCGGCACAACAATGGGAAATCTGTGTTACAAACTTCTAAGGTCGATGAGCCGTGACCTCCGTGACCCCCCGAAGGCGCCGATTGAGCACGAGGGGGGTGTTTTTTTTCTTCTCATAAGGAGGCAACGCTATAAATAGCTTGTGTGTTTGTGTGTGTGTGTGTGTGTATTTCTTGTACTCAATACGAACCCCGATTATAAACTATGCATTTAAATCAAATTACCATATCAAAATAGTTGTTTGCATTTTTTATCTTTAAAAAAATAAAATTTCCAAAAAAAATTTGATTTGTATCACAAAATAATTACAAAGCTTGTATCAACTCACTCTGTCTGACTATCTAATGGAAAGTTTGTACACGTTATTTCTCCGACACCTAATCTCGGATCAATCTGAAGTTTTGCACAACTATTTACTTTATCTGAAAACACAAGAATCAATAATAAAAAAATAAATAAATAATTTGTTAATTAACTATTGGTCATTAATTATTTTGTTTGGTATTCCAAACAAGGGAAAGAAATTGTACTTGACTGGAGTGATGATATAAGCTGAGTTAGTCTTCTTTATAGGTCGCCGCTCTATATTGTATTAAACAATATAAAACTATATAATCTTGTATAGTCATAAGTGCCTTACTAGCAAAACGTTTAGCACGTCGGCCCTAGGAGGCGTAAGCCATGAGTTCGAATTTAAGTCTTTCCCCCTTTAAAAAAAACAACAAAACAATTAGGGTAAAATTCACCCAGATATTCCTTCCCCCCCCCCCCCCCCCAATTTTCCCAACTGATCTAGATGTGAAGGATCATAGCGTATTGCGAAAGCTGAAAGCGCTAAACAAAAACATTTGGTTAAACTATTTCGCACAGATTTATTGTTGTTAAGTCTAGATTTATTACAAATTGAGTCACATGACTGATCCAAACTAATTGATGCAATGACACATTGCATTCATTCAGTTGACAACAGTGATCTTTCAGTATGCCCGTCATTTAGTTGCCTTTATTGCTTTCTCTTTCCCTTCTGACATTTTTTTAAAAGTTCCATTATATCGCCCCACATTTCTCCATATAGTTTTTCAAGTTCCATTCTATCGCCCCCACATTTCTCCATATAGTTTTTCTTTTTTAAGTTCCATTATATCGCCTCACATTTCTCCATATAGTTTTTCTTTCTTTTCTTCTCTTACTGCAATTTTATCGCTTAAAGAATTGTCTTTTTAAAAGCGAAACCGGAAACTATAAACAAATGGCACTTTTACTGTGATCAACGTAATAACTTCAGTATGAAAAGTCTCCACCCACTTTATCTCTTGGACAGCTTAAGCTCATTGCCAAGGCTTTAAGATAAGGCGTGGTGGCTGAGTGGTAGAGCGCTTGGCTTCCGAACCGAGGGTCCTGAGTTCGAATCTTGGTGAAGACTGGGAAATTTTTAATTTCGGGATTTTGGGGTCTACCCAGCTCTAATGGGTCCCTGACATTAGCTGGGGAAAAGTGAAGGCGTTGTGCTGGCCACATGACACGCTCGTTAACCTTGGGCCGCAGAAACAGGTGACCTCTACATCGTCTGAGAGTGAGTGTTTCCAGCGGTGTCCTCCATCCTGGTTCATCCCCGGGCCATCCACACAAACATGAGCCTCCGAGAAATTCCCGTATAGAAGCTCGCGTGACTTTTGGGGTCTACCCAGCTCTAATGGGTCCCTGACATTAGCTGGGGAAAAGTGAAGGCGTTGTGCTGGCCACATGACACGCTCGTTAACCTTGGGCCGCAGAAACAGGTGACCTCTACATCGTCTGAGAGTGAGTGTTTCCAGCGGTGTCCTCCATCCTGGTTCATCCCCGGGCCATCCACACAAACATGAGCCTCCGAGAAATTCCCGTATAGAAGCTCGCGTGACCCACCTCCCGCCACTGTTAGTCAGTCTCAAGTCAAAAGCCGTAACAATGAGGCTAACTTAAACATGACTGGAACAAGGGGAACTGGAGGCTTGCAGGGTTCAGAATTGGGTCAGCGAGGTAATCTTTGAACTTTGACCGACTCGTTTGTCCTGCGCTTTTTTTGTTTGTTTGTTTTTTTTTATCGTACTTTTCGGTAATTCCCGATGGATAACACGTCAGTGTGTTGTCGAGTTTCGTCATAACTGGGTCAACTCGTCATCTCATATTCGTGACCAAACGGCCTATTAAGGTGTAACGAATAGCTATTATATCTGTTATAAAAAAAAATTCCTTAATTTTTTTAAAACTCACATATTTTAAAGGGAAACTCCGATGGTTTCGACAATTTTAAATATAATATGTGTTTTGATTTACAGATGATGAATATATTATTCTTTTTTTTTTTTTTTAAATTTGAAATAATAACTTTGTAATTGATGTTTTTCTGACATTTTTTCTGCGCATCCAAAACGATCAGATTTTTACCGGGTTGCTATGTGACGTCACGCTAACCTATTAATTTAATCTATTGACTTATTGTATAACGGGAGACCATACAGCAAAGTTAACATTCTCGTAAAAGAAATATATCTTCATCTATGCACTTAGATCTAGAACTTGTCAGCAAAGAAACTAATTGCGTGTTGAAAGTAGATTTACATGCTTGACTAACCACGGCTGTGTGTGTTTTCTCGCCTGACCACTCAACACACACAAACACTATCGATTGGTTGTCTTGTCATGACCGACTACACGTAGTCTAGACTAGCCTTACACTGACCACTTTGTTACTTCTTGGGATAGGGAGGGGCTTAGATGAAAATGTTACTTTTTTAAATCGAGTTGGTTATCCTAATGCTATTAGATCTCTCTCTCTATATATATATATAACTGTGACATAACTCTGGACTAGGCCGTCACTAAGCCTAACAGCTACTGTAAGAATGAATCGATACGATTGGTTTAATGTAGTTTCTCGTTCAGTATTGTTTAGGGAAGTGACGTATGCCTAACCTAAAAACAAAATCTCAAAGCACCCCGTTTTTTTTTAGACGTCAAGAATTTACTGTCTAATTTGTTAAATATAAATGTTTCTAAGCATTTAAATACAAAATGGTAAAATGTTTACTATTACAACTTTTTACGCAGAATTTAAATATGTCAATAACTCAAATTTGAAAAACCATCGGAGTTTCCCTTTATAAGAGATAATAATGTAGGCTCGGAGACTTTACAAGGAAAGCTTATTTAGACTAGCCGCTGTAAATACAATGTGTACACGCGTATTAACAAAACGTGTATCCAACTCACTCTGTCTGGTACAGTTTTGTACATGTTATTTCGCCCACGCCCATTCTTGGATCAAGTTAAAGCCTAACAAAATTGTTTTGTTTTACCCAAAGAAAACATGAAACAATAAAAATTAACCAATGAGTTTATTAATTATTGGTAATTAATTACTTTGTTTGATATTGAAAAAGGGAAATAAATGCTACTTATTGAGAGATGTGACTGTAACCCCCCCCCCCCCCCCCAAAAAAAAAAAAAAACTAAAGCTAAAGTTTCCCTTTCAGACCTTGTGATCTATAGGACTCATTGGCCTCCTTCAGTCGTAGGACGACTATGGTTCATCTCAGAGCACACTTCCTCATGTGGCTGTGGAGCCCTAATTTGGAGAGACACTCCCGTCCACAGATAGCGCAGGTTAGGGTCCCCTTGGCTTTTGCTTCGGTGGTAGAGGAGCTGGCCGTTTTTCGGTTTGTGCGTTTTTCTTCCTGGGCTGAGACCCATGTACTTTCACTGTCCATAGCTTTCTTTGTCACTGTCTCTCTCCACCTGTTGCGGTCTAGAGCTATGTCTTCCCAATTGTCAGTATTGATGTTCACTGATTTGAGGTCACGTTTTATTACATCTATGTAACGGAGGTGGGGGCGACCAGTTTTTCTTGTGCCAGTCGCGAGTTGACCATAGAGGATGACTTTCGGGATGCGCTTGTCCTCCATCCGGCGAACATGTCCAAGCCAGCGCAAACGGCGTTGTCTGAGGGCTGTAAAGATGCTGGGAATACCTGATCGCGCAAGGATCTCAGTATTGCACACTTTTTCTTTCCATGTGACATTCAAGATCCTACGGAAACATCTCAAATGGAATGAGTTTAGTTTTTCTCTCTTGCTTTGCGTAGGTGGTCCATGATTCACTGCCATACAGCAGTGTACTCATAACGCACGCCTTGTAGACTTCCATTTTGGTCACCGTAGTTAGCTTATGGTTTTCCCAAACTCTTAGTCTGAGTCTAGCGAATGTCGAGGCAGCCTTCCCTATGCGATTTTTCATCTCCTCTTCTAGGGACAGGTCATCTGTAATTGTGGATCCCAGATAGCAGAATTCGTTTACGGCGTCCAGCTTGTTATCGTCAATGAGGATGGAGGGTGGTGCTGTAGTAGGTGGTCCCATAACATTTGTTTTCTTCGTGCTAATAGTCAAGCCATATTCTTTACAGGCCTGAGAGAAGCGGGACATTAGTGACTGAAGTTCCTCTTGTGTGTGTGCCACTACCGCTGCGTCATCCGCGAATAGCATATCTCTTACGAGGGTGGCTCTGATTTTAGTTTTGGCCCTCAGTCTGGCAATATTTAGGAGTTTGCCATCAAATCTGGAATGGAGATAGATGCCTTCAGTGGATAGTGAGATGAAAGCCTGGGCATTGTTTATGGTCGGAACGATGTCGCCCACACAGCAGTTCCCCCCTCTCCGCGCAGCTGATGTGACCAAAGGAACGGAGTATCCAGTACAGTTTGGGATCAGTAGCGCCGCAGGATCTGCCAGGCTGTAGAACGGTGTGCCACAGTCTGCCTAAGGGTCACCAGCTCCTGATTTTTCCTCAGGGTTATCTCCCGAAGCCTTTCCCGTGTTTGGGTATAGCCGCAGGGCAACGGAGGTTTGGATTCAGAGTTTTCCTTCTCCTAGATGGGTAGCCAACCAAGGCTAACGAGCCCCTTCTGCCCGAAGCTTACTGGTTTAGGCGCCAGTTGCTCGCCTTTGCCCCTTCTCCTGTCTGTGGTAACGGTTCCGCCAGGCTCAGTAACTGAGCCACACGTGAGGACTAATGTAATGTAAACTGTTGTTTTTTTTCCCACTTGAAATTTTGCTTAATTATTCATAGTCGATAACTATTGTGATAGGCCTTGCCCCTGTAGTTGTGGATGGCTGTCTGACTTCGACAGATTACTCTGGATATGTTTGGGTTTCTTGTACGGGTGTATTGGATGCGCTTAAGCTACAACAGAACAGAGCCCATACATGTAATAAGAAGAAAGACAAGGCCTAAAACCGTTATACAGACGTGTACGAAGTTTTAATACTGAAAAGGCCACAGTCGAGTCTCTGTCCTTATTACTATGTTATCCACTTAAAGTCACAAACACCCACTGACTAATAATAACATCCGTAATCTAGAACCCACTGCGCTGTGACGTCACTAGATTCCGCGTTCAAAGTCAGTCAACCATGGTGCGCCTCTACATTAACTAGATCTAAATGTCTAACAGTGCTAACTGTCTAGCGCAATATATGAATCAATCAAAAAATTAACTAATTAGTTAATAAAGTAGTGGTTATTAATATTTTTTATAGAACAAGGGATCTTATTCCTGCAGTAATGAGATATAAGGCAGTGATTTTGCGGTTGTTTTCAATAGTTATTTTAAAAAAAAAAAGATTTTTTAGAAATATTTGGGCTTGTTTGTCTTGCACTTTTATCAAAAGTACTATTGGCTGTTTGGCCTGATCTAGATCTACGTTATCTTGGGGACCACGTCCATTGCTCATTGTTGGCTTACATAATACAACGCCAGATTAGGACCGTGCTTTATTTTCATTCCATTATTTTCGTTTTCCCGCCCAAGCTCATGATTCTGTTAAACACTGCGCATATCATTTCTGGCGTCTGTTTTGTGGAACCCCCCCCCCCCCCCCCCAAATCCAGTCCACGTGACCTGGACCTGTCCATTTCCTTCTGCGGGAGTGCATTTGTTCTCACGGCGATCAGTACAAATGTATGCATACGGGTGCATGTACACGTGTTCTACGCAATGAAACAAATGACGGCACCTGACAGGCTACTTCGTTGATGGTGATCAAATGTAACGATAGTCTAACCAACAATAACCAGTGCACGCTTTGACTTGCTGGTTCTAGAACAACAGTACCTATTATTATTATTATTATTATAGCTTTTATATAGCGCTACTTTCATGCTTAGAGCGCTTTTGGTCCAATCTCATTTGTGGACCAGTGGGGGTATCTAGGAGTTGGTTTTCCGTGCTGCCTTTAGGCGCTCAGTAAACACTAGGAAGCCAAGCCAAGTTCAAGCGCACTAGGCCTCTCGACCACGCTTCCCACTATTATGCGGAATTTAAGTACATTTTTTTTTTTATCCATTGGGTTGTTATGGAGTGTGTGTGTTTATATGGTGACGGTGGGAAGAGGTTAGCTATGCAGTGTGAATAACGCAAGATAAAAAGCAGTATTGTCGTCAGTTGTCTTGGGTAGAACAGACGACTTCAGATCGCCAGAGTGAAAAGACTTGTTTTTGTAGTGAGTTAGAATTTGTTCAAAATACTGTTTTATATTATTACTGAATTCTATTACATTTATTTCATTTTACCTCAAGTAAAAATTTGTCTGTTTAGTAATAAAAATTCTATATAATTATTGTTCACAAAGAAGTTATTTCACGTTTGATAAGTTAAGATATAATACGCCTATAGCGGTCTAGTTGTCTACCAACTGTTCTGTGCTACAATTCAGCGACCGTCCACAACATGGATCCGAACCCAATAAGCAATATAGACGTCTGTATAGAGAGAAGCCTGGTCGAGAGGCTAAGTACACATGACTGGGCTTGGCTTGGTTACCTATGAAGGGGGGGCTCGAGGTTCGACTCCCGACTCGGGCAGAGTTGTGTTTACTGAGCGCCTAAAGCACGGATCATGTATCATCCCAGCATCTTTAGACAGCCCTCAGACATTTGCGTTGGCTTGGACATGTTCGCCGGATGGAGGACAAGCGCATCCCGAAAGTCATCCTCTCTGGTCAACTCGCGACTGGCACAAGAAAAACTGGTCGCCCCCACCTCCGTTACATAGATGTAATCAGTGAACGTCAATACTGACAATTGGGAAGACATAGCTCTAGACCCCACCAGATGGAGAGAGACAGTGACCAAGAAAGCTATGGACAGTGAAAGAACATGGGTCTCAGCTCAGGAAGAAAAATGTACAATCCGAAAAACGGCCAGCTCCTCTACCACCGAAGCAAAAGCCACCTTAACCTGCGCTATCTGTGGACGGGAGTGTCTTTTCAAAATAGGGCTCCACAGCTCCACTTCTGAGATGAACCATAGTCGTTCTACGACTGAAGAAGGCCAATGGAAAGCACGGAAACCCTTCTCCCAGATCCCCCCACCCCCACTGGTCCACAAATGAGATTGGTCCATAGCGCTCTGAGCATGCTATAAGCATGAAAGTAGCGCCTTATATTGGAGCTGGCATTACATGCATAACGTTCAGAAGATTAAGCCGACAAACAATTGTTGGTTTATTCGGGGTTTTTTTTGTCACATAGAATTCCTTGGTTTCCGCTGGTTTGGATTACAGAATTCGATGGTTTCCAGGTGGGTTCTGGTGATAAAAGACCTCCTTGGTTTCAGTGCGTTCTGGTGATATAGAATAAGCTGGGTTCTGTGGGCTATGAGGGCAAGGAATTCGTTAGTTTCATTGAGTTGTGCCGTTTCTGCAGGGGCGTAGCTAGGAATTTTCCATCATTTGGGGTCCCGGGGAGCTTCACCTCTTTAATATTTAATGTAAAAAAAAAACACACTTATTTAGGGCCCCCCCTCATGTAGGGGCCCAGGGGGATTTTCAAATTCTCCCACATCCTCCCCCACCCTAGCTACGCCACAGCGTTTCTGTGGGTTTTTGGTGACGAAGAATTCGTTGGTTTCTGTTGGTTTTGGTGACATAGAATAAGTTGGTTTCCGTCGGTTGTGGTAACAAAGGATTCGTAGGTTTCCGTGGGTTGCGACGGTTCTGGTGCCAAAAGAATTCGTCGGTTTCCATGGGTTGTGGTGACATAAACTTCGTAGGTTTCCGTGGGCTGTGACGGCGAAAATTCGTCGAATTCCGATGGTTGTGACTGCATACAGTCAGCTGGTTTCCGTGGGTTGAGGCCATAGTAGGCCGACACTTTAATTGTACATATCTCACTCTCTCAACACATGTTGACCTATACATAATTTATTAGTGTCAAGATCAGACAGGCTACTCTCTAGATTTCTCTCTGTGCACAGATTCTGATTAACGTCTTAAACGAATAAAATATGCTAATACCTATTTAAGTGCCTGGACGCCTGAATGGAAGTCACTATCTCCTCTCTCGACCTTCCGAACCAGTCCTCATGTGTTCAGTATCTTATCCCTTTCACCCCCCGTTCCGTGTGTAGGCTAGAGATCGATGGTCCTTATACACTGAACATAAATTATAATGTTTTTTTTTTTATTTCGTATAGTCACATTTCCTAGAAGTGATCATTGTCCCCTGGTTCACCCCCCCACACACATATATACACATACATACCAAGCCGAATCATGCGAATGGTGTTGAACTTGGTCAAAGATTATAACAGATCTTTGTGGGACAAATTATATAGCATTAGATATGAGCATTTAAAAAAATGATCGATAACGCAGTCCTATAGATCTAGTTATTTCAGAATCGAAGGCGAAATATTGCTTTAGGGATCACTGTATCAAGCATCGATTTCTATTGAAAAGTTTTTTCTTCTATATTGTCGTCTTTGAATGTGCAGTATAGAGTTTAACAGAGTTGTGTTGTTTTTTTTTTCAAATGTAGGTTTGTTCTGGGTTTTTTTTGTTGTGTTTTTGCAGTGGTTAATCTCGATCCAATATGTTCTGCTGAAATTGGGTCAGATGCTAAGAGAGGTCACACTAGTTCACTATCCTACTTATCTAATAAGCTAACAAAAAACAACCAAGATTCTTTGAACGATGTTGGCGGTGACACCACCTGGCACTCGTTCTGAAACAATCAATTGTTTCTTAGTGCCAGATTTTTTTTTTTAAAATCTCTAAATGTTGCTAATCTTATCTTCTTATCTTATATAATACAGACGTTACTTAAAAAAAAAGAAGATGATTACGTCCTACGCGTCATGCATTTAGTCATGCATATTAACCAATGACTTAAATTCTTCCAAGTCACTGGTTTTCCTGGCTAGCTCAGGCAACCCATTCCATGCTCTAATAGCACTAGGGAAGAAGGAGTATTTGTACACATTTGTCCTAGCATATGGGACGAGGAATGTACCTTTATCTTAGTGTCTTTCTGAGTATTTTATAAAATTTTGTTTTTGTATTTGAAGATTATGGTTCAGTGTTTTATGTATAATTGCTACTTTACTTTTGAGTCTTCTGTCCTGAAGGCTTTCTAAATTTAGTGATTTTACTAAAGGTGTTACTCTAGTCAAATGTGAATATTCATTTGTTATGAATCTTACTGCTCTATTTTGTGTCTGTTCCAGTTTCTTAATGTTTTCTTGAGTTGAGGGGTCCCAAATGGAGGATGCATATTCTATTATTGGCCTAACCAAGGTTAAATAACATTGTAGTTTTATGTTCTTATTTGATTTATAGAAATTTCTTTTAATAAATCCTAATGCTTTGTTTGATTTTTTTAATAGTTTATCAATATGTGGATTCCATGACAGTTTTTCATTTATTATAACACCTAGGTATTTTGCGTTTTTAGTCTGTGTTACTGGTTTGCCATGAATAAGATAAGTGGAATTAATTTGTTTTAGTTTTTTTGTTACTCTTAACAACTGACATTTTTCTGGGTGGAAAGACATGCTCCAATTTGATTCCCATTTTTGTAATTCATCTAATTCTCTTTGTAAAATATCTGTGTCTTGTGTTGTTTTAATTGTTCTATATATTATGCAATCGTCTGCAAATAATCTGACTTTTGTTCCTGAAGTAATGCAATTTGGTAAATCATTTATGTAAATTAAAAATAGTAGAGGACCCAAGACTGTTCCGTGAGATACACCTGAGTTTACTGTTATCGGTGTTGATTTAGAGCCATTTATTATTACAGTTTGTTCTCTCCCTATCAGAAAATCTTTAATCTACTGATGCAGTGGACCATTAATGCCAAAATATTTTAATTTTTTAAGCAAACTATGGTGGTGAACTTTGTCAAAAGCCTTAGAAAAATCTAGTAAGATAGCATCTATTTGTTCACTATTATCTAAACCTTTAGTAAAATCATCAATTTAATCATAAAATCGTTCCCTAGCTAAGAGAGTTCCAGAATCTTTGCAGACGTTTGTCATTCATTTCTTCCATAATAAAAAATTACAAGATAGATTAGAGAGAGAAAAAAAAAAGTACATTACACATATGAAAGTGTGTACAAGTCTATCACACCATACTTAGGGCCTACTACTGGTCTATTTTTAACTCAATCATTATCTACCTTGTATGTGTTAATGGGGTTAGAGAGTATATCATAGTAGATGCCATATGGCCTTCAACACTCACGATTTTATGATTAAATTGCTAGATGATAGATCCAATTCCAATGTTAGCAATTAATTAAAATAGTCTTAATTAAAATAGATCTGGAACTTATCAAAATTTGGATATAGGCTAATTTTATAGCATTAGTGATTTAAATATCACTTTATTTGTCTCTAGGAGTCTCGCCTTTCAAGAGCGCTTGTATAAATGGGCTATTGAACCTTTTTCACATGTAATTGTTCCTGTCTTGGCCTTGTTTCCTTGATCCAAAAGAATGCTGGACATTATAGTTGGCAACAAATGAACTGACTGAAGGATAGTAGCTCCCATGGGACTCCACTCCTGATTTGGTCTCAAGTTGTAATCCAGAAGCATTGGTTCATCATAGGGGGCAATTTTTTAGTAACCAGCAATGTCCTATTTCCCCACGCATCATTGGCTATAACATAGCAACATTGTAAAAATACCCCCCCCCCCCAAAACACACACACCAAAAAAAAAAAAAGAATGGTACAATTTTTAGAAATAAATGTTTTTTTTGATACTGGTACCTACAAGGTGTGAAGGCTTCTAATTATTTCAGAACAATTTTTTCCATCAAGTCTTTTAAAAATGTATTCCCCGCAATGAGCTTTCTACAAGTGGACACTTCTTAGCCCATTAGACGCTTGTCGTAGTCTAATGTCTAAACATGAAAATTTTTATTTTTGTGCGTTGATTGTAAAACTGCCAAGCCAACCATAAGATATAAACTACTGTTAGTAAAAAAAAAAGCTAAAAAAAAAGCAACTTAAAATTGCCTAACCATTGAAATTTGTATATATTATAAAACATCTTTGTGGAGGCCCATGGGCAGTAGCCCTGCCTACCCTGCCTTGCTTGTAAGTTAAGTTATTCTAAACTCAGATTATAGGTGTCATTCCATTTTGTGACTTGAATGGATAATTTAGTCAGAATAAAGCGTTACCAAAGAAGACACATAGAAGCAGATTTTGTGTTCAAGAAACCATGCCAACTTAACTTACACTTTGTTTTTCTCCAGTGAATGGAACAAACAGTTGAAGAAAGGAGGCAAGCCTAGTCTACTTAAAGCTTTGATGAGAACCTTTGGTTTACAGTATATGCTGGTGGGACTGGTTGTCTTCTTTGAGGTAAGCAATCAGTTGCTCAATGTCACAGACCTATATATATATATAGAGAGAGAGAGAGATTGTTATTTACGTAACTCTTTTTCAAGCTGTAATGAAAGTCGCCTTGATCTAGGAAAATCGGATCTTTTCTGTCTTAGAGAAGTAATCATCTTTAGTTATCACAGATTAGAAATAATGCAATACCATTTAGTGGATTTTTAATAAGAAAGGACTATTAATCACTGAACTATACATTCACGCAAATATACAAAGTAAAGCCATTTCCTGTAAGTTTCCGTTGAGATAATGTTTTGAAAATCCTAGATCAGAAATATTTCATGTCTGTTGATTTTAATCATTTTATGTACATTTAAATAGATTGATTGATTACCAAGATTTTTTTAGATTATATCTAAAAATTGCAAAATAATAATTACGAGAAGAGAGTGCTCCTATTTTCAATGTTCAATTACTAGATTTAGATCTAAACATTAAATTATATGTTACATAGGTTAGGGTTGAAAAAAACAAACTAATTTATCTTATCTTATCTTATATAATACAGACGTTACTTCAAAAAAGAAGATGATTACGTCCTACGCGTCATGCATTTAGTCATGCATATTAACCAATGACTTAAATTCTGCCAAGTCACTGGTTTTTCTGGCTAGCTCAGGCAACCCATTCCATGCTCTAATAACACTAGGGAAGAAGGAGTATTTGTACAAATTTGTCCTAGCATAGGGGACAAGGAATGTGCCTTTATTTTTGTGTCTTTCAGAGTATTTTATTAAGTTTGCTAATTTACTTCTTTTGACTGCTTTACAAAACAACGCCTTGTTACAGATGTTATGAAGTTTTTTCAAAACACTTTTTTTTTGCAGTGTTAAAAGATCTCCATATCCATTCTATATAATATATATAGGTCTTTGTTCAATGTATGTTTTAATGTATATTAGTATTTATCATTAAGTTTGGGACCCCTCAACTCAAGTAAACATTAAGAAACTGGAACAGACACAAATTAGAGCAGTGAGATTCATAACAAACGAATATTCACATTTGACTAGAATAACACCTTTAGTAAAATCACTAAGTTTAGAAAGCCTTCAGGAAAGAAGACTCAAAAGTAAAGTAGCAATTATACATAAAACACTGAACCATAATCTTCAAATACAAAAACAAAACCTAATAAAACACAGAAAGACACAAAGATTAAGGCACATTCCTCATCCCATATGCTAGGACAAATTTGTACAAATGCTCCTTCTTCCCAAGTGCTATAAGAGCATGGAATGGGTTGCCTGAGCTGGCCAGGAAAACCAGTGATTTGGCAGAATTTAGGTCATTGGTTAATAATGCATGACAAAATGCATGAAGCTTAGGACATAATAATCTTTGTTTTTGAAGTAACGTCTGTATTATATAAGATAAGAAGATAAATTAATTGATTGGTGTTTTTGCATTGTCAATATAAATGGGGTCTTGATTTTGTCCACACAGGAAGCCACTAAAGTAGTCCAGCCTCTATTACTGGGTGGACTTATACGCTACTTCACCCCCGATTCACCAGTCAGCAAAAAGGAAGCATGGCTGTACGCTATGGGGGTGTCACTCTGTGCAATAGTGTTGGCCATCACCCACCACCCCTACTTCTTCTGTGTCCAGAGGATCGGCATGAGAATGAGAATCGCCTGCTGCTCCCTGATGTATAAAAAGGTTAGTCACTGTTACAGTAGAATAGGGTGGTGATTACGTCTAGATCTGTTGAGAAATGAAGTCTGATTACCCGATATCCATTTTTGTGCAAAGAGATCATTGTTTGGGTTAAGAATTTACAGGATTCCTCTTTACCATGTAGAATTATTTAATTCAGTGATTCCCAAAGTAATCTATATAGATCCCCCATGGGTCTACAAAGACTTTTAAAAATGTTCATAAAATGTTTTCTATCTTTGGAGGTGTACATTTATATGTGTATTTATGTGTTTGTATGTTATGTGTATGTTTGTTTGTTTTTCTTGTAGTCTCCCTTGCTCTACTATTCAGTATATTCACGTGTTCACGGTTTTTCTTTAAGTGTGTCATTAGTGTGCATTAGACTCTCCTGTTTGTTTCTCTACTCTTGTTCAACTTAATAAAAATGGAGTGTAACTTTTAAACAACAGTATTGTTATTCTATTGTGATAATATAACAGGATGTTCCTTCAGAGCTAGAGATAATTTACTTCCAAGTCTGAACCTCCAGCAGGATTGTATGGGAGTGGGCAAGGTTTGAACCCAAGACCATCGATAAGTCCAAACGACAGTCCGGCTCGCAAACCGCACGACCAGGCAGCTTTCCAGGGTCTACGGGTCAAAGAAGTTTGGGAACCTCTGATTTAATCCTTCAAGTAGAAATCATGAAATGGTTGAACACAAACTATTTAAATAAATAGATAATACAATCTGTGATTCCAACTCTATAATGGATTAAAAATATACAACTAACATGAAGCTTCAAATATCATAGCAACAGCCACTTTGTTAAACTAAGAACATTTTTTTTGCTTTGTAAATTTTTCAACAATTCCCAGTTTGGTGGATGGTAATGGTATGAATGTATTTATTTACCCTGTAACGCTTTGTTGTTTTGGTGTGGTCATTTGTCTTAAATAGCATACTATGGTCAGTTTGTCCTAACTGTATTGCAATTAGTTTTCATTGAGCTTCTTGTATTTTCCCTGATTATTGTACCCTAATGGTCACTTCACTTTTTAGCTCTATTGAAATCTACAGTTTTTTATGCCGACTTTGTCCATCTGTCCTGGTCACATCTATAATAACATGTCCATTTCTTTGAAAAATTAACATGAAGGTATCTGCTGATCTTCATTGGAATGGTCAGTTTGCTCCAATTGTCTCTAAGTTGCATTTCTTCTTAGGGGTGCCCTGCTGTTTTTTGAATTTCAAGATTTTATGGCTTCCCTGAGTCCACCCAACTGTAATGGATACCCGACATTAGTTGGTGAAAAGTAAATCATTTTTTCTGTCTGCTGGTCACATGACACCTTCATTAACTGTGGGCCACAGAAATAGTTGGCCTATTGATCGCAAGGACTGAAAGGTTACAGTATTTCTTCTCAAGTCATTATTCTATCCAGCTGTATTTAAAAATATCTTTGTTTCTATCCTTGTAAACATTCTAAAATCAGAAGTCAACAGTGTCAGCCAAAGAAAAAAAAGTAGTAAAAAAGAAACCTATTTTCAAACTTCCTCTACATTTAACCCACTTTAAAACCTGAGTTGAATGCTGCTGTTTGATTTTAGCTTTTCTATATTTGACTTTGAAAATCTGCTAACAAGCGTTGGCTTTAAAAAACACTTGGCCGAAACACACAATGGGGAGTAACTGTTATTAACACTGAGAACTAGCTTTTACTGTCTTAGTCTGTACAGCCATGCTTTTAACTATTATTACTTCAAAAATTAATTCTTTTTGTTGCTTGCTAATTTATTTTATATCAAATAATTTTAAGCTGATATTGTAGTATTACTTAATATATATAAAAATAGAAAAATGAAATTTCTTTAACTATTAGTAATGTGGTGACTGAGTGGAAACTCTAATGGGTACCTGATATTAGTTAGGGAAAAGTAAACGCAGTTGTTCATTGTGCTGACCAATGCACCCTCCTTAACTGAGGCCACAGAAACAGATGACCTATGGATCATAAGGTCTAAAAAGGATACTTACTTTTTTTTTTACTTATTATGATTGCTACTATTATTCTACAGACTACTAAAGTAGTTCTCCTTTCATACCATATGATCTATAGGGCAGATGATGTTAAGGTCATCTGTTTCTGTCACCTACGATTAATGAGGGTGTATTGTGGTCAGGACAATGATCAACCACCTTTACTTTTCCCCAACTTGCCTCAGAGCTGGGTGGACTCAGAGGTGCCCAAAGATCCCGAAATTAAAAATCCCAGTCTTCACCAGGACTCGAACCCAGGATCCCCAGTTCAGTAGCCAAGCTCTTTACTGCTCAGCCACCGCAGCTACTAAGACTTGACAAAGTATAACATGTAGCAATATCAAGGAAATTGTTTCTCAACATAGTTTTTCAAATCTGGATTTCTTTTGAATTTAACAGTGTCTGCGTTTGAGTAACAAGGCTCTTGGGGAGACAACCATTGGTCAGATTGTTAACTTGATGTCAAATGATGTGAATAGGTTTGATCAGGTAAGTAATTCTCTACATACTAGCTGTTGTAGGGGGACCTCTTGGTCTATGGCTACTGAAAATGATATTTGATGCTTAAAGGATTTTCCTCCAAGATCAAATCCTGTTTTCAATAAGGGCTACAACTATTTGATTATTTGTTCAAGGCCACGGTTTCCATCCTAAAAAAAAATAATTTTTTTCTGGACTCTTAAGCTATTTTCAGCCTTAACTATTTTCAATTTCAAAATAGTTTGCAACTTTTATAATTGTCAGTTTCTAGGTTGTTTATCTAATATGGCAGTGCGCAACCTTTTTCAGCATTGGGGAGGGTGGGGTGGGTATATAGATTTTCAACACACACGTTGCGGGCTTCATCACCACAAAAAAACGTCCAGTTAAATGGAACCAAATCTTTGACGCTGCATTATACTCTTTGGGCAGAGGTTTAAAGGGGCAATATTGATCTAAATTGCCTTCCATGCTGTAAGGTTTCAGTGAACTGACTGGATTGGTAGGTCTTACATTTTTTTTCTCTATTTCCACAGGCTGTTGTATTCTTACATTTTTTGTGGGTTGGTCCAGTACAAGCCATTGCTGTTCTCATCATTCTGTGGCATGAACTAGGGCCATCTGTACTGGCAGGATTCTTTGTGCTATTGTTGCTGATTCCTGTGCAAGGGTTTATGGGAAAACTTTTCTCCAAACTCAGGTATAGTTTGTGTCCAGATTTATTATTTTTTGCTGCTTATTTAAAATCGTCTAGGCATACTCAGACTATTGGTTTCCGTAGTCATTAGTTACATCAAATAAAAAAATTGTATAAAATGTTTTTTAGCTTGAGCAGTTAAATTTTTTAAAAAATTCTAATAATATTAAATTAAATTAAAATCCGATGTAGATAACACTGTTGACTGCTGGGATGGGATCGCTTTATGTTCTCTTTTTGTTGTCTCTGACATCAGTTTCTACCAAGGTAATGTCAACTGTCTGTCTGATACAGACCATTTGAAGTAGAAACTTTGCACAATTATTTATTGTAGAAGACAGCAAATAAATCAATTTTAAACAAATTAGCTAAATAGTTAATTAAATAGTGGAAATTAATTAACTTTGTCTGATGTTGAAAAAAGGAAATGTTTTTTTTACAGTATTGAGAGATATGGACCTAATAGTGGGATTATTTCCTGTAGAAAAGCTTTGTTTTTTTTTAGAGTATTTTTTATTTCTACCATCAAAAGTAAGCTTAAGTCTATAAGGGTTCTCAAAGTATTTCAAGAGCTTGTTATTTTCTACCACACTACATTTGTCAAAGAATAATACTTTGGGGGCATGATGGCTGAGTGGTTAAGTGCCTGGCTTCCAAAGTTTAGGTCCTGTGTTTGAATCTCTGTGAAGACGGGATTTCGAATACTGGATTTTTAGGGCACCCCAGAGTCCACCCAACTTGAGTGGGCACCTGATTTTAGTTGGGGGAAAGTAAAGGCCTTTGGTCACTGTGCTGGCCATATGACACCCTGCTCATTAGCCATTGACCAAATAAATAGATGACTTTAACATTATCTGCCCTAGGTGCAAAGTCTTATACTTTTATACTGTCTACAAATAAAAAGTAAAGTTCTTCTTCCAGACCTTGTGGTTCATAGCATATATGATGTCAAGCTCATTTTTTTCTCTATGTTTGGTGGTTTACAAGGGTGTCATTTGGCCAGCATAATGACCTAATGCATTTACTTTCCCCAATTAATTTCATGTATCTTTTCGAGTTTGGTAGACTTGGGATGTCCTAAGAATCCTGAATTACAAATTTTTATTCTTGACCATGATTCAAACTCACTACCCTAAAATCAGGAGCGTTTGACCACTTGACCACCAGGAACACCCCCCCCCCCCCCCCCCCCCCCCCCATACTGTCTAAGGATGGCATTGACTGAAACATCATTACTGAGTAGTCTTAAAATTGTACATGCAATATGTAAAGTCGTTAGTATTTCAAAACATTTTTTTTAAAAAGTCTGCATACAAAAGTGATTAAAAAAGAATGTTGGGTGTATGTGAAAAGAAGACAACAAAAGCAACGAGCCTCAGATTCTTTATTATGTGTCCGTAGGCACAAGACAGCGATCCACACGGATGAAAGAGTGAAAGTTATGAATGAAATTATTTCCGGGATGAGAGTCATCAAGATGTACTGCTGGGAGAAGCCGTTCGGTGAGCTGGTTGAGAAGATTCGCAAGTAGGTGACCCATTTATTGAACATTGCCTGCCCCATCTGGCATTTCTTACCTAACTAAACTATACAAATAAACCACATGACCGTTTTACAAAAAAAAAAAATTTTCTTTAAAAATTGATGATAAATATTTTTTTTTTACTAGAATCATATGCATATAATGTGTGGGTTTTTTTTGTTGTTTTTTTTTAGATTTACTATCGTTTTAATGCTTAATTTCTTGGATGGGCTTAAAATTAATTAGATATGGCATAAACCGTTCTACGCTGTGTTTGTTCATAAAAACTAGAATATGTGGCAGAATGCCTAGACCACTGGGAACCCCCGCCATCTTCCTATAGTTTACTAAGCTAACAGCCATTTATGAAACGGTCCCTTGAGGAACAGCGCCTGAATTTGATAAGATCTTGGAAGCTTTCTTACACTGTGCAATGGGATATTCCTTAGAAACTCCCACTGGAGTCTAGTTTTGCTACCCATTTAGCCTAATTGCTTCCTCGAGCAATTGTTTCCACCCCAGTGCTGTGTTGATGCAGGGTAGCGTACCTGGGACAAGTCACACCAGCTGGTAGCGTACCCAGGACAAGTCACACCAGCTGGTAGTGTACCCAGGACAAGTCACACCAGCTGGTAGTGTACCCAGGACAAGTCACACCAGCTGGCAGTGTACCCAGGACAAGTCACACCAGCTGGTAGTGTACCCGGGACAAGTCACACCAGCTGGTAGTGTACCCGGGACAAGTAACACCAGCTTGTAGTGTACCTGGGACAAGTCACACCAGCTGGTAGTGTACCCGGGACAAGTCACACCAGCTGGTAGTGTACCCGGGACAAGTCACACCAGCTGGTAGTGTACCCGGGACAAGTCACACCAGCTGGTAGTGTACCCGGGACAAGTAACACCAGCTGGTAGTGTACCCGGGACAAGTCACACCAGCTGGTAGTGTACCCGGGACAAGTCACACCAGCTGGTAGTGTACCCAGGACAAGTCACACCAGCTGATAGTGTACCCTGGACAAGTCACACCAGCTGGTAGTGTACCCGGGACAAGTCACACCAGCTGGTAGTGTACCCGGGACAAGTCACACCAGCTGGTAGTGTACCCAGGACAAGTCACACCAGCTGGTGGTGTACCCGGGACAAGTCACACCAGCTGGTAGTGTACCCGGGACAAGTCACACCAGCTGGTAGTGTACCCAGGACAAGTCACACCAGCTCAGAGAATTGGGCAGAAAGCCAAGTTGATAGTCAAGTGGAAGACTAATTCCTCCTGCTTAACTGTTCTGTCTGACATTCAAACCTTTAGAGGATAAAACACTTGTATGCCATGGGAATATAAATGTTAGGGTCAAAGTAATGATACTATCCTCAATGTAGGTTTTGCCGTTAGGATATCCTAGTTTGTTGTTTCTGGATTTCATTTTCTAGAAGGACATAATTATGGGTCATTGGTGGCTTGGAAAAAAAATATATCCAAATGACTATCTCACTTGGTTTTATAAGCCTATCTAGGGTCTGAACAATATTACTTTACAGTCAGGACCGGCCTTATACAACTGCAATCTATGGGGCTGCAGTGGGCCCGCACTTTCATAGGTCCCGCGCTTATCCTAGGTGTAAATTTTAAAATTAAACTATTATCACTTATATATAATAACATGGTTTCCGTGGTCTCCTGATGTTCCTGGACCTCCTGGAAATCTCCTGAAATTGCAAAATATACACACAAAATGTCATGGAAATCTCCTGAAAACTCATAAAAATCTCCTGAAAAATTGACAAAATTGAATTTTTGGCTTGCCTATCCCACGCGCAATAAAAAAATCTGGCAACCTCAGCTTTTTAAATAAAAATTTATTACAAAGACAAATTTGTTTTCTAATATAAAATCTTAATCCTAACATTATGCTTATCCCCGCCCAGATAGGGCCCCGCAATAGTTAGGACTGGCCTCTTTTGTAGTGGTATAGATGTAGAATCACACATTATATGCATACTAGGATCATGTATTCTGATTAAATTTAATTGTAGAACAATTTTTATACTTTTTATATTTATTATTGATAGTTTCAATAGCGTAGACAATATAAATTATTTATATAGTTAGAAAATATGTTTTTGTTGTTTATTTTTATCAACTATATTTATCATAAGTCATCCAATCATAACACATAACTTTAAAAAAAAAATACTTGAAAATATTTGCTGTACAGTTATTTCCCCTTTTAACCCCCATGCAATTTTTTCCATTTAACTTCTGCTTTAAATTTTAAAAATCAGTTTAAATTTGTAATTTTTTAAAAGCAATAATCGACAAAAGCCGTGAAACAATTAGATCTAGTAGAGTGTAAGCATTCCACAGATTTCCAGACAATCAAACTTTTTCAACTCTATTTAGCCTTGAACTATATATCTCAACAATAATTTATTTTCTTATCTGAGCATGTGTTATCATAGGCTTAGTACAAGCTAACAAAAAAACTTCACATAAATTCCCATATGTTTAATAATGAAAAAGATTTAAATAAACATATGTAAATTTTTAAAAATGTAAACAAAACAATATTATTGTTGTTTTCTTGTTTTAATATACCAGTATTCTCAATTTGTAATATTGAATATGGTATTTATTTTTAAAGATTATTAGTAAGGCTAATTTATAAATGAGACAGTTGTCTAAGATATTTATGCTTTGGACAGACTAATCACATATATTTCTTAAATTATCAATAGAAATCCATTTAGTTAGAGTGATAAAAAAAATATTTCATTGTGTTGTCTAGAAAGATAATTTTTTCTGATAATAAGTACAATAATGTGATATGTAAAAGTTGTACTATAAAGATAACCCATGCTCAGATAGTAGATAGTATCAATAGTGTGATGTGCTTGATAGTTTCACTTCACGGTCAACTAAACAGCTTGATAGTTTCACTTCACGTCAACTAAACTTCACATCAACTTAACAATCTTCCTCCAAGCATGACATTCTCCTTGAATGTTTTTTTTTGTTGCTTTTGCTTTTATCATTTATAAGTTCAAGCCCTCTTTTAAAAATGTGAAACAAAAGAAAATGTGAAACAATGAACTATTTATTTAACTTTTAGTATACACATTTATATATAGATAAAAAATAGAAATTTAAAAAAATGTATACATAAATTTGGAAAAGAATTAATCTTATGTCTAGAAAAGTTGCGAAAGTTTATATTTTCTAAATGTACATTAATACAGAAATATAGTTAACATTCTATTTAAAATATAATTTACTGCTTTAATCATAAAATAATCATTGTTTTTAAATGTTATATATAGAAGATATAAATTTCATTTTAAATTTACATATTTTGAAGAAAACATTTCATCTTTTTGCTTATAGATAAATGCAAGTGTACATGTATTGGTTCAGAAGAAAAAAAATTGTCATAGTTCTGGTCTTGGCATGTTTTGCTACTAAAATTTCCCCCCCCCTTTTTTTTTGTTTCCATTTTGCCATGATGCTTAATTAACCCTCTTTTGCTTCTTGCCTGCTTTTAGTAATAACACTATTAATTTCTTTTATGTGATTTGACTTTCTGATAATTGTTGGTCAGCTCACTGCCTTGATCAAATGAGTTAACGGTGCTAGACATTTGCAGTTCAGGAAATACTTGATGTTTGGCATACATTTTTTTTAAATTTTTTTTTACATGATTGGGAGTTCCATCAATTTGTATTTCTTATTAATTTAGCTTTCTTCATATTCAAATGATTCGCTATTCTGTCATGCATTGTGCACTCTTCGGGCTCTATCTTTATTTATTCTTTGTTTTTGTATTTTTTCCTGGTGTTCATGGCTTTGAATAAATATATATGCCATATTTTGTTTTTGTATAAAAGTCGTTTTTTGGAAACAAATTGCTCCTTTTTAAAAAAAAAGATTTATCTTGATAGAGTAGTCTATTACTCTGGAAATTCTATGATCCATAGCAAGACTTGGGTTATTATAAGTCTCTGTTTCGTTTACTCTGTCCGCTGTAAACATTTCAAAGTCATTAGCGTAAGTTAATTTTTGTGTGTGTGGTTCTTAGTCTAATATGAGTTTCTGGGTTATTTGATTTTAAGTTTATCGATTTTTTTTCTTTGTTCTTAAGTTTCTAGCTTCCTTGTCAATGTTACATAATTCATTGCTGCTAGTAAAAAAAACAAAAAAAAACAACAAATCTTATAATGATGAGATCTGGCACAGTTTTCGCTTTTGGAAAGTTCAGAGACAATTAACGCTTAAGGCATGTAGGCAGTCACCCAGGGGACACTTAATAAAGACATCGATCATAAGTATGAACCTTAACCCTGCTGTCTTTATCAGATGTCATGTATACAAATTTCAAGAATATATTGACTATTAAGGTTGCAGTAATTACGGTAAATATCCTAAAAGAATTCGAAGATAGTCAGCTTTAACCCATGTCTTGAAGAAGGATTATAGTGATAACATTTGTGTGCGATTCTGTTAACACCAGCGCATGAAGTGTCCCTTTTTGATATGATTTAATGGGTCCATTTCTATTAGCCCCAATGCATGAAACGTCCGTTTCTGTAAACCTCTTTGCATAAAAGATCCGATTTTTGAAAGCCTCTTTGCCTGAAAGGTTTCTTTTTTTAATAGCATCTGGGCCTGAAGGTCTGGGGGGAGGGGTATAGACCATGTCTAAAGTGACCCTTTATAATAGCCTCTATGCCTAAATGGGCCCCTTTTTAAAAGCATCTATAACTAAAGGGTTCCTTTTTGAAAGTCTCTATGCCTGAAGGGTCTCTTTTTAAAAGCCTCTATGCCTGAAAGCTCTTTTAAAGCCTCTATGCCTGAAGGGTTTCTTTTTAAAAGCCTCTTCCTGAAGGGTCTATTTTTAAAAGCCTCTTTGCCATTAGGGTCTCCTTTTGAACGCCTCTATGTCTGAAGGGTCCGTATCTTATAGCCTATGTATCAGAAGTGTCCCGTACACATTGTACAGTTATTTTATTGCAGATGTATCTTTGAATTTCCAAACTCAACATGAAGCCCAAACCTTAGTACTTTGAAATCTGACTTGTTGTTAATCTAGTTTTGTAGAACAGTGAAGCAGAGACTTGCTGTCGTCTGCTTAACCGATCAGCCTACCAGGCGGGTAATTCTCGGAGCTGGCGATTAGCTGGCGACTCCACGAAATTCCTGCTTTGTATAGATAAGTGTACGCATCGTATTGCACTGACATATATACACAAGGACTTCATTGTTAAGCAGTCCAAGTGTCTGGAGATGTCGATGAAAATCGATTGGAATTGTTCTACTGCAGCTAAAGTACTACGTGACTAAGTCTTACAAGACTAATGTACTGAAGGACTAAGTGTTCAATGACTTAAATAATTCGTTTTCTGTATGGTGGTTCATAGTATCGTAAGCTGGAGTCGGCCTTAGTGTGGTATTTTGTTTTACCTCCCCCCCCCCCTTTTTTTTTCTGCATGAGAATGTTGTACTTATGTGTTTGTCTTCAGTATTGGACTAACTTAATTCTACTAATAGACATTCGCTTTTTTTCCCCCTACTCCCTTTTTTTTTTAACTTTTATAACTAGACTGATCCACAAGGCATGTACTAGGTCAATATGGTTGAAAAGTGACTAACTTGTACACGTAAAGAGAAGACTTGTGATTTAATTCAATACGCTTTAAAACCAAATGATTTAAATTAAATAGTCTGAGAAAACCAGAGTCGTCATTGCATCAGAATTCTGCAATCATAGGAGACCATAACAATGTCTAAAGATGTAATGGAATTTTTTTTTCTTTTTCTGTGTAAAAGTGTATTGTTTTCTTCCTTTTATTTCTGAAACAATCTTTTCATTAAATTTTGTTTTTAGGGCTAATTGCTTATATCCAATCAGCTGCCACAGCTGGCTCGAGTCTATGCTGAAATAAAGTGTGGCTCCAGTCTGGTAGCTCGGCATTAATTGTCAGCGAAATAGACTTTGTCTCACGCTATGACAGTCAATTATTGGAGAAACACTTTATTTTAAACCAGACTATTTTTTTTAGTGCATTTTGTGGAGAACTTTTTTTTTGGGGGGGGGGGGGGGGGGACTTGTCATTGAATTTTAATTAAAGCGAGACACCTACCGAGAAACACGATGCATTAAAAGATAGAAATTAAACTTAGACTAAAGCCTCATGCTTTTGTTGACTCACTAGCCTAGATAAAGTATCTTAATAACATTCATGAAAACTGAAATATTTTAAATGACATTTGTTTTTCTGTCCACTAGTACAAATGAGATGACATTTTGAAATTAAGAGCTATGTTTCAAGATATGCTTGTGGTAGTGGTGTTTCTGCATAAAAAGCACGTAAAAAAAAAAAAGAAAGCCCTACTTGACAGTCATACTGTGACCAAAGGTTTACATAGAGCATGATCATTGCACGATGACGTCACTATGCAGAGGAGTAGTGATGGGAGAGGCGCAAGTGGGTAAAGGTGGCCCGGGCGCCACACTCAGATGGGCGCCACACGCAGCCTATATTTCTATGTGATGTTCATTGAAAATTTCGCCAATAATGTACCTTGTCCCGGCCGCACGTTTTGCTCACTACGCCTCTGCCACGACGACTGCATGAGGAGTATGTGTGATCGTGTATCATAGTGTTGTAAATGTTAGCATTGAACGTGTACCCGGATGTTATTTCCCCGAGTGGCAAGAACAATGCCATGTCATTTAGCTGGCTTGATTGCATCTATAACCATACAAATGTACTCTATCACGAAAGATCATTATTGTATATTAAGACGATGTGCACATTATGAAACAAGATTTCACTATTTAAAACATTTTTTGTTTAAGTTAAAAAATAAATAAAGGGTATGCATCATGGTGTGTCCTTGACCTTATTGTTTTTCTCCATCTAGTCTGCTAATGCTTTCTAATCTATCTGGTCTCTGTGCTTGGTTTCTTGTCCTCCAGTGGCAAGCTTTGACGTCTGTTCGTCTTATCATTTTATCAAAGACGTTCCATCTTAATTAAAGCTTCAGGCTTCCACTGTAACATTTCCAGGAGCGAGGCTAAAAACGTGGGTTTGGCCAAGCGGCACCAGGCGCTCATTCTGGCACCATTCTTTGCGTCTGCCAAGGTGATCCTGTACGCCACTTTCACGGCCTTCACATTGACCGGAGAACAGATGACGGCGTACAAGGCTTTCTTCACAGTAGGGATGTTTCAAGCCTTCCGCCTGTCCCTTGTACTTTTCATACCATTCGCCATACAGAACATCGCAGAGATGAAAATTGTCTTCCGCCGACTTCAGGTCAGTTACATTCTTAGAAGGAAGTATCTAACTTCAGTAACCATTGTAAAGGATATTGCACTTCATATATTTCTACAGTACCATGATAATCCTATGTGCTTGGGTATCTTCTATAGTGTATTACTGATGCGAGTCCTATTAGTAAAACATACTCCGCTACGAGACAATATACAATAACGAACAGGATCAATATACAGTAACAAAGTTCACTCGAGATGAAGATAGAATATCGTACTTTAATGCAGAATGGGCCACAGTCGATTCTGTCTTTAAAGCGATGTTATCCCTTCAAGAGCCTAGCAGTGAATGTCCCAAAAGTCTACAATAATAGTCTCAAACCCAATGCCTGTGTCGTCACTAGAAAATGTCCCGTTCAAAGTTAATCTATTACAGTGCATTACTAAACGATACTAAGTGTCTAACGCCATTCAGAATTATCTTAGAGTTGTCGGTAGGTAGATGAGGAAAAAAAAAGATTAAAAGTTTATAACTTGTGTAACAAAATGATCTTGGTAAAGATTAGGAAATTCTCATTAAGCAAGGCAACCACAGCCAGACTTGTTGGGCATGCGTGATAATAACCTTGAAAATTTGTCATCGATATATGTTGATGTATTTATTACGTCATTATTTCTTGTGGTTAATGAGAACTACAGGAAGTGACGTGATACCGTGAAGAGGTTTTAGTTTCTAGTCTTCCGTCGTCTGTTTGTATTTCATCTTGTGTTTATTGTTCTATTTTAATTTCTCTTGTAGAAACAGTCAATCACATTTGAATTTCAGAAAATTTAATTTAGATAAAAAATAAAAAAAAATAATGAAGTTTCTGTGTGAAAGTTTTGTTGGCACAGCAGTTGTTTTTTTTTTTCAAATTCACTTAAAGTTTCAAATTTTTTTTAAAATTTTGAATTTATTTTTTCTTAATCCTCTCGGTCTTCTGTCTTTGTGTCTGTGCGTTTGCGCGTTTAATATAAATAGAGAGAGAGAGAGAGCGTGTGTTGGATTGAACACCTCTTTCATTTCTACCCAACAATAGTCAAATGTGTTCAAATGTTTGTAATAGTTGAGGTAAGGTTTTTTTTGTTGTTTTTTTTATATATAAAGCTTATTTTGACTCACTCTGTTTGTCTGTCTTATAAAAAGTTTGTACAAGTTATTTCTCGGACCAATTTTTAAACTTTGCACTGTTATCCATTGGCATAGACGAGACATGAATCAAAGTTATAAAATGAATCAAAGTTGTTGTTATTTTTCTTTTAAAAACGGATTTTTTTTATTTTTTTTGGGGGGGGGGGGGGAAGTTATATTTTGCTTCTTAAATAGTCTGTTGGCTTTTCATAGTGTCTTTAAATATTTTTAAAGAGATTGTCAATTTTATTTGTCAATTTTTATTGCACCGATTCTTGATACATAGAAAGATAAGATAAACGGGTTGAATGACTTGAGGTGTCGATCGACTGATTAAACCCACTTTTGACGTTGGTGTTTTGTTTTGTTTTTATCTCTGACCAAAAAACAAAAACAAACGAAGTACGAATTAATGTGTAGATGCAATATTACACTTCAAAAGGTTATAGTGCTACTTTAGTTTGGCTTTTTTTTTTTTTTTGTTTCGTTTCTTAAAAGTCTCGATCTTATTTTAACTGGAACCAGCCTAGCCCTCGTTCTGAATCAGAATAAATCACCCTCTTTCTGAATACATCACCCTCGTCCTGAATCTGAATAAGCCACCCTCGTTCTGAATCTGAATAAAGCACATTCATTCTGAATCTGAATAAACAATCCTTGTTCTGAATCTGAATAAACCACCCTCATTCTGAATCTGAATAAACCATCCTCATTCTAAATCTGAATAAACAATCCTTGTTCTGAATCTGAATAAACCACCCTCATTCTGAATCTGAATAAACCATCCTCATTCTAAATCTGAATAAACAATCCTTGTTCTGAATCTGAATAAACCATCCTCATTCTAAATCTGAATAAACCACCCTCATTCTGAATCTGAATAAACCACTCTCATTCTGAATCTGTATAAACCACCCTCGTTTTGAATCTGAATAAACCACCCTCATTCTGAATCTGAATAAATCACCCTCATTCTGAATCTGAATAAATCACCCTCGTTTTGAATCTGAATAAATCACCCTCGTTTTGAATCTGAATAAACCACCCTCGTTGTGAATCTGAATAAACCACCCTCGTTCTGAATCTGAATAAATCACACTTGTTCTGAATCTGACTAAATCACCCTCGTTGTGAATCTGAATAAACGACCCTCGTTCTGAATAAACCACCCTCGTTCTGAATAAACCACCCTCGTTCTGAATAAACCACCCTCGTTCTGAACCTGAAAACATCACCCTCGTTCTGAATCTGAATACATTACCCTCGTTGTGAATCTAAATAAACGAGGCTTGTTCTACAGGTTGTACAGTAGGCAGAAGTGTTGTCCAAACGATTCCCACCCTTGGAGTTTTAGACCAGCAGTAACTTTTTTAAATCATCTCTTTTCCGCTCTCTTTATGTCCAGAGCCCGCGATGCATTTTTAGTTTTCTTTTAATTGTCTAAAAAAAATGATGTTATACAAGACTGTGGAGAAATTTGATAGAAGTTGTTTTCGTCGATCATTGTTTCAATAGGCTGCGTAGCTTGATATCTTTACATGCAGTGCTTTTAATGTCATAGTGGAGATCCCAGTCCCGGTCTGGTCGCTGGTGTACAGAAGAAGGAAGTGTTGCTAAACTTTTAAAGGGTGTATGGTAATTTTCGTATGCACTTTTTAACACTGTAGAATCAAATTTTCAAACACCTACAGCACACATTATTATTATTTTTTTAAATATTTAGTTGGCAGCAGTGCTCTTTCAATATGGCGCCATTAACAGTTTATCTATTTACATGTAATTCAAAAATATCTTTCCCTATTTTTTCTCTTTTTATATGTCAAACGTTTTTCTTTAGGTTACATTACAGCGCATTCACATTTATCCATATTGCTTTCTTTTGTTTTTCTATGCTGCGTATTTCTTCAAGGATCTTTTAAAAAAAAAAATAGATAACTGAGCAAAGAGGAGACTACTGAGTTTATAATGTGAAATTGAAATAAATATGGCGGAATTGATGAGAATATTTACCAAAAAGAGACAAGAATATAAGTCGGTGGTAAATCTAGTTCTAGCTACAATGTTGCTCATAATTTAAATAGTGAAATGACGTCATTATCCGATGTGTAAAAAAAAAATAAACTTCTAATATCCCACACTAATTTAAATAAGTACTAGTAACTAGACCATAGACATAAATAAATATAGACTGGCCGATTAAAGAGTTTTATGAAACGAAAATTTGTGACTTGCAATTTTGTGTACTTTATTATACAGCATTTAAGAGCAGTATAAAAGTTAAGTATTGATATCTATTTCAGCCATAACCTATATAAGTATTACAACAGTTTTGTTTAATCTCTAAGACTGAAGATTATGCAATTTTTCATAATTCGGAAATCCGACAACAATAGATATACATGTTTTCAAGTTACATGAAGTTACTTCCTGTATTATATAAGATAAGATAAGATGCCTCTGTACTAGACCCTCTGGTTTCTCAAAAAGTGAGTTTCAGGTCAATTTCGTTTTTCAGCATGTGGCACGCGACACGAGTGTTGGAAAATAAAATGGTCCCGCTGGCCAATTAGGTAGGGCATCAGTGGTCTTAACTGCCTACGGACTTGCGACGTCGCAGGTCAGCGTTCAAACCTTCTTGATCGATTGGTCTCACCAGATCGACACCAAAACAATACGAAACAAAAGTAATCGTCGAGCTCAGTGGAAGTGTATCCTCGGCGACTTTATTATCTAGTGTGGTCAATGGTTTCAAGGGTCCGAATAGCACCGCAGCACGGGTCGAATATGGCCCGCAGGCCCTAGTTTCTTGCACCAACACTCCAGTGCAGTGATGCCCAACCTAATTCAATCTGCGGGCCATTTTAATTTGCAACTCTAGTGTCGCGGGCCACATGATGGAAAAGATAAAAAAAATTTTTTTATTGAAATTGACCTGAAACTATTTTATTTCAAACCCGAGAATCTTGTACATTGAATTATTGGGATTTGAATTTTCTCTTTACACTTTAAAAATGGCGTAAGTTCTGTTTATATTTTGCTGTTCTTGTTCTTTTTTTTAAACAGCCTCAGACTTTCTTTATAAAAACAAACATGTTGGCTAGCAATAGTAACGTGTGCTACAAAAAAGTAAACATCCGTTCACTTTTCCTAGTAGATGCTATAGTTCTATTTCATGAACGCACAAATGTTAAATGCCTTGTTAGTAATCCATTAGAAAAAGTTGACTGCCCTAACGTAGGTAAAGATACATTTTGAACATTTTTTTGGGGGGAGGGGGAATTTCTGTATTTTGTGCTGACGTTTCGGCGGGCCGGATGGAAGCACGTCACGGATCTGGCCCTCGGGCCGTATTTTGGGCATCACTGCTCTAGTGTATCTCTCAGTCTGTGTCTATGTTTTAACAAGAATTAAGTTGATTTTAGATTTAGGTTTATTCATAAATATTATTTTAAATGATTCAGTCTGCATATTAAGATAAACAATACTTCATGTAGCATTATCCCTATAGTAATATCTATGATATTTAGATTATAAAAGAAATAAAAGGAAACATCTCACACCTTTATATATAACTAGCACCTCTAGGAACAATAACAACAAATTAATAAGAATTGTAATGTCAAGTCACGATTCGTTAAAATGTTAACATTTCTCAATATTTTAACATTTGAACCAAGGGAAATAACGCATGTTAAGTTTCCATCTTTGTGTGTATTTGTGTTGCCTCCCTTTTTACAAATTCGGTCTTTTAGCTTTCGAATTCTATGCTAAAGGTGAACCTTTTGTTGTTGTTGTTGTAATGTTAATGTAGTGTTCATTGTTGTATTCTAGAGCATTTAGTGATTGCTTGTCAGGAAATCAGGAATTCTGTGCTGCTATTAACTCTTTTTTGTTAAAAACCTTTTCATTTTATCTCACAAAATGATTTCTATAATCAAGAGTTTCCTCATTAAAAGACCAAGGAGATAAACATGCAAAATAAATTTGTTGTATTGTTTTCTCGCTAGCTTGCATTTGGCATGTTTAATCATAATGATCTAACAGAACTAATCAGTGCTGTTTGTACACTGTAGTTGTTTATAATGAAACTCTTAATGCCTATATAATATTAATTTTGTATGATAGTTTTATTTTCATCCAAATTGTCAAGGATATGATGGTTATACTTTTTTCTCATCAAATAATAATTAATTAGGTTTTTTTAAAATAAATATCTAAGCAATCTCCTTTAGTTTCAAGAAAAATTGCCTACCATTGGTTAAACAGTGTATAGTTTTAAAAATTGTTTCCCCTTTTTAAAAATATCTTTACGGCATTTTCTTGGTAGTGACCTTGTTACATAAAATCGCAAAGTCTTTTGCTGTTAGTTGCCAACGTCTTTAAATATAATGAGAAATTATTTTTAAACAGCGGCCTACAATTAGGATACATGATATATAAACATTTCACTACATACAGACAAAAACAGCGGTTCCTTTGAATGACATCAAATATTGTGTGAATTCCACAGTCAGCCTTTTTTTTTTTTTTTTCGTGTTGCTACCATTTTCAGACAGGAGGCTGTTCATCTCCGGGTGGCCAGGTGCATGCAAGGTGTCTTCTTTGTCCCGTTTTTCATGACCATAAGCCTGACCATGATGCTGACCTTCACCACCCTCACGCTCCTGACGGACACGCCCATGACCAGCGCCCTGGTGTTCGTCGCTTTCGGCCAGTTCCAAGCCATGAAGGTGCCTCTCACCATCTTCATCCCTTTCTCTGTCCAGTATATCGCGGAGATGAAAGTGGTGGCCAGGCGGCTGGAGGTTAGAGACGCTTTCCAACACTTTATTGATGTCGCCCTTCTGTATCTAGGACCTTGTTCTTTTTAGACCGACACTTTTGTTTTCCTACTGTTTCTATGACCTTTTTTTTTTATTCTTCTTCTTCTGAACTAACATATTCGCCCCTTTTGAACTAATATTTTCACTAACATTTTATGTAGTTTCAACTTCGTTTCTTAGTTTTAAACAAGCGGTATACTTTTTGTTACTAATATTGACATTTCCGTAGCATATGATTTTATTTATTTGTTTATTTTTGTGGCTAATTCTATTTGCAGGTGTGAATTTATATCTGTTGTTTCTTTTTAATTGCAATTTATAAAATGAAAAATGTAGTCTTATTAAGCTTACTGCTAAATAGTGAATAACTACCGAAACATGTCCTTTTGGAGTGTGTGTGTGTGCGTGTGTTATTGTGACGGTGGGAACAGTGGCGCAGCTAGGAATTCGCCATCATTCGGGGGCCCGGGGGTTGACCTCTTTGGGGGCCCCTGCATTTTGCGTAATATTTAATATTTAATGTAAAAAAAAAACGCACTCATTTGGGGGGCCCCGGGGGGATTTTCAAATTCTCCCCCTCCCTTCTCACCCTCTGGGTGGGAAGAGGCTAGCAAAGTGAATGATGCTAGATAAACGGCATTGTCATCAGCGGTCTTAGGTACGACAGACGACACCAGATTGCCAGAGAGTGAAAAGACGTGTGTTTGTGGTGAGTTAGATTTAGTTCAAAATACCAACCACTTTATATGATTACATAAAGTCTACTTCATAAAAGAGTGACTTGGTGTATTACTGCCACTGTTTCTTATCAGATCGCATATAGTCTTGATTGCTTTCTGTACCGCTTCGTATCACTGGCCAGTTCTTTTTTTTACAAAGCCTATATCATTTCTGTGTGGTAAAAAGTTTTAACTTGTTATTTCTCCCTCTACTGTTATCGGGTCAAGTTGAAAAGATTATTCATTGGCATAGAAAAGACATGAATCAATTTAAAAAAAACAACAAGTAATAACTAGTAATGAAATATTTTGTTTGATACCAGGCAATGGACATTAATCCTTCAGTATTCACTTATGCGGCTAAATATGTAGGGTTTCGTCCTCTTAGATAATTGAACACGTTGTTTTTCCCAAACTTAAAAACATTTATTCATAGTACCGAACAAAACATGAATCAATTAAAAAGAAAACAAAAACTTATCAGATTAGTCAATTAATTACTGGTAATTACCTATTTTGCTTGATATCGAATAAAGGAAATAACTTCAACATTACTGAGAGATCTGGTTGCAAGTGCTGAGCTCTTCCCTCAAATAAGCTTTGTTGTTTTGAAGAAGGATTTTTTTTTTTGAAAATATTTTGTTTGCTGTCCCCCCCCCCCCCTCTTTCTCTCTCTCTCTAAAAAAACAAAACAATAAGGACTTAAATACCTTTGAAGTGCACGGCCCCCGTAGAGCTTGGACAAACACATGCGCCTTACTACCGTATTTTCCAAGAACAACAAAAGACCTATATGTCTTCTTTGTCTTCACCTTCTTACAAAGCTTAAATCAACTCACTCTGTCATTTTTTTCTATCTGTCTGTCCGTCTGTCTGGTCAAATGTTTGAACACATTATTTTTCCCCACGTCCGTTCTCGGGTCAAGTTGAAACTTCGCACAATTATTCTTGTACCGGACAAAAACAAAAGATCAATAAAAAAAAACAACGTTTGGGTAATTAATTATCGTAATTAATTATTTTTGTTGGGTATCGAACAAGGGAAAGAAATAGTACTTGACTGGTGTGGTAATACAAGCTGAATTAGTCCCGTTTATACTTTGTGGCTTAAAATCCTAATAATAGATATCTATAAAACCTTAAATTTTCATAAGCACTTCGCTGGCACAGTGGTTAGTGTATTGGCTTGAGAGGCTTGAGCCCTCGAGTTCGAACTTAGGACTTACAGCTTTTTTTTTAATGAAATACATGTTACCCAAAATACCCCTTCATTGTCCAAATTAATTGAAACAATTACACTTTATATAAAATATTTATTTCTTGTTGTATTATGCCCTATGATTTTAATGTAACTTTACTAAGCTTTTAAATAAACTCTTGTTGATTCTGCCTCATTACGATTTGAACTAACGGTTTTGTTTGCTGAGAGCTTTCGTTGGAATGTCCATTGGTGTGTAGGCTATTGTAAAAGATTCAGCAGCTTTGCTTTTACTGCTTATCTATGTGTGTGTGCTTTTCTTTAGCTTAGGCCTGATTTAAACTTGTACATACAGGAACATGCTTTGAAAACAGAAACATAATCTTAAGTCGAAACATCCGAAAACATAGCTCTACAGCATAGAGACCGGTAAATAATCTAAATACTAGTTTATAGATTATAGACAGTATCATACGAACTAGAGAATGTCACATTCGCTCTAAGCATAAGCACATCTTAATAAAGCACTTTATGCTTATATATATATATTCAGTATGCACTCTTAAATAATTCATTAATTCAGAACAAGGCAAAGCGATAATCCAAAGAAGAAAAGTATGTACAAGTGTAAATAGACCAAGTTCATTTTTTTTAATGTAGCCAACAGGTTATTTAGTGTAAAGTGTTTTAACTCAGGTTGTGTTTAACTTCTGTGCATGTTAGTTCTTAGTTTGGAGTTGTTGTTTTTTTCTTGAATGTTTGGACTATTACTAGATCTAGAAGAAAGTTTCCCCGACGAAACATTTTGAAATTAAGCTGTCAAACGGATTCGTTTTAAATTTTCATTTTCTGTTTAGCTATGAAATAAGAAACTAACGCTCTATCTCATGGCGCTAAGGTCGTGGTTTTTTTTTTTATGCATATTGTGTGTTGCATGTAGTCTTAACTTTTTTCTTAGAACAATTTACTAATTGCTATAAATGAGCTACTGTGCCAACCCAAGCGTATCGAAGCAGACGAGAAGTTGTACATTTTTAATTCCTCTTTACACAAAGTCAGAACTTAATAACACTATCTAGATTGCGTAAGTCAAACCACATTTTCTTATCACGTGACTTCCTGTCCCCCGCGAACAGATTGGAGTATGTGCAGATCCTACGCCAGGTCATTTGCCACTGCAACGTCTTTATCTTTTATGAATCCGGCCGACGTCTGCTGATGTTTCCAGTCTTCCTTCTCTTGGTGCTGCAGTCCGTCAGCCTGAGGATGTCCTACCTGTACCTGCTGCTTCCCATGATGTACTACGTCAACGAGGCCATCGTGGTCCGGGGCCTGCTGACGGTCAACGCCTACGTGGACTTGTTTGTGACCAGTAGCAGAATACAGGTAGAGGACGGTGACCGCTGGGATTGGCGTGGTGGATAGGGACATCAAAATTCTGGGCGTAATTTTAGTGACACGACATCCGAACGTAGCCGAAATTACATGAAAGCTCTCTCTCTCTTTCTCTCTCTCTCTCTCTCTATATATATATATATATATATCTATATCTGTTTCTCTCTGTCTCTCTCTATTTCTATCTCTCTCTCTCTCTCTCTGTATCTCTCTCTATCTCTCTTCCCCCCCCCCCCTCTCTCTTTTTCTATCTCTCTCTCTTTCTCTCTCTCTGTCTTTCTCTCTCTCTTTACCCTCGCTCTCCCTCTCTTTCTCTCTCTTCCCCCTCGCTCTCGCTCTCTATCTCTCTCCCTCTCTTTCTCTCTCTTCCCCCTCGCTCTCCCTCTCTATCTCTCTCCCTCTCTCTCCCCCCTCGCTCTCCCTCTCTTTCTCTCCCTCTCTTTCTCTCTCTCTCTTTCCCTCTTAATGTCGTGCAGATAATGTTATATATCAGAGCTTCTATTGACCAGTTTTAAAATGTGTCTTTAGAATGTCTCGTATGTCATCGAAGGTCACAGTTACTAACATAGTCTCTTATTCTATGCGCTTCTATCGGTACATTATTTCTAATCCTATGTGGTACTAACAGTACTCAGTTTCTTATTCCGTGTTGTACTATCGATACTTTGTTTCTAATACTAACGATACAGTCTCTTATTCCATGTGTTAAATCGATACTTTGTTTCTTATCTGATATGTTTATAACGATACACAGTTACATTCCATGTATTAATATCGATACTTTGTTTCTGATTCGTTTTGCTACTAACGATACAGTTTCTTATTAGATATATTACTAAGTTTCTTATTCTATGTGGCTGTATAGATACTTTGTAGCCATGCGTAAAGTTGGGCGGATGATTTTGGTTGCGTAGACTGAAGAGATTCTGGAAAAAAAAAACGCGAGGTGGTCTGTCGTAGTTCAAATTAATAGATAAGAATGTGTGAGTTGAAGAAGGAGGAACAGACGACAGAAGTGTTCCGTATTTGTAACTGTGTTAATTTATTTGGTTTTTTTTCTTACATGCTTAAATATCATTATTTCATTGAAAGTTGAAAGGTGTTTATGTCTATGAATAAAAAAGCTACTTTTTATTTTGTTTCAAAAGAAATTTAAGTTTTTTATAAGTTCTACATTAAAAGTATACACGCCTACATCGGTAAAGCTGTTCTAGCTGAAGCTACAAACCAACGACCGAGTTACATGGAGCTCATAATCAACAAACATCAAAATTCCAGTCACAGAGTTAAAGTCACTTAGGGGGGCAACCTCGTTAAAATTATGTCTAGAACATTATGGGCGATATTTGTTTTCGAATACTATCCAAGTACATTTAATGAATACATGAAAACGTTGATTCTATAATGACGTATCGATACCATACAGAGATGTTAGCGGAAAAGGACTGAAAAGACCGAATCGGAAGTGGAATAGTGTTAGAAAAGTTAAAAAGGTCGGGATGGACTCATCATAACAAGAGACTAATTCTCTTCGACTTCTTTTCTCTATCTCTTTTTCTTTCTTTCTTTCCTTCTTTCTCATTTTCTCTTTCTCTCTCCTTCTTCACACTAATAAACATTCGAAATCTGTTGAAACCTGCCGTTTTGGCTTCATTAGGCTCTGTTTGCACAAGTTTCCTGGACATGAGATTCCCCCATCCCGTGGCCTGTCTGAGGACTCCCAGCGGTAGACGGCCATATCGATTGACTGGGCCAGACCGGGCACGTGCCGCGTGGCCAGATAGAGACACCACGTCATGATCCAGATATGGGCCCCGGGTCTTGGTTTGATCATCACTGGTCTACCATTATCTCTATTAACTGACGACGTTATGGCCTGTTCATTTCAGTCCAACTACAAATCTTCAACTTTTCTTAGCATGTGAATATAAATGTTAGATCTTTGCTATGTCAATATTTTGAGCTTATGGAAGGTCTGCTTACAGAGCTAAATCCATTGTTTTATAATTTGATAGTCGCACAATTCAAATTTTAGGCAATTTCTTATAAGAAAATGTGCATAACACGAACCAACGGGGTTGTCTTTTCTAAGTGCTTATATAGGATTTCGTAGATTTATTTTTGGTTAGACATAATTTGAATGATAAGCACGAAGACTTTTACTTATTACCTAAGACTAGCTTTTAAAATCTTACGTATAGTATGAACATTGGTAGACATGAGAGGCGCATATAGAAAAGTGTTGGTCAGTAGTCTAAATACTGGCACTTATAGAATATAATTCATACATATTAATAAAATAGTAAACGCATCCTATGTATAGATTTATACAGTAATCCAGAGTTCATTACACAGACTCTTTAGATTTAGTTTTTACAAAGCTTATATTAAGGGCAGGTTAAAACCCCCAAATTATATCAACAAATCTGTCACTATTTAAATGTCTATATGTTTGGATGGATCCTTTCATAGTGAAAAAAATATTTAAAAAAAAAAAAACTTTAAAAAGTGAAATTTTTCACAAAAATAGTCAAAAAACTAAAAAAAAAAATACATAAACATACATGTCAAGATATGTTAGTATCTATTTAATATTTTCAAATGAAATTTGCACAGTGTCTTCAGCATGTTATTCCAATCACATTGATCTACAATTATTACAATCAGAGAGAACACTTTTTTTTAATGAATTTTTTAGTGTGGGAACCATAAAACTGTCGAAACTGGTTGGGGTAGGGGTGAATATTGAGACCATAATTTTAAAACTACTTAATAGCTTGTAATTCTGGTAGCATTTTTGCTTCAATATGGACATAGAACAAAACTTCCAAATTTCAAAGCTCTAGCTAGCATAGTTTTTGTGGAAAGTTGACAAAACCAACCAAAACATTTTGAAAAAGCAGATATTTAGAAAATCAAGAAAAACCACAATATCTATGAATAATACAAACAAAAAATTACAATTAAAAGCCTCCTGGTAAATATCCTTCATCCCTAGCATCCTCGGCATTTGAATGAATGTTTTTTTTTACACCTGGATGTCATTTTCGATAAATTTTTTGCATTTAAAGATGACAAAATTCTTTTCTTGTCCGCAGCACGAAATGATGTTTCAATACTATCCGAATTGTAATCCCAAAAGTGGAAATATCTGCCTTCGTCCAAGTTCCTCATCATTATATACAATTGTTGCATCATGAACAGCTATCTCAAGCCTTTTTCTTCCAACAAATTGGTTTTTGGGGCATCTTTTCCATATTAAAATATGGAACGACTCGTTAGCATTTTGCGTGCCACCATGTAAACACTTTTGCAACAGTGCATCTGATTTTAACTCTTCAAATATTGGTTTCATAGCATCAGTAATATATTTGGGGAGTTTATTTTTGTTTGCCACTGCTATGTTTTGTTCTTTTGGACACCAATGGCCGCAATCACTGTGGTCTCCACACCTGTGTTTCCAAATAGCCCAAATTGCCTTTTTCATCTGTAGAAGGTTGTTGGTATTATTTCTAATGGCACCACCATAATGGCCCTGGATTCTTATAATTGCTGCTTGAGTAAGCCTTTTTACTCCTCCCATCCCTTTGTAGTGTTTGCTATCTTCTTCAAAAGCTTTTCCTTTGTTAGAATTCTTTAGGTCCATAAGTCGACGTCCCATTCTTTTCTGTACATGACCGCAGCATTCCAACTTTTCAATCGTCTTACCGGGGTATATTGGTGGATCTTCATCTGCAACAGTTTTATAGTTTTTTGAGTCACCATCTCCCAAATAGCCTGTATAGTTTAAGCCGTACATCTGTAAACGTCGGAAAGTTTGTAGGATCCCTTGTGATTCCATCGCACCAGAAGAGCCTGTGTGATTAGCGTCACATTCAGCTGCGTGGTTTGCTTTCCAAGCTACAAACTGTTCAGGAGTAAGTTTCTTTTTGCTTTTGCAACATTTATCACAATAGTTACTGCTGGTAAATGTGTCTATTACTTTAGGAGCACCTCCAGGATTAACGGAAAGTACAGTTGCAACTCCATTTTTTGACACGAAACTACGCCTCTGCCATGTTCCATCGCACGACACAGTGACATCCGATGATGGCTGAGAAGCTTTGAATTCTTCCGCAGCTGCTTCTTTGCATTTTGTAGCAACTGTCTAAATGGCTTCTAATATTTTATTTCTAAAATAATTGCTTCTTGTAGTGCTTACCTGTGGTGGCATGTTCATATTTGCTAGAAATTTGTTATCTTGTTGATAATGGCATCCAATGGAAAACATAGACAGTTGAAACCTTAAATTTATATTTTCCTTAGAACTTTGAAGCATGAAAACATGTTTGCAATCCAGGCACACAATGGTTATAGTACAGTTAAGTCCAGTGTTTCTTGCAGTAGCTTGAAAACCACAATGCTTTTCACAATTAGAGCAAGGAAATTGATTCACAAAACACAATAAAATTTGAACCTCAAACATGCGGTATCCAGTCATATCATCCAAATAAATGTTGTCCTATTGAACACTATCATTTAATTTAATAAATGAACTACTTTCAGGAACATTTCCAGTGTTAGTAGCATCAGCATTTACTGAATCTAGCTCTAATATGTCCTCAGAAACAGATTGAATTTCACTGACTTCAGTCTCGCTAGATCTAGACTCAATTTCAGTATCATGATCATCTAGATCTAAACTAAGCTTTTTAAAAAACCTATTACCATGGAATTTCCTTTTCTTAGAACTATCTTTGCGTGGTCTAGGCATTGTTATATTTAAATATTATTACTTACAATAAACTAAAACACACTTGAATGAATACAAGAGTAATATAATGTAGAGAAATAAACAGTGTCACAGAGCACTGACAAACGTGGGTAAAAATAGTAAACAAAATGGGTGCCGAAGAGGCTTTGTAAGAAATGTTCTGATTGGTTGGATAGAGAGATAATATAAGAATCTATTTAATTTCAACCAATGAAATTGAAGCCTTTTAACTAAAATAAGGCTTTAAAAAATGTATCTTGTTTTAAAAAAAGAACTGTAACAGTGAAAATTTTTTTATAATCGAATAATTAGAAAAAAAAGTTATAGTATTTTGAAAATTAGACACTGTCTATGCATATTTAATGAGGCAAAAGCAAACATTAGTCATGTTTTTATTTTAAATATTTAAAATATTTATCAATATTTTTTCTAAAAACAAATTACAGATTATTATTCATAATTGGATACAGTTTCTAATTAACGTAAAAGCTCAATTGACATAATTTTGAAAAAAAAAAAACGTATTTCCCATAATTTAACCTGCCCTTAACTCCGTCTGTCTGTCTGTATGGGTGGATTCTTTTACCCACAAGTTTTGTTTCCTCCCACTTCCCATTCTCGGATCAAGATGAAATTTTGCAAAAAAAGTTTCATTGTCGATGTCAACACATAATTCAGTAATAAAAATAACCAATTAGTTAATCAGTTTGTTGTAATTAATATATTTTGTTTTATATTGGAAAAAAGGAAATAAAACTTGCAATATTAAGATATATGGCAGCGTTAGAACTGTGCTCTCCTTTCACTCACTATAAGCTTTTTTTTTTTTTTTTAAGTATTTTTTTAAATTTGTTTGCTTGTTTTCATTTCGAGTGTTACTACCGCTGACTTGATCTAGTGGAAAGTAACTCTAAAGTAACATTTTCTAGAGTTACGTACCTTTGTTTTGTTTTTTTTAAATTGTATTTTATTTCGTATCTAAATGAACAGATTAGCGTTTCTCTTCATTGGCGCTTACTTAACGAGTTTGTTTCATTGTGTGTTTTAACAATTTCCTAGCAGACGTAGAATGTAGTCATCACTAGACACAATCCTTAATACTATTCAGCTTGACATACACGAATACAGACGATTTTTTTTTTGTTACCCAATTTTTTGATTCATCATCGTATTAAGGCTGACATGTTTAGGCAGCAGAAGTCAAACTATAATTTTTGTTTTGTCACATGGATTCCTGTCCCCCCGCGAGCAGATTGGAGCACGTGAAGCTGCTCCGCCAAGGCGCGTGTCACTGCAATGTGTTTATCTTCTGGGACGCCGGGCGTCGTCTGCTGATGTTTCCCGTCGTCCTGACCCTGGTGCTGCAGTCCGTCAGCCTGAGGGCGTCCTTCCTGTACCTGCTGCTCCCCATGATGTTCTATGTGAATGTGGCTATCGTCGTGCGGGGCCTGCTGACCATCAACGCCTTCATGGACTTGCTGGTGACCAGTAGCAGAATACAGGTAGAGGAGTGAACCGTAGGAAGTAACTTTGTAGAGCGTCTTCATTTAGTTAGTTGTTTTTTTTTTAAAGTCTAATCGCAGTAAAGCTTTTAAGTTGTGCTAGGTTGTTGTTTTTTTTTTATCTAATCGTGATATAACTTTTAAGTTGTGCTAGGTTTGTTTTTTTTCAATCTAATCCTTATAGAACTTTTAAGTTTTGCTAGGTTTTGTCTTTATCTAGTCGTAATAGAACTTTTAAGTTTTGCTAGATGTTTTTTGTACGACCTAATCTCGGAAACATATCTGTCATGTCGTTAAGAAAATTAAGATGTCTAGTCTAGTCTTTGTACGATAAGTCTAGTTCAGAGTGTACGAAGTTAAGTCTAGTGTTTCTTTTGTTCCATGGGTGGAGAGGTCAGATCGATACTTTGTTTCCTGTTTTATGTTAGTACTATCGATACTATGTTTCCTGTAATTTGTTGTTACTTTTGATACTATTTTTTTCTTGTTTTATTATTGGTACTATCGATATCGATACTTTTTTCTTTTTTTTTATATTTCTACTATCGATACTTTGTTTCCTGTTTCTATGCTATGGTGGTACTATCGATGTTTTGTTAAGTTTGTTTCATGTGGTACTACTGAGCCCAGCTGATGTAACTATTAAAATTGTGATAGTTAAAATACTCAGTCAGTCATTAGAGTTGCTTGCATTGCTTCATGGGAGCGGGGGTGTTCCATCGCTTATATTGATTTGCTTTTCACTGCTTTGCGCTTGAAATATATTGGCCGATATCGTAAAGTACAGAATAATCTCAGACGATGTTTCTTAAGCTGGGAACGCGCAGAGCCCTTGGGGATCTCTTAGCGAGCTGTTAGATTGGCCTAAGTGAATGATGGTAATTCAAAAGGTCATGAGCAATGTCAAGGACGTTCTATGAAACGTTGCCAACTAAAATTCAAAGGAATGAGATTGAATTTTGACAACATTGAAATGTGTAGCAGATGATCTACTGTCTTTTGTAACCGCTAGTTTGAAGCCATACAATGAAAGTCTAATTCTGACTCCACAGTGACACTATCTTGTTGTGTAAAAGGAAGATTCTAGAACATTTGTTACCCCTGCTGTATTAAAAAATGCACACAAATTATTTGAGAAAAATAATATTTTTTTAAAACACATACCCTATCACCACAGCCTTTGTTCCGTACACCGGATACACCAAAAAAGCTGGCTAGTTATAGTCATAATAAAAGGATTTTTTAAGATAAAGTCGTTATTTAAAAAAAAACACAAAAAAAAACAACTAAAAAAATATTTTTTCATACGGCCCATTTGTGCGGCGCTCGCTTTTGTTGATGTTTTCTTCCACAAGCATTTTTTGTTCCTGTTAGACTTGCTGTTTGTCTTGCTTGTTAAGTTACGCACTAGTCTATATATTCACTCATACACCATTCTGAGATTAGCGTCATTGAAAACAAAAAATTCAACCTTTGAACGGTTGCTAACGCGATTGTGAAAACAACAGCGGTCGCTCATTTCTGTCACGTGACTTTCCTCTCTTGTACCGCCAGAATGGAATACGACCAGCTGTTTCGACAGGGCTTCTGCCACAGCAGCGTCTTCATCGTCTGGGACGCCGGTCGACGTCTCATCACTTTCCCCCACCATCCTCACCCTGGTCCTACAGTCCACTGGCCTGAGGGCGTCCTTCCTGTACACGCTGCTTCCGGTGCTGCACTTTGTCAACATGACCGTCACCGTTCGGGGCCTGCAGATGATCAACGCCTTGGTGGACGTGCTGGTGCCCACGAGCAGAATTCAGGTAGACCAGTAACCAGTCCGGAACTGACCCTGTTGGACTTTCCATAAATGTTCCCTTTGTATATGCTTCTTGGTGGTGACATTGTGTATCTTGTCAGTATTTTGAATTACTTACCTTAGACTTTAAGTCTGAAATGGTTAGAATTGTACTAACCACCCAATACCAGCGTGGTGGCTGAGTGGTAAAGCGCTTGACCGAGGGAGTCTCGGGTTTGAATCCCGGAGAAGACTGGAATTTTGAATTTTGTGGTTTTAAGGGCGCCTCTGAGTCCACCAAACTCTAATGGGGGTACATGACATTGATTTGGGGAAAAGTAAAGTGCGTTTGGTCGTTGCGCTGGCCACATGGCACCTTCGTTAACCTTGGGCTACCAAAAACAGATGACCTTTACATCGTCTGCCCTATAGATGGCTAGGTATGAATAATTTAAACAGAATTATATAATTTATGTTCAGTGCTGTCGGTACACCTTCACGCTGTGCTAAATGAAATGAAAAGGTTTCTATGGCGCTCGTTTCGGAATAGCTCTTAGTGCTCGCTCAATACTTCCGTAATCAGGATAAGGCTTGGCTCATCAGTGTTTATATCGTGTTACTTTCCTCTGTTTTTTGGGTGGGGTGATAGGTTTTATTTATTTTTTACATCAGTTCCCAGCCCCCATTTTTTTTTTTTTTTTTTTTTTTAGATTCAACACTTTTTTTTTTTCAATTTCGTTTTTCGCCTCTTCGTCAGGAATATTAGTTGCTTATATTCGTTATAGCTTGTATCCAATGTAATATGGCTGTTTGCCGTTGTAGAGTTAGCTGGTACCCAGTGCAACATGACTGGTTGTTATTATTGAATTAGTTGAGATCGAATGTAGCATGTCTTGCTGCTGTTGTCGAATTAGCTGGTATCCAATATAGTATTGATGGCTGTAGTTTTTGAATTAGTTGGTATCCAATACAGTATGGCTGGCTGTAGTTTTTGAATTAGTTGGTCTCCAATACAGTGTGGCTGGCTGTAGTTTTTGAATTAGCTGGTATACAGTACAGTATGGCTGGCTGTAGTTTTTGAATTAGTTGGTCTCCAATACAGTATGGCTGGCTGTAGTTTTTGAATTAGCTGGTATCCAGTACAGTATGGCTGGCTGTAGTTTTTGAATTAGCTGTGATTCTTTGTACTGGCTGGCTGTAGTTATTAGTGCGATGGCTTAGTGCTTGGATTGTGTGTAGGGGGCACGTTTTGATGCTTCACGCCCTACCCCACCCCACTTCTCTTTTTTTTTTAACGACGCCGTGCTTTTGTGTTATTGACAAGCATAAAAATAACATCTATCTTATTTACTTATCTTATAGATTACAGACGTCCTACGCATTTCAAGTGTCTATCTTGTCTTGCATGTTAATCAATGTCTTAAAAGAAATGTGTCTTTATGTGTCTTTCTGAGCATTTCATTAGGTTTTGTTTATACATTTGTAAATTATTGTTCAAGGTTTTAGGTATCGCTACTTTACTTTTTAGTCTTCTGTCCTGGAGAAGTATCCCAGTTTAGTGATTTTACTCATGGGGTTGCTCTAATCAAACTGTGCGTTAATCGGCTGTATTTAGTTTCACTTTTGGCTTAATGCATAACTTCATGATGATCATGTCTGGTCATAGAGAATGGAACGTAAGGGCTATTGGGTTAAATACATGCATATAGATCTTTTTAATTGTCTACTTTCTCGCTATTAAGATACAGAATTTTGTCTCTCAATTTTTTTAGTTTTTTATATGGTGATCTATTTGATGTTATGTGTTTGTGGTTTGACAAAAAAGGGATTCTGGGAAATGCAACCGATCTTTATAAATGGTCTTGTGGCTTTTCTTTTATTTTTCATTGCTTTGGTTTTATTCTCTTGTTCCCTATATAGTGTGTGTAGTTCACTATTTACATTGTATTCATAGAGTTTAATTGTGGTGAACAATAGCGGCCTTTGTAGTGACAATAGCCCCATTAACTGAAAGGTAATCTGTTGTTGCAATGTTTACACGTGTATAGCTTTTGCGATGCGCCTTCTATAAATACTGCATAATGCTTGTACAAAAACACTGATTAAAATGCACTTTTTTAATTTTTTAATTACGAACTTTCTATTTGGTATCCCACTGTCTTTTCTTTGACGTTTAGGAAATCTGTGATGTGATTGTTTGGAAATATAGAGTTACAGCTGGAAATATAGAGTTAAAGCAGGCAATTTTAATCACATGTAATATTCTAGACATTTCATTCATCTGTGTTATTTTTTGGCACCTTATTCATCTGTATAACTTTAGAACATTGTTTGGTCATTCATCTGTATGATTAGTGTTCATATTAACTCATTTTATCCTCTTAAAAAAATTGGGGGGATGAGGGATTTAAAATGTCCCTTTTCAGAGAGCAGTGCTTTTCAAAATGTGTACGACCATGAGATTGCTTCCCTTGTGCCTCTGTATTATTTGCAGCTCTAGCATTTAGTAAAGGAGATTTATAATCTATTGTACCACTAGAAACTTTAAAAAAAAAAAAAGAGGCCATACAATTGCATTGTTTATTGGGTTTTTCAAACAATGTGTTTGTACTGGTTTTATTTTTTTTATCCTGGGTTTTTCTTTTTAGTAGGATGGTGGTTTTTTTTGTAAACGAATGTAATTATCGTCTGCTATGTAGGGGAAAAAAGGGGGAGAGGAGAACGTATTTACTGCCCTAATCTATTTCTAGTGGGAGACGAATGACCTTGTTTGCATAGGTCTGGGGCACAATTGTCTTTAATGCATGCATGTAAAATGCCAAGTTTTAAGTTAAGTTTTTTTAAGATCAAAGCCATCGCGGGCTCACCGAAGCTTCTTAATCTATTGGGCTTTAATTTTTTTTTTTTTAGAAAAAAAAAGGGAGCAGTCATTTGTTAAGCACTTTGAGAAGCACTGGCGCTTAGGTTCAAATACTATTTCCACCTTGTTTCAAATGGACACCCCGTTTTAGGGTGGAGCACACGCAGCTGATCCGCATGGGCTTCTGCCACTCCAACGTCAACCTGTTCTACGACACCGGGCGCCGGTTCCTGCTCTTCCCCATGGTCTTGGCGCTCGTGCTGGCTTGCAAGCCCCTGAGGTCCTACTACCTGTACCTGGCCATGCCCATGATCCACTATGTTAATCTGGGCATCGCCGTGCGAGGTTCCAGGATGGTCAACACCTGTGTGGACACGTTGGTCACGATCAAGCGAATTCAGGTAGCCTCTTTAGAAGATTTGTCTCATTCTAATGTCTTTCGCGTATTTTGCTTATGACTCTAAATTTTGAGCACCTGACGTTGTCAGTTACACAATGACTAGCTAGGTTTACCTCATAGTTCTAATAAGAATATCAGTCAGAAAAGATTTCTGGTTCTTTTACAATGGCTAGCTAGGTTTGCCTCATAGTTCTACTAAGAATATCAGTCAGAAAAGAGTTCTGGTTCTTATACAATGACTAGCTAGGTTTGTCTCATAGTTCTACTAAGAATATCAGTCAGAAAAGAGTTCTGGTTCTTATACAATGACTAGTTAGGTTTGCCTCATAGTTCTACCCAAAAATATCAGTCAGAAAAGAGTTCTGGTTCTTATACAATGACTAGTTAGGTTTGCCTCATAGTTCTACCCAAAAATATCAGTCAGAAAAGAGTTCTGGTTCTTTTCGGATATGGGTCAGGGTCGTTCGGCTATTTTCCTCCTCCCCCACTTCCGGTGTAACAGTAACAGCATTGTCACGTGTCTAGGCTAGGTTGTGTTGCTACTAACAACGGACCATGATCATGGGAGAAAACAATAGATGGTTCGACATAGCCAAATAGCTCAGGGGAGGTAATTATTTTATTTTTTTTACAAAATTAAAAGATACGTTTTACTTTCGTTACTACTTTTTCTGGATTGTTGATACGTTTTCTAAATCTAAATGGAAAGATTTTTAAAGGTTCAGATGGATTCGGGGGTCATTTTTTTTTACATTGGCCTTTATTTCAATACTCATACTTAAATATTGTGTCATTTTGTCTTCCAGAACCTGTGCGCCTTTCTACGCGTCAAGTCTATTGTATTGAATTATCGACAATTTCAAATTGTATTTAAAGTCTTTGAATTCTACTCCAGCAGACTCGCGTTACGCTTGAGTTTCTGTGTGACTAGATCTACATCTAGAATTATTATATTCATGTCACAACCACTCTGTCCTAGCGACATCTGGCACCAAATAGTCCGTCGTAGTTTCAGTTTTGTGTGAAGTTTATTTATTTCCCCAAACCATAAAACTAGCGACAAGACTTAGGAATGACTTAGAGCAGTGAAGGTAAAACGTTTTTTTCAGAAGAGGGTCCAAAAATAAAAAGAAAAAGCTTTGGCGGGCCGAAATATTTTTTTTATTGAAACATACAAAAATTTAGTATCATATATCATATTTCAAATGAAACTAATGCGATATGGATCTATCAAGCTTCGAGTGATATGAACAAATTTCGTCAGAGTTTGGTTCACATTGGAACGTAGTTATTCTTCGGAGTATTTTTTCTTTTTTGTTTTTCCTGACACATCTTTTTCTCAGTGTTACCACTGAAAAATGGTGCACACAAATTGATGACGCTGCTCACAAATAGATGACGATGCACACAAAGTGATGACGATGCACACAAGTAGATGACGATGCACACAAGTAGATGACGATGTACACAAGTTGATGACGATGCTTGCGATGCACAGATTCTCTCAGAATGACATGTTAAATTTGGAAAACTGGATTTTTTTGCAAGCCCATACAGAATCCTAATTCTGGAACATATAGAAATAATTGTTTGAGATGATTAGACTGAAACTGTATGTCTGGTGTCACTGTATGACGACCCACATGAAAAGCAGACTTTTACTATCAAAATATTTGACAATGAAATTTTAAAATGTTCTTTCGATTCGCCGGCAGATTTTTTTTCAAGTTCTTAATTTTTTATCTTGTCTTCCTTCATATCCTCATTGAATTCGACAAGCTCCTTTTTTTCCCCTTTAGCTGTTTGACAAAATAGAAGCTAATTGTTTTCAACTTTTAGGGTTGCTACAGAAATGATCAATACATAGATGTTTGTTTCTCTTGTATCTGTACGTTAAGATTTTGGCACGGGATAGGAAAGTTCTGGGACATTTTAAAATATGAAATGTTGTACTAAGATGAACAGTAAAATAAAGAAACACTAACACCAATTCGACAGTCGCTTGTTAACTCTTTCTCTCCAAACTGGCGGTACCAACGTTGATTCCACCTGAATGTGGTAAATAAATTACGGAGAGAAAGAGTTAAGAGAGAATTTCTATGCACGTACATTTAATTTAATGCGATTTTGCGCTTTGCAAATCAGCAGACGAAACATAACATTTCGCACGATTTCAGAAATTTCTGCTGTTTCAGCTGTATCAAAAACTAAAATTTTTGAGTTTTGAGTGAAAATATGTTATATTTAATCCATTCTTATAAAAAAAAGTGGCTAGCCGGATTAAACCTTTCCACCGGCAGTTTTGCCCGCGGACCGTAGTTTGCCCATCACTGACCTAAGAGTATCTATTTGTCGTCCTTGATTACTTGAAATTTTTTCATTAAAAGGAAACTCCGATGTTTTTCAAATTTGAGTTATTGACATATTTCAATTCTGCGTGAAAAGTTGTAATAGTAAACATTTTACCATTTTGTATTTAAATGCTTAGATACATTTGTATTTAATAAATTAGACAGTAAATTCTTGACATCTAAAAAAAATGGGGTTCTTTGATATTTTGTTTTTAGGTTAGCCATACATCACTTCCATCAACAATACTGAAAGGGAAACTAGATTTGCCCAATTGTATCACTTCATTCTTACAGTAGCTGTTAGGCTGAGTGTCGGCATAGTCGTGCGCTATGGTACAGTTATATACAGATAGATAGATTTAAAAGCATTAGAGGACAACCAACTCGAGAAAAAAGTACCATTTTCGTCTAAGCCCCTCCCTGTTCCAAGGAGTAAAAAAATCGCAGGTCTGACTGATTCGAACAAACTGGTCAGTGTAAGGCTAGTCTAGACTACGTGTAGTCGGTCATGACAAGACAACCAAGCGATAGTATTTGTTGTGTGTTGAGTGGTCAGGCGAGAAGATACGCACTGCCGTGGTTAGTCAAGCATGTAAATCTCCTATAACACGCATTTTTTCTTTCCTTACAAGATCTAGATCTAAGTGCATAGACGAAGATATAATTTTTTTACAAGAATGTAAACGTTACTGCATTGTCTCCCGTTATACAATAAGTCAATAGATTAATTAAATAGGCATGTATGACGCCACATAGAAACCCGGTGAATGTCTGACCGTTTTGGATGGGCAGGGAAATTACGTCAGACAAATATCAATTATTAAGTTATTATTGCAAATAAAAACAAAATAATAATATATTCATTATCTGTCGATCAAAACACATATTATATTTACTATTGTCAAAACCATCGGAGTTTCCCTTTAAAATAACACCGTTCTATACGTTTCTAAATAAAGTTTTTTTGTACACAGAAAGAAAAAAAATTCAGAATTACGTTCATCACTTATACTGATTTCCCAGACTGTATCATTTAACTAATAAGTTATGGTCAGAAGAAGAAAAGAAGAGAAAGCAATTTAGGGAAATGGGGGTGGGAATGATATAATAGAACCTAACAAAAACTTAAGAATAGGAGAATAAGAAGATTGGGAAAGTTTTTGAAATGCGTAGTCATGCACAATGTCAAGGACGCCATCGTGAAAGGTCACTGTTGCCAACTTAATACTAAAGATACTTTTTGCTGGACGCAAAAAACAACAAACTTAAAATTGGATTATGAAGTGCTAAAAAAAATGAAAAAAAAATCCTTTTAAAATACACCGAATATACCAAAGATTTCATTGATGAAAATGCCCAATAAATCACAGCTTTAGTGTCAGAATATGTTTTCTAACTAACCCAAAAAAAAATACTATGAACCAGTTAGGACTATCTTTCTCATTTCCCTCCGATTTTTTTATGTTTAATAAAATAAAAAAACTATGACAACAGTTCTACCAAAGGTTGATTTCCACTTTTCTCCAGGGAAGAGGTGACGTTACTCCTTCAAAAAGGCTGGCTAGACGCGTACATCTTTATCATGTCCTTTTCCGGACGTCGGGTTTTGATCCTCGCCTGGGCCGGCACCGAGGTGGCCACCTCCGTTCCTCTGGTCCCGCAATCCGTCTTCTTGGTGTGGCCCCTTATGTCGCATTTGAACTACGGAATGGTCTTCCGTCTGCTGAACACCGTCAAATACGGGACTGAGATGATGAGCACCACTGACAGGCTGGAGGTAAAGGGTGAGATTGTTTCGCAAAACTAGTTCCAAGTTTTTGTTGCAATCTCTTTTGAATTTCGTTCCGTTGTTCTTCTTTTGAGTAAGTTATAGTTTTTGTTTTTTGGACTTTTCGGATTGTCGTTTTGAATTACTATTTTTTTCTGATGTTGAAAATGTGTAAAAAAAAAAATTGATGTTCAATTAAAAGAAAAAAATTGGAACCAGTGAAGTCTTTCCATTTCCATGTGGAGTATCATCAGAGAATGCCGACCACGTCCTCCAAAACTGCTCTCTTTACCAAGAGGCCCGTATAAGACACTGGCCCCAAAACACCCCCATAGAAAGGAAACTATATGGAGAGCTCCCTGATTTGGAAACCACTGCGCAGTTCATCTCGTGTATTGGTCTAGTCATCGGAACACTCCGACATAACAAATGAGAACAAAGAAAAAGAAGAAAAAAAGAAATGTTTTCTTGTTTAGCTATGATCCCACACCTTACTACCAGTTAGGAAAGTGTCATCTGGTATGTACAGAGACAATGTGGATAACTGGTGGTGTATCTTTCTCCTCTATTCGAAGCAGATTCTAATCTCCTGTGATTCTGAAGCGGCGAACTTTGCCCATAGAAAACAGATGTTTTAGGGGTTTCGGATCCGGCAGCTTTCTTTTTCTTATCTCTAACCACCTTTAGTCCGTTTCCTGTCGGTGAGGGTCTTCATGCTGTCCGATTTTGGTCCGATCTTGATCTTCCTACAACATTCTATCATTGATTTCTGTAGTCCTGAGATCCCGCTTTCAAACGTCTCTGAAGGTTAATCTCGGGCGTCACTTGGGTCTATTTCCCTATTGGCAAGCCCAGCAAGAAAGGATGCCCTTAGAAATTCTTCCATCTGGCATGCAGATGACATGTCCGAGCCAACGTATTCTTCTGTGCCAACAGAGCATAGTGATATGCCACGATTAGAAATAGTTATTAGGTTAATCTCGGGCGTCATTTGGGTCTGCTTCCCCATTGGCAAGCTCAGCAAGAAAGGATGCTCTTAGAAATTCTTGCTTCTGGCATGCAGATGACATGTCCGAGCCAACGTATTCTTCTGTGCCAACAGAGCATAGTGATATGCCACGATTAGAAATTAGTTATTAGGTTAATCTCGGGCGTCACTTGGATCTGATTACCCATTGTTAACCTCAGCAAGAAAGGATGCCCTTAAAAATTCTTGCATCTGGCATGCAGATGACATGACCGAGCCAACGTATTCTTCTGTGCCAACAGAGCATAGTGGTATGCCACGATTAGAAATTAGTTATTAGGTTAATCTCGGGCGTCACTTGGGTATGCTTCCCCATTGGCAAGCTCAGCAAGAAAGAATGCTCTTAGAAATTATTGCATCTGGCATGCAGATGACATGTCCGAGCCAACGTATTCTTCTGCGCCAACAGAGCATAGTGGTATGCCATGATTAGAAATTAGTTCTTTCGTAAATAGGGGAACTTTTGACTTACAGACAATGACGCGACTAGTAAAAAACAAGAATAGGTTTTTAGGAAGAATAGCGAAACGTGAACACTCTTTTTGGCAGTATGAGAGGCAGCTTTTTTTTATGAATGTAGAAATTTAGCTTGACGACATTCGACGGTTCCCTTCGTCATTGTTTATTCGACACTCGCTATCAGAGTCGACTTATCTTATTGGCCTTTCGCTTTGTTATTGGATTTCGTTATTTGAGAGTTACCTCCGTTTGACTTTGCATAATACAAAGCTCGGAAGCGCCTAACAAAAGACACTGCGTAATGGCCGATTTAAAACATTTCTTGATTAGAAACACGATTCCTCAAGGAGTTGTTTTTATTATGCGAGCAGTGAAAGTGATATCTGCACAGTCACTGTTCTTGTTTGTACACATTTCTTTTCTTCTACTTATAGAATTTGCCTCCAATATAGTCATACAAAACAGTTTTACCCTGTGAGAGAGTTGTAGAACCAGCGCTCCATACTGCTTACTTGACGAACCAAAGTTCTAAAAGAAGTTGCATTTCTCGATACCGGCTCAGAAAATGCGATTAAATTTTATTGTCGGATTCTCTAAAACTCGCGTATTTTCTTTTTATGTCGCATTCTTCAGCGCTCTCATATTTTTTTGTTTTCAATGCTTAGGTGTCCGTCTTATCTAATTGTTGATTCCTACTTGAATGTATTTTGTCTAAAGTTTTCAGTAGCGTACATTCTCTGTGTAAATCTTTTACGGCAGTGATCCCCCCGAACTACGGCCCGAGGGTAATAGCTAAATCCGCGGCCCTACTATTTGGCCCTTCAAAACGTTTGTCCTTTATGCATAATGAAGCAGCAGACGCTGCTGAGCATTAAGGATTTTTTAAAATAACAAAACTACTCTCTCTGTCTAGTACGAATCTTGGGCATGTGACTTCTCCCGCTTCCCGTTCTCCGATCAAGTTGACACTTTGCACAATTATTTATCGTCGAAGACAACACATAAACCAACCAAGGTTTTACCAACTAGTTAATTCAGTAGTGATAATTAATACATTTCGTTGTATAAAGGGAGAAATCTTTCAGTATTGATTTATACGCGGTAATTGTTTGGTTCTTTCTCATATGTAGATTTTTTATTTTTTTTTGCGGTGAGGTTACTCTTGACTGATCTTGACACTTGACACCCCTGGGCACTGTTTAAGAACTACCCTCAGTAGCTCATTGTTTCGTTCACCCGCTCTAGGTACGCACCCCCCCTCCATTCTAAAACTAGTGATACACCAAACGTCACCTGTGTTTCGCGTGCGACTTGTGGAGAACTTCAAGTCAAATGACTGACATGAAATTAACCTAGAAACAACCTAGACACTAGAATTCAATCAGCTTACATTTTAGCCCTACAAATACACACTGAAGAGCTGTGACGAGTAATACTAAAAAAATAAGGAGATAGATGTTATGAAATTCACTCAGATATTTGTTTCAAACAGCTTATCTTATAAGGACACAATTAAGCACACTATAGGCCAATGCGAAGTATTATTTTTACGTTTCGTAGAAACATTCTTCCACATCTATTTCCGTTAACAAACTTTTTGTTTTTCTTCATAAATCGTCTGCTGTTTGTTGTCCGATTCTAATTTTACATTTCTTCGCTAGTTTTTTTTTTTTTTTTCTTTTATCCAGTTTGAGCGAATTGCTTTTGCCTCTTCGCCTTCAGCTATCCCTTAGTCCAGCGGTTCTCAACCTTATAAGCTCGGCGACCCCTTTTTACAATCCACCATTCTGCCGCAACCAACCCCCCCCCCCCCTCACACACATACACAGCAATAGAAGAATAGACAGTAACAATTCCTCTAGTCTGTTGGACCGTTGGGGGCACGACGCAATATCTGTCGATCGTCTTTCTCCATTCGTCTTTTTCCTTGGATAGAACCTTTTTCAATGGCAGGCCCGTCCATTCTTTGATGTTGTCTTCCCATCGCTTTCTCTGTCTGCGTCTTCTTCTTTTTTTCCTGGCACTGTTCCCTGAAGGAGGGTCTTTGCGAGCCCGAATACCTTGTAATATGGCCACAGAGTTTTAGCGTATTTTTTTTTTTTACAATAGGTAGCAGGTCATCGTGAGTCCAATGGACTTAAATATTTAAGGCAGTTGTATCAAATACTTTAAAATATCTTTTAAACGGTGCTTTCTTTTTCCTTCTCATTTAAATTAGGGTTGGTACTGCGTACAGCTTTGAGTCGTCATACTTTGACTACTGTGGTGTTTCTGCTGGACCGCTGCTAGATTTTTAATTATACACATTGTCTTGGCTTGGGTCATTCTCATTGTCTTGTTACATTGATGCAGGGGCGTGAAAGGAGCAGTTCAGCTCTGAACAAGCAGTTTATATTTACGTTTCAATTTTCTTCTACAAATCACAACGGCATTAACATGTGCAATTTACTGCTAATTGTGCATCGGCGTTAACACCTATAGCTTACATCTACAATTTACGTTCATATCCACAATTTATTTCCACATTCGCATCTACAATTTACTTTTGCATCTGCGTTTAAATTGTTTTAAATTTATAGCTATGACATCTACAATTTATTATCAATATTTGAATGTACAATTTACACCTACGAGTTACAGCTACATTGGCCCCTCTTTACATCTTTCACTTGATACACATTAGCAAGCATTGTCACTTTGCTTTTATGTTTTTTTCTATGTGGCGTATTTTCTCTGTTCTGGGTTTTCGGTCATGACTAATTATCAGCTTTTTCTTCTAGCTATTTCCAGGTGATACACAGCTCTGCTTCTCTGTCTTTGCTAGTTGGGTTGTTTTTTTTCGTAAGTGAAAGTTGTGTAGCGGGGGGGGGGGGGGCCTTTCGAATCACAGAAACCCGAAGGTGCTCTTGCTTTGCTTTGTACTTCTGGTGTCGTCATGGCAACGGCTTTCATTTTCGCCCTTATTGTTTGACCTATTTGCATTGGCAGGTACCAGTTGATGTGGACCAGGAAAAGCTCCTATGTGACGGCCCTGAGCCGGTGGAACTACTCGATCAAGCTGGTCACGCTGGGCGTTATGGCCGCCTATTTTTTCTCCGCGGACGTCGCCCGGGCGTTCGAGGTGTTCTTCCTGATGGCGTACATCAGGGTGATGAACGGCATGTGGAGCAACGCGGTGCCGTCCGCCCACCAGAGCTATTACGAGATCTCCGTGCCGTGTGACCGGTTGCAGGTAATTCAATCTCAACGTGGTGCTTTTCTCTGTGCCATATCTCGTCTCCCTTGGGATATTTGTTTAAACCAACGGAAACAAATTGGGGGATTTCTCTATGTCACATCTCTAATCTCCCTTGGGAGAAGTGTTTAACTCTTTCTTTCCTAACTGACGATACCAACGTTGATTCCACCAGAACGTGTTAAATACTTACGGAGAGAAAGAGTTAAACCAACGGGAGAAGTGTTTAAGAACAAGGGAAACAAACTGGTTGTTCGTGCGAGATCAATTGTTATAGAGGGCCTCAACACTTACCTGCGACGTCACAACATGTGGGTTGTGGAGACCCAATAGCTTGCTGCAACTTCGTACAGACTTGTAACGTGGCAACGAGCTATTGGTCTAAACTGCCCGCATGTTGTGACGTTGCAGTGTTGAGGCCTTCTATGACGAATGGTTTCTTGCATAAACGTTTTAGACTATCGGAGAAAATCGTCCAAATCTCGGCTTCAAAAAATACCCAACGCGTTTCCTGAAAGTCAATAAAGCATTTGTTTCAGAACTCAATGGGTGGTGGCTGGGGGCTTCTAACATATCCCAAAAACCAACGCCATTATCTCATAAATATTCATGCCTAGTTTAATTAATGAAAATGGTATTCATTTCTTTAAATACCGCTCTAGCATCCAACAATTAGCTTTATACCCAGTGTCAGTGAAGCGTTCAGTATGCCCATGTTCACTTTGTACATACAGACGTTCTTATCACTATTGTGACGACGTTAAAGTGATATTGTAACGAAGTGCTTGTCAGGAACAAGAGTTAATCTCCTTAACACTACCTGCCGCTTCAAAAATTCATCTTTTCTCCCTGACAAAAAAAAAGGATACAGCTGTCTGCCATGACTCTGTGTTCTAAGTTGGGAAAGTGCCGCTGAAGTAAGGACACACACTGGATTGAAAGTACTTCCTGTCAAATAACTCGCACAAGCTCTGGATGAGTGTCACTTTTAACCGGGGGGGGGGGGGGGGGGGCGCCTGGCTTACCTAATGGGAAGAACGCCACATTTTACAGCAGCAGCTCTCAATATTGTAATATGTATTTTCCTTTCTCGATATCAAACAAAACTATTTAATTACCACTATTTAATTAACTAATTGGTTGAATTTTTTGTTAATTGGTTCATGTTTTGTTAGGAACAATAGTGCAACGTTTCAGCTTGATCCAAGAATAGGACAGACGGACGGACGGACAGACAGAGTGATTTGATATAAGCTTTGTAAGGTAAACACCCATAGCCAAAGGTTTCGCTGTATAAGCTGATTTGGTCTTGCAGTCTTCATGCTCGTCTGTCATAATTCTTGATGTTGATTCTTGGGTCCTCGGTGTTGTTCAGGTATCGTTGGAAACTTTACTGTTGCAACCTCCGCTTTTTGATTGCTGTGCATTAGTTGGCACTTACCTAATGACAAGGGACTTCACTCTGTAAAACTGTTAAAACACAGGAAACGCATTACCTTCCTTGAGACAAACCATACATCGGGAAGAAGAAATGTCGTCTGCTGAGAAGCCAGGTGTGATAGACCGAACTGGCAAGTGACTGGTATTGCGTCATTTCTAGATTTTTCTTTAACTAAAAAAAAGGCGGGGGTGGGGTGGGGTGAAGGGGGGTCATTATAAACGTAGATTGAAAAAGTTGGAAAAAAAAAGGTCAGATCTCAAGACGTCGATTCCTGGAAACTAATGAGACTCCTAAATGGTATGACTTGAAGTACTTCCATTTGTACCGCATATCACAATTTGAAAGAGACTGTATCAGATACTTTTAATTTGTAAACGTTCACAATTCGTCATCAGGAAGCATGCAATACAAAAAGTTCGTAACAGGCGACGTACTTAGTTCAACTACTTTTGTCACGCCCTTTGCTTGGTCTAGAATGTGTGCTTCCCGTGGATCTCAAGGACCACACGGTTAAAACACGTTCAAGAGAACACCGACATTCACTAACGTACTGAGATTAGTCTTCCCTTTTTTTCTTATTGTACATCTGATCTATTAGTTTCAAAAGCGCCGTGAACCTACATGAATTTTGTTTTTTTAATTATCGTCTTTCAATGTCGTTACGTTTTTTAATTTCCATATATTTTGTGTGTCCCGTGTGTGATTGTTTACCATTGAAACGCTTTTAATTTCCCATCACCTCAAGCGTGTCCTTTGATCCATCCTCACCTTTGACCCATCGTCTTTAACCCAGCTTCTTCGCCAATGAATGAACACCTATTTTTTCGGAGTTTGAACCTTTGTGCCTCTGGGTTGCAGGACGCAGCTGCACTGGATCCAGCGGTCGCATTACCTGACCAATATCAACCGCTGGAACGACTTCCACCGACTGTTCACCCTGGTCTTGGTCAGCATCTATTTTTTCACCGAGGAGAGGCCCAGAGCTTCGGACCTTTTCCCCGTCCTTCTGTATTCCAAGGCGCTGATGAACATGTGGTCATTCTCCGTCACTGGCGCTGTCCAGCTCTTGGCCGAGCTGCAGGTCGCTCTGTCTCGCATGCTGGTAACTATAACTTACTAGTCAAATTCCCCCCCCCCCCCCCGGTCAAATTTTCGGGTGGATTCTTTGTTTTAACATAACTCTCTTGTTTATAAGGTTTAAGTACAGTATAACTGAACAAACGCATGAAAAAAGTTGTTCTAAGCAAAGACATGATGGTTTGTATCTAAATACATTGGTAATTTATAGAATGACATGGAAACAAAGATAACAGATATTTTATTCGTAATCTTTAGCTCCGCCTCTGTTCGTCTCCTTATTTCCTTCTATTCATTTTGCTAACCTTTTTTTTTTTTTTCAGTTTTAGAGCACCAAGCAGTGGCGTAGCTTGGGGGGGGGGGGAAATTTGAAAATCCCCCTGGGCCCCCACTTGAGAAGTTCCCCAAAAAAGTGTTCGAATTTTTTTTTACGTTGAATATGAAATATTACGCCATTATCTCGCGTCATGAATGTCAAAGTGCCGGGGGGGGGGGTCCCTAAAGAGGTCAAGCGCCCGGGCCCCCAAATGATGGCTGATTCCTAGCTACACCACTGACACCAAGGCTCAGCTCGTAGTCAATGAGATGAAAAAGCCTAGGCATTAGCGAGTGCAACAATAACAGAGAATTTTTTAACATTAAAATTTTCCAAAGCTAACGGAAGAAACGAGATTGAAACCTCATAGATCTCCATGTTGTTCTAAGCGCTTCTAAGGAGACATCACAAATGTTGCCGGATTTTGCATCTTGTGGCATGCTCCAGAGTTTGTGTAGCTGTTACGGGTGAGACGTTCAGGCTTATTACGGAACGTAAATGTCTTCAGTTACTTAAAGTTATGCTAATACATGTGTTTATAGGTTTATCACACCGTCACGTAAATGTCTTCAGTTACTTAAAGTTATGCTAGTACATGTGTTTATAGGTTTATCACACCGTCACACATCATCAGCCTTACACGACAATGGACTGTACTGCTAGTCTAATGCCAAAGATCTATTCGATGGACTGTTCTGATAGACTAATGCCAAAGATCTATTCGATGGACTGTAGTGCTAGTCTAATGCCAAAGATCTAGTCGATGGACTGTACAGCTAGTCTAATGCCAAAGATCTAGTCGATGGACTGTACTGCTAGTCTAATGCCAAAGATCTAGTCGATGGACTGTACTGCTAGTCTAATGTCAAATATCTAGTCGATGGACTGTACATCTAATCTAATGCCAATGATCTAGTCGACTGTACTGCTAGTATAATGCCAAAGATCTAGTCAATGGACTGTACTGATAGTCTAATGCCAAAAATCTAGTCGATGGGCTGTACATCTAGTCTAATGCCAATGATCTAGTCGACTGTACTGCTAGTATAATGCCAAAGATCTAGTCGATGGACTGTACTGATAGTCTAATGCCAAAGATCAATTCGATAGACTATACTGCTAGTCTAATGCCAAAGATCTAGTCGATGGACTATTGCTAGTATAATGCCAAAGATCTAGTCAATGGACTGTACTGCTAGTCTGATGCCAAAGATCTAGTCGATGGACTGTACTGCTAGTCTAATGCCAAAGATCTAGTCGATGGACTGCACTGATAGTATAATGCCAAAGATCTATTCGATGGACTGTACTGATAGACTAATGCCAAAGATCTATTCGATGGACTGTATTGCTAGTCTAATGCCAAAGATCTATTCGATGGACTGTACTGCTAGTATAATGCCAAATATCTAGACGATGGACTGTACTGATAGTCTAATGCCAAAGATCAAGTCGATAGACTATACTGCTAGTATAATGCCAAAGATCAAGTCGATGGACTGTACTAATAGTCTAATGCCAAAGATCTAGTCGATGGACTGTACTGATAGTCTAATGCCAAAGATCTATTCGATGGACTGTACTGATAGACTAATGCCAAAGATCTGTTCGATGGACTGTACTGCTAGTCTAATGCCAAAGATCAAGTCGATGGACTGTACTAATAGTCTAATGCCAAAGATCTAGTCGATGGACTGTACTGCTAGTCTAATGCCAAAGATCTATTCGATAGACTGTACTGATAGTCAAATGCCAAAGATCTAGTCGATGGACTACTGCTAGACTAATGCCAGAGATCTAGTCGATAGACTATACTGCTAGTATAATGCCAAAGATCTAGTCGATGGACTGTACTGATAGTCTAATGCAAGATATCAAGTAGATAGACTATACTGCTAGTATAATGCCAAAGATCTAGTCGATGGACTGTACTGCTAGTCTAATGCCAAAAATCTAGTCGATGGACTGTACATCTATTCTAATGCCAAAGATCTAGTCGATGGACTGTACTGCTAGTCTGATGCCAAAGATCTAGTCGATGGACTGTACTGCTAGTCTAATGTCAAAGATCTAGTCGATGGACTGTACTGCTAGACTAATGTCAAATATCTAGTCGATGGACTGTACTGCTAGTATAATGCCAAAGATCTAGTCGATGGACTGTACTGATAGTCTAATGCAATATATCATGTAGATAGACTATACTGCTAGTATAATTTCAAAGATCTAGTCGATGGACTGTACTGCTCGTCTAATGTCAAAGATCTAGTCGATGGACTGTACTGCTAGTCTAATGTCAAAAATCTAGTCGATGGACTGTACTGCTAGTCTAATGACAAAGATCTAGTCGATGGACTGTACTGCTAGTCTAATGCCAAAGATCTAGTCAATGGACTGTACTGATAGTCTAATGCCAAAAATCTAGTCGATGGACTGTACATCTAATCTAATGCCAATGATCTAGTCGACTGTACTGCTAGTATAATGCCAAAGATCTAGTCAATGGACTGTACTGATAGTCTAATGCCAAAAATCTAGTCGATGGGCTGTACATCTAGTCTAATGCCAATGATCTAGTCGACTGTACTGCTAGTATAATGCCAAAGATCTAGTCGATGGACTGTACTGATAGTCTAATGCCAAAGATCAAGTCGATAGACTATACTGCTAGTATAATGCCAAAGATCTAGTCGATGGACTGTACTGCTAGTCTAATACCAAAGATCTAGTCGATGGACTGTACTGCTAGTCTAATGCCAAAGATCTAGTCGATGGACTGTACTGCTACTCTAATGTCAAATATTTAGTCGATGGTCTGTACTGCTAGTCTAATGCCAAAGATCTAGTCGATGGACTGTTCTGCTAGTCTAATGCCAAAGATCTAGTCGATGGTCTGTACTGCTAGTCTACTGCCAAAGATCTAGTCGATGGACTGTACTACTAGTTTAATGTCAAATATCTAGTCGATGGACTGTACTGCTAGTCTAATGCCAAATATCTAGTCGATGGACTGTACTGATAGTCTAATGCCAAAGATCAAGTCGATGGACTATACTGCTAGTATAATGCCAAAGATCTATTCGATAGACTATACTGCTAGTATAATGCTAAAGATCTAGTCGATGGACTATACTGCTAGTCTAATGCCAAAGATCTAGTCGATGGACTGTACTGCTAGTCTAATGCCAAAGATCTAGCCGAAGGACTATACTGCTAGTCTAATGCCAAAGATCTAGTCGATGGACTATACTGCTAGTATAATGACAAAGATCTAGTCGATGGACTGTACTGATGGACTAATGCCAAAGATCTAGTCGATGGACTGTACTGCTCGTCTAATGTCAAAGATCTAGTCGATGGACTGTACTGCTAGTCTAATGTCAAAAATCTAGTCGATGGACTGTACTGCTAGTCTAATGACAAAGATCTAGTCGATGGACTGTACTGCTAGTCTAATGCCAAAGATCTAGTCAATGGACTGTACTGATAGTCTAATGCCAAAAATCTAGTCGATGGACTGTACATCTAATCTAATGCCAATGATCTAGTCGACTGTACTGCTAGTATAATGCCAAAGATCTAGTCAATGGACTGTACTGATAGTCTAATGCCAAAAATCTAGTCGATGGGCTGTACATCTAGTCTAATGCCAATGATCTAGTCGACTGTACTGCTAGTATAATGCCAAAGATCTAGTCGATGGACTGTACTGATAGTCTAATGCCAAAGATCAAGTCGATAGACTATACTGCTAGTATAATGCCAAAGATCTAGTCGATGGACTGTACTGCTAGTCTAATACCAAAGATCTAGTCGATGGACTGTACTGCTAGTCTAATGCCAAAGATCTAGTCGATGGACTGTACTGCTACTCTAATGTCAAATATTTAGTCGATGGTCTGTACTGCTAGTCTAATGCCAAAGATCTAGTCGATGGACTGTTCTGCTAGTCTAATGCCAAAGATCTAGTCGATGGTCTGTACTGCTAGTCTACTGCCAAAGATCTAGTCGATGGACTGTACTACTAGTTTAATGTCAAATATCTAGTCGATGGACTGTACTGCTAGTCTAATGCCAAATATCTAGTCGATGGACTGTACTGATAGTCTAATGCCAAAGATCAAGTCGATGGACTATACTGCTAGTATAATGCCAAAGATCTATTCGATAGACTATACTGCTAGTATAATGCTAAAGATCTAGTCGATGGACTATACTGCTAGTCTAATGCCAAAGATCTAGTCGATGGACTGTACTGCTAGTCTAATGCCAAAGATCTAGCCGAAGGACTATACTGCTAGTCTAATGCCAAGATCTAGTCGATGGACTATACTGCTAGTATAATGACAAAGATCTAGTCGATGGACTGTACTGATGGTCTAATGCCAAAGATCTAGTCGATGGACTGTACTGCTAGTCTAATGCCAAAGATCTAGTCGATGGACTGTACTGCTAGTCTAATGCCAAAGATCTAGTCGATGGACTGTACTGATAGACTAATGCCAAAGATCTATTTGATTAACTGTACTGCTAGTCTAATACCAAAGATCTAGTCGATGGATTATTGCTAGTCTAATGCCAAAGATCTAGTCGATGGACTGTACTGATAGACTAATGCCAAAGATCTATTCGATGGACTATACTGCTAGTCTAATGCCAAAGATCTAGTCGATGGATTATTGCTAGTCTAATGCCAAAGATCTAGTCGATGGACTATTGCTAGTATAATGCCAAAGATCTAGTCAATGGACTGTACTGCTAGTCTGATGCCAAAGATCTAGTCGATGGACTGTACTGCTAGTCTAATGCCAAAGATCTAGTCGATGGACTGCACTGATAGTATAATGCCAAAGATCTATTCGATGGACTGTACTGATAGACTAATGCCAAAGATCTATTCGATGGACTGTATTGCTAGTCTAATGCCAAAGATCTATTCGATGGACTGTACTGCTAGTATAATGCCAAATATCTAGACGATGGACTGTACTGATAGTCTAATGCCAAAGATCAAGTCGATAGACTATACTGCTAGTATAATGCCAAAGATCAAGTCGATGGACTGTACTAATAGTCTAATGCCAAAGATCTAGTCGATGGACTGTACTGATAGTCTAATGCCAAAGATCTATTCGATGGACTGTACTGATAGACTAATGCCAAAGATCTGTTCGATGGACTGTACTGCTAGTCTAATGCCAAAGATCAAGTCGATGGACTGTACTAATAGTCTAATGCCAAAGATCTAGTCGATGGATTGTACTGCTAGTCTAATGCCAAAGATCTATTCGATGGACTGTACTGATAGTCAAATGCCAAAGATCTAGTCGATGGACTACTGCTAGTCTAATGCCAGAGATCTAGTCGATAGACTATACTGCTAGTATAATGCCAAAGATCTAGTCGATGGACTGTACTAATAGTCTAATGCCAAAGATCTAGTCGATGGACTGTACTGATAGTCTAATGCCAAAGATCTATTCGATGGACTGTACTGATAGACTAATGCCAAAGATCTGTTCGATGGACTGTACTGCTAGTCTAATGCCAAAGATCAAGTCGATGGACTGTACTAATAGTCTAATGCCAAAGATCTAGTCGATGGACTGTACTGCTAGTCTAATGCCAAAGATCTATTCGATGGACTGTACTGATAGTCAAATGCCAAAGATCTAGTCGATGGACTACTGCTAGTCTAATGCCAGAGATCTAGTCGATAGACTATACTGCTAGTATAATGCCAAAGATCTAGTCGATGGACTGTACTGATAGTCTAATGCAAGATATCAAGTAGATAGACTATACTGCTAGTATAATGCCAAAGATCTAGTCGATGGACTGTACTGCTAGTCTAATGCCAAAAATCTAGTCGATGGACTGTACATCTATTCTAATGCCAAAGATCTAGTCGATGGACTGTACTGCTAGTCTGATGCCAAAGATCTAGTCGATGGACTGTACTGCTAGTCTAATGTCAAAGATCTAGTCGATGGACTGTACTGCTAGTCTAATGTCAAATATCTAGTCGATGGACTGTACTGCTAGTATAATGCCAAAGATCTAGTCGATGGACTGTACTGATAGTCTAATGCAAGATATCAAGTAGATAGACTATACTGCTAGTATAATTTCAAAGATCTAGTCGATGGACTGTACTGCTAGTCTAATGTCAAAGATCTAGTCGATGGACTGTACTGCTAGTCTAATGTCAAAAATCTAGTCGATGGACTGTACTGCTAGTCTAATGCCAAAGATCTAGTCGATGGACTGTACTGCTAGTCTAATGCCAAAGATCTAGTCAATGGACTGTACTGATAGTCTAATGCCAAAAATCTAGTCGATGGACTGTACATCTAATCTAATGCCAATGATCTAGTCGACTGTACTGCTAGTATAATGCCAAAGATCTAGTCAATGGACTGTACTGATAGTCTAATGCCAAAAATCTAGTCGATGGGCTGTACATCTAGTCTAATGCCAATGATCTAGTCGACTGTACTGCTAGTATAATGCCAAAGATCTAGTCGATGGACTGTACTGATAGTCTAATGCCAAAGATCAAGTCGATAGACTATACTGCTAGTATAATGCCAAAGATCTAGTCGATGGACTGTACTGCTAGTCTAATACCAAAGATCTAGTCGATGGACTGTACTGCTAGTCTAATGCCAAAGATCTAGTCGATGGACTGTACTGCTACTCTAATGTCAAATATTTAGTCGATGGTCTGTACTGCTAGTCTAATGCCAAAAATCTAGTTGATGGACGGTACTTCTAGTCTAATGTCCATTATCTAGTCGATGGACTGTACTGCTAGTCTAATGCCAAAGATCTAGTCGATGGACTGTTCTGCTAGTCTAATGCCAAAGATCTAGTCGATGGTCTGTACTGCTAGTCTACTGCCAAAGATCTAGTCGATGGACTGTACTACTAGTTTAATGTCAAATATCTAGTCGATGGACTGTACTGCTAGTCTAATGCCAAATATCTAGTCGATGGACTGTACTGATAGTCTAATGCCAAAGATCAAGTCGATGGACTATACTGCTAGTATAATGCCAAAGATCTATTCGATAGACTATACTGCTAGTATAATGACAAAGATCTAGTCGATGGACTGTACTGCTAGTCTAATGACAAAGATCTAGTCAATGGACTGTACTGATAGTCTAATGCCAAAAATCTAGTCGATGGACTGTACATCTAATCTAATGCCAATGATCTAGTCGACTGTACTGCTAGTATAATGCCAAAGATCTAGTCAATGGACTGTACTGATAGTCTAATGCCAAAAATCTAGTCGATGGGCTGTTCATCTAGTCTAATGCCAATGATCTAGTCGACTGTACTGATAGTCTAATGCCAAAGATCAAGTCGATAGACTATACTGCTAGTATAATGCCAAAGATCTAGTCGATGGACTGTACTGCTAGTCTAATACCAAAGATCTAGTCGATGGACGGTACTTCTAGTCTAATGTGAAATATCTAGTCGATGGACTGTACTGCTAGTCTAATGCCAAAGATCTAGTCGATGGACTGTTCTGCTAGTCTAATGCCAAAGATCTAGTCGATGGTCTGTACTGCTAGTCTACTGCCAAAGATCTAGTCGATGGACTGTACTACTAGTTTAATGTCAAATATCTAGTCGATGGACTGTACTGCTAGTCTAATGCCAAATATCTAGTCGATGGACTGTACAGATAGTCTAATGCCAAAGATCAAGTCGATGGACTATACTGCTAGTATAATGCCAAAGATCTATTCGATAGACTATACTGCTAGTATAATGCTAAAGATCTAGTCGATGGACTATACTGCTAGTATAATGCCAAAGATCTAGTCGATGGACTGTACTGCTAGTATAATGCCAAAGATCTAGCCGAAGGACTATACTGCTAGTCTAATGCCAAAGATCTAGTCGATGGACTATACTGCTAGTATAATGACAAAGATCTAGTCGATGGACTGTACTGATGGTCTAATGTTAAAGATCTAGTCGATGGACTGTACTGCTAGTCTAATGCCAAAGATCTAGTCGATGGACTGTACTGCTAGTATAATGCCAAAGATCTAGTCGATGGACTGTACTGATAGACTAATGCCAAAGATCTATTTGATTAACTGTACTGCTAGTCTAATGCCAAAGATCTAGTCGATGGATTATTGCTAGTCTAATGCCAAAGATCTAGTCGATGGACTGTACTGATAGACTAATGCCAAAGATCTATTCGATGGACTATACTGCTAGTCTAATGCCAAAGATCTAGTCGATGGACTGTACTGCTAGTCTAATGCCAAAGATCTAGTCGATGGACTGTACTGCTAGTCTAATGCCAAAGATCTAGTCAATGGACTGTACATATAGTCTAATGCCAAAAATCTAGTCGATGGACTGTACATCTAATCTAATGCCAATGATCTAGTCGACTGTACTGCTAGTATAATGCCAAAGATCTAGTCAATGGACTGTACTGATAGTCTAATGCCAAAGATCTATTCGATGGACTGTATTGCTAGTCTAATGCCAAAGATCTATTCGATGGACTGTACTGCTAGTATAATGCCAAATATCTAGACGATGGACTGTACTGATAGTCTAATGCCAAAGATCAAGTCGATAGACTATACTGCTAGTATAATGCCAAAGATCAAGTCGATGGACTGTACTAATAGTCTAATGCCAAAGATCTAGTCGATGGACTGTACTGATAGTCTAATGCCAAAGATCTATTCGATGGACTGTACTGATAGACTAATGCCAAAGATCTGTTCGATGGACTGTACTGCTAGTCTAATGCCAAAGATCAAGTCGATGGACTGTACTAATAGTCTAATGCCAAACATCTAGTCGATGGACTGTACTGCTAGTCTAATGCCAAAGATCTATTCGATGGACTGTACTGATAGTCAAATGCCAAAGATCTAGTCGATAGACTATACTGCTAGTATAATGCCAAAGATCTAGTCGATGGACTACTGCTAGTCTAATGCCAGAGATCTAGTCGATAGACTATACTGCTAGTATAATGCCAAAGATCTAGTCGATGGACTGTACTGATAGTCTAATGCAAGATATCAAGTAGATAGACTATACTGCTAGTATAATGCCAAAGATCTAGTCGATGGACTGTACTGCTAGTCTAATGCCAAAAATCTAGTCGATGGACTGTACATCTATTCTAATGCCAAAGATCTAGTCGATGGACTGTACTGCTAGTCTGATGCCAAAGATCTAGTCGATGGACTGTACTGCTAGTCTAATGTCAAAGATCTAGTCGATGGACTGTACTGCTAGTCTAATGTCAAATATCTAGTCGATGGACTGTACTGCTAGTATAATGCCAAAGATCTAGTCGATGGACTGTACTGATAGTCTAATGCAAGATATCAAGTATATAGACTATACTGCTAGTATAATTTCAAAGATCTAGTCGATGGACTGTACTGCTAGTCTAATGTCAAAGATCTAGTCGATGGACTGTACTGCTAGTCTAATGTCAAAAATCTAGTCGATGGACTGTACTGCTAGTCTAATGACAAAGATCTAGTCGATGGACTGTACTGCTAGTCTTATGCCAAAGATCTAGTCAATGGACTGTACATATAGTCTAATGCCAAAAATCTAGTCGATGGACTGTACATCTAATCTAATGCCAATGATCTAGTCGACTGTACTGCTAGTATAATGCCAAAGATCTAGTCAATGGACTGTACTGATAGTCTAATGCCAAAAATCTAGTCGATGGGCTGTACATCTAGTCTAATGCCAATGATCTAGTCGACTGTACTGCTAGTATAATGCCAAAGATCTAGTCGATGGACTGTACTGATAGTCTAATGCCAAAGATCAAGTCGATAGACTATACTGCTAGTATAATGCCAAAGATCTAGTCGATGGACTGTACTGCTAGTCTAATACCAAAGATCTAGTCGATGGACTGTACTGCTAGTCTAATGCCAAAGATCTAGTCGATGGACTGTACTGCTACTCTAATGTCAAATATTTAGTCGATGGTCTGTACTGCTAGTCTAATGCCAAAAATCTAGTTGATGGACGGTACTTCTAGTCTAATGTCCATTATCTAGTCGATGGACTGTACTGCTAGTCTAATGCCAAAGATCTAGTCGATGGACTGTTCTGCTAGTCTAATGTCAAATATCTAGTCGATGGACTGTACTGCTAGTCTAATGCCAAAGATCTAGTCGATGGACTGTTCTGCTAGTCTAATGCCAAAGATCTAGTCGATGGTCTGTACTGCTAGTCTACTGCCAAAGATCTAGTCGATGGACTGTACTACTAGTTTAATGTCAAATATCTAGTCGATGGACTGTACTGCTAGTCTGATGCCAAAGATCTAGTCGATGGACTGTACTGCTAGTCTAATGTCAAAGATCTAGTCGATGGACTGTACTGCTAGTCTAATGTCAAATATCTAGTCGATGGACTGTACTGCTAGTATAATGCCAAAGATCTAGTCGATGGACTGTACTGATAGTCTAATGCAAGATATCAAGTAGATAGACTATACTGCTAGTATAATTTCAAAGATCTAGTCGATGGACTGTACTGCTAGTCTAATGTCAAAAATCTAGTCGATGGACTGTACTGCTAGTCTAATGCCAAAGATCTAGTCGATGGACTGTACTGCCAGTCTAATGCCAAAGATCTAGTCAATGGACTGTACTGATAGTCTAATGCCAAAAATCTAGTCGATGGACTGTACATCTAATCTAATGCCAATGATCTAGTCGACTGTACTGCTAGTATAATGCCAAAGATCTAGTCAATGGACTGTACTGATAGTCTAATGCCAAAAATCTAGTCGATGGGCTGTACATCTAGTCTAATGCCAATGATCTAGTCGACTGTACTGCTAGTATAATGCCAAAGATCTAGTCGATGGACTGTACTGATAGTCTAATGCCAAAGATCAAGTCGATAGACTATACTGCTAGTATAATGCCAAAGATCTAGTCGATGGACTGTACTGCTAGTCTAATACCAAAGATCTAGTCGATGGACTGTACTGCTAGTCTAATGCCAAAGATCTAGTCGATGGACTGTACTGCTACTCTAATGTCAAATATTTAGTCGATGGTCTGTACTGCTAGTCTAATGCCAAAAATCTAGTTGATGGACGGTACTTCTAGTCTAATGTCAAATATCTAGTCGATGGACTGTACTGCTAGTCTAATGCCAAAGATCTAGTCGATGGACTGTTCTGCTAGTCTAATGCCAAAGATCTAGTCGATGGTCTGTACTGCTAGTCTACTGCCAAAGATCTAGTCGATGGACTGTACTACTAGTTTAATGTCAAATATCTAGTCGATGGACTGTACTGCTAGTCTAATGCCAAATATCTAGTCGATGGACTGTACTGATAGTCAAATGCCAAAGATCTAGTCGATGGACTACTGCTAGTCTAATGCCAGAGATCTAGTCGATAGACTATACTGCTAGTATAATGCCAAAGATCTAGTCGATGGACTGTACTGATAGTCTAATGCAAGATATCAAGTAGATAGACTATACTGCTAGTATAATGCCAAAGATCTAGTCGATGGACTGTACTGCTAGTCTAATGCCAAAAATCTAGTCGATGGACTGTACATCTATTCTAATGCCAAAGATCTAGTCGATGGACTGTACTGCTAGTCTGATGCCAAAGATCTAGTCGATGGACTGTACTGCTAGTCTAATGTCAAAGATCTAGTCGATGGACTGTACTGCTAGTCTAATGTCAAATATCTAGTCGATGGACTGTACTGCTAGTATAATGCCAAAGATCTAGTCGATGGACTGTACTGATAGTCTAATGCAAGATATCAAGTAGATAGACTATACTGCTAGTATAATTTCAAAGATCTAGTCGATGGACTGTACTGCTAGTCTAATGTCAAAGATCTAGTCGATGGACTGTACTGCTAGTCTAATGTCAAAAATCTAGTCGATGGACTGTACTGCTAGTCTAATGCCAAAGATCTAGTCAATGGACTGTACTGATAGTCTAATGCCAAAAATCTAGTCGATGGACTGTACATCTAATCTAATGCCAATGATCTAGTCGACTGTACTGCTAGTATAATGCCACAGATCTAGTCAATGGACTGTACTGATAGTCTAATGCCAAAAATCTAGTCGATGGGCTGTTCATCTAGTCTAATGCCAATGATCTAGTCGACTGTACTGCTAGTATAATGCCAAAGATCTAGTCGATGGACTGTACTGATAGTCTAATGCCAAAGATCAAGTCGATAGACTATACTGCTAGTATATTGCCAAAGATCTAGTCGATGGACTGTACTGCTAGTCTAATACCAAAGATCTAGTCGATGGACGGTACTTCTAGTCTAATGTCAAATATCTAGTCGATGGACTGTACTGCTAGTCTAATGCCAAAGATCTAGTCGATGGACTGTTCTGCTAGTCTAATGCCAAAGATCTAGTCGATGGTCTGTACTGCTAGTCTACTGCCAAAGATCTAGTCGATGGACTGTACTACTAGTTTAATGTCAAATATCTAGTCGATGGACTGTACTGCTAGTCTAATGCCAAATATCTAGTCGATGGACTGTACTGATAGTCTAATGCCAAAGATCAAGTCGATGGACTATACTGCTAGTATAATGCCAAAGATCTATTCGATAGACTATACTGCTAGTATAATGCTTAAGATCTAGTCGATGGACTATACTGCTAGTCTAATGCCAAAGATCTAGTCGATGGACTGTACTGCTAGTATAATGCCAAAGATCTAGCCGAAGGACTATACTGCTAGTATAATGCCAAAGATCTAGTCGATGGACTATACTGCTAGTATAATGACAAAGATCTAGTCGATGGACTGTACTGATGGTCTAATGCCAAAGATCTAGTCGATGGACTGTACTGCTAGTCTAATGCCAAAGATCTAGTCGATGGACTGTACTGCTAGTCTAATGCCAAAGATCTAGTCGATGGACTGTACTGATAGACTAATGCCAAAGATCTATTTGATTAACTGTACTGCTAGTCTAATGCCAAAGATCTAGTCGATGGATTATTGCTAGTCTAATGCCAAAGATCTAGTCGATGGACTGTACTGATAGACTAATGCCAAAGATCTATTCGATGGACTATACTGCTAGTCTAATGCCAAAGATCTAGTCGATGGATTATTGCTAGTCTAATGCCAAAGATCTAGTCGATGGACTATTGCTAGTATAATGCCAAAGATCTAGTCAATGGACTGTACTGCTAGTCTGATGCCAAAGATCTAGTCGATGGACTGTACTGCTAGTCTAATGCCAAAGATCTAGTCGATGGACTGCACTGATAGTATAATGCCAAAGATCTATTCGATGGACTGTACTGATAGACTAATGCCAAAGATCTATACGATGGACTGTATTGCTAGTCTAATGCCAAAGATCTATTCGATGGACTGTACTGCTAGTATAATGCCAAATATCTAGACGATGGACTGTACTGATAGTCTAATGCCAAAGATCAAGTCGATAGACTATACTGCTAGTATAATGCCAAAGATCAAGTCGATGGACTGTACTAATAGTCTAATGCCAAAGATCTAGTCGATGGACTGTACTGATAGTCTAATGCCAAAGATCTATTCGATGGACTGTACTGATAGACTAATGCCAAAGATCTGTTCGATGGACTGTACTGCTAGTCTAATGCCAAAGATCAAGTCGATGGACTGTACTAATAGTCTAATGCCAAAGATCTAGTCGATGGACTACTGCTAGTCTAATGCCAGAGATCTAGTCGATAGACTATACTGCTAGTATAATGCCAAAGATCTAGTCGATGGACTGTACTGCTAGTCTAATGCCAAAAATCTAGTCGATGGACTGTACATCTATTCTAATGCCAAAGATCTAGTCGATGGACTGTACTGCTAGTCTGATGCCAAAGATCTAGTCGATGGACTGTACTGCTAGTCTAATGTCAAAGATCAAGTCGATGGACTGTACTAATAGTCTAATGCCAAAGATCTAGTCGATGGACTGTACTGCTAGTCTAATGCCAAAGATCTATTCGATGGACTGTACTGATAGTCAAATGCCAAAGATCTAGTCGATGGACTACTGCTAGTCTAATGCCAGAGATCTAGTCGATAGACTATACTGCTAGTATAATGCCAAAGATCTAGTCGATGGACTACTGCTAGTCTAATGCCAGAGATCTAGTCGATAGACTATACTGCTAGTATAATGCCAAAGATCTAGTCGATGGACTGTACTTATAGTCTAATGCAAGATATCAAGTAGATAGACTATACTGCTAGTATAATGCCAAAGATCTAGTCGATGGACTGTACTGCTAGTCTAATGCCAAAAATCTAGTCGATGGACTGTACATCTATTCTAATGCCAAAGATCTAGTCGATGGACTGTACTGCTAGTCTGATGCCAAAGATCTAGTCGATGGACTGTACTGCTAGTCTAATGTCAAAGATCTAGTCGATGGACTGTACTGCTAGTCTAATGTCAAATATCTAGTCGATGGACTGTACTGCTAGTATAATGCCAAAGATCTAGTCGATGGACTGTACTGATAGTCTAATGCAAGATATCAAGTATATAGACTATACTGCTAGTATAATTTCAAAGATCTAGTCGATGGACTGTACTGCTAGTCTAATGTCAAAGATCTAGTCGATGGACTGTACTGCTAGTCTAATGTCAAAAATCTAGTCGATGGACTGTACTGCTAGTCTAATGACAAAGATCTAGTCGATGGACTGTACTGCTAGTCTAATGCCAAAGATCTATTCAATGGACTGTACTGATAGTCTAATGCCAAAAATCTAGTCGATGGACTGTACATCTAATCTAATGCCAATGATCTAGTCGACTGTACTGCTAGTATAATGCCAAAGATCTAGTCAATGGACTGTACTGATAGTCTAATGCCAAAAATCTAGTCGATGGGCTGTACATCTAGTCTAATGCCAATGATCTAGTCGACTGTACTGCTAGTATAATGCCAAAGATCTAGTCGATGGACTGTACTGATAGTCTAATGCCAAAGATCAAGTCGATAGACTATACTGCTAGTATAATGCCAAAGATCTAGTCGATGGACTGTACTGCTAGTCTAATACCAAAGATCTAGTCGATGGACTGTACTGCTAGTCTAATGCCAAAGATCTAGTCGATGGACTGTACTGCTACTCTAATGTCAAATATTTAGTCGATGGTCTGTACTGCTAGTCTAATGCCAAAAATCTAGTTGATGAACGGTACTTCTAGTCTAATGTCCATTATCTAGTCGATGGACTGTACTGCTAGTCTAATGCCAAAGATCTAGTCGATGGACTGTTCTGCTAGTCTAATGCCAAAGATCTAGTCGATGGTCTGTACTGCTAGTCTACTGCCAAAGATCTAGTCGATGGACTGTACTACTAGTTTAATGTCAAATATCTAGTCGATGGACTGTACTGCTAGTCTAATGCCAAAGATCAAGTCGATGGACTATACTGCTAGTATAATGCCAAAGATCTATTCGATAGACTATACTGCTAGTATAATGCTAAAGATCTAGTCGATGGACTATACTGCTAGTCTAATGCCAAAGATCTAGTCGATGGACTGTACTGCTAGTCTAATGCCAAAGATCTAGCCGAAGGACTATACTGCTAGTCTAATGCCAAAGATCTAGTCGATGGACTATACTGCTAGTATAATGACAAAGATCTAGTCGATGGACTGTACTGATGGTCTAATGCCAAAGATCTAGTCGATGGACTGTACTGCTAGTCTAATGCCAAAGATCTAGTCGATGGACTGTACTGCTAGTCTAATGCCAAAGATCTAGTCGATGGACTGTACTGATAGACTAATGCCAAAGATCTATTTGATTAACTGTACTGCTAGTCTAATGCCAAAGATCTAGTCGATGGATTATTGCTAGTCTAATGCCAAAGATCTAGTCGATGGACTGTACTGATAGACTAATGCCAAAGATCTATTCGATGGACTATACTGCTAGTCTAATGCCAAAGATCTAGTCGATGGATTATTGCTAGTCTAATGCCAAAGATCTAGTCGATGGACTATTGCTAGTATAATGCCAAAGATCTAGTCAATGGACTGTACTGCTAGTCTGATGCCAAAGATCTAGTCGATGGACTGTACTGCTAGTCTAATGCCAAAGATCTAGTCGATGGACTGTACTGATAGACTAATGCCAAAGATCTATTCGATGGACTGTATTGCTAGTCTAATGCCAAAGATCTATTCGATGGACTGTACTGCTAGTATAATGCCAAATATCTAGACGATGGACTGTACTGATAGTCTAATGCCAAAGATCAAGTCGATAGACTATACTGCTAGTATAATGCCAAAGATCAAGTCGATGGACTGTACTAATAGTCTAATGCCAAAGATCTAGTCGATGGACTGTACTGATAGTCTAATGCCAAAGATCTATTCGATGGACTGTACTGATAGACTAATGCCAAAGATCTGTTCGATGGACTGTACTGCTAGTCTAATGCCAAAGATCAAGTCGATGGACTGTACTAATAGTCTAATGCCAAAGATCTAGTCGATGGACTGTACTGCTAGTCTAATGCCAAAGATCTATTCGATGGACTGTACTGATAGTCAAATGCCAAAGATCTAGTCGATGGACTACTGCTAGTCTAATGCCAGAGATCTAGTCGATAGACTATACTGCTAGTATAATGCCAAAGATCTAGTCGATGGACTGTACTAATAGTCTAATGCCAAAGATCTAGTCGATGGACTGTACTGATAGTCTAATGCCAAAGATCTAGTCGATGGACTGTACTGATAGACTAATGCCAAAGATCTATTCGATGGACTGTACTGCTAGTCTGATGCCAAAGATCTAGTCGATGGACTGTACTGCTAGTCTAATGTCAAAGATCAAGTCGATGGACTGTACTAATAGTCTAATGCCAAAGATCTAGTCGATGGACTGTACTGCTAGTCTAATGCCAAAGATCTATTCGATGGACTGTACTGATAGTCAAATGCCAAAGATCTAGTCGATGGACTACTGCTAGTCTAATGCCAGAGATCTAGTCGATAGACTATACTGCTAGTATAATGCCAAAGATCTAGTCGATGGACTACTGCTAGTCTAATGCCAGAGATCTAGTCGATAGACTATACTGCTAGTATAATGCCAAAGATCTAGTCGATGGACTGTACTTATAGTCTAATGCAAGATATCAAGTAGATAGACTATACTGCTAGTATAATGCCAAAGATCTAGTCGATGGACTGTACTGCTAGTCTAATGCCAAAAATCTAGTCGATGGACTGTACATCTATTCTAATGCCAAAGATCTAGTCGATGGACTGTACTGCTAGTCTGATGCCAAAGATCTAGTCGATGGACTGTACTGCTAGTCTAATGTCAAAGATCTAGTCGATGGACTGTACTGCTAGTCTAATGTCAAATATCTAGTCGATGGACTGTACTGCTAGTATAATGCCAAAGATCTAGTCGATGGACTGTACTGATAGTCTAATGCAAGATATCAAGTATATAGACTATACTGCTAGTATAATTTCAAAGATCTAGTCGATGGACTGTACTGCTAGTCTAATGTCAAAGATCTAGTCGATGGACTGTACTGCTAGTCTAATGTCAAAAATCTAGTCGATGGACTGTACTGCTAGTCTAATGACAAAGATCTAGTCGATGGACTGTACTGCTAGTCTAATGCCAAAGATCTATTCAATGGACTGTACTGATAGTCTAATGCCAAAAATCTAGTCGATGGACTGTACATCTAATCTAATGCCAATGATCTAGTCGACTGTACTGCTAGTATAATGCCAAAGATCTAGTCAATGGACTGTACTGATAGTCTAATGCCAAAAATCTAGTCGATGGGCTGTACATCTAGTCTAATGCCAATGATCTAGTCGACTGTACTGCTAGTATAATGCCAAAGATCTAGTCGATGGACTGTACTGATAGTCTAATGCCAAAGATCAAGTCGATAGACTATACTGCTAGTATAATGCCAAAGATCTAGTCGATGGACTGTACTGCTAGTCTAATACCAAAGATCTAGTCGATGGACTGTACTGCTAGTCTAATGCCAAAGATCTAGTCGATGGACTGTACTGCTACTCTAATGTCAAATATTTAGTCGATGGTCTGTACTGCTAGTCTAATGCCAAAAATCTAGTTGATGGACGGTACTTCTAGTCTAATGTCCATTATCTAGTCGATGGACTGTACTGCTAGTCTAATGCCAAAGATCTAGTCGATGGACTGTTCTGCTAGTCTAATGCCAAAGATCTAGTCGATGGTCTGTACTGCTAGTCTACTGCCAAAGATCTAGTCGATGGACTGTACTACTAGTTTAATGTCAAATATCTAGTCGATGGACTGTACTGCTAGTCTAATGCCAAATATCTAGTCGATGGACTGTACTGATAGTCTAATGCCAAAGATCAAGTCGATGGACTATACTGCTAGTATAATGCCAAAGATCTATTCGATAGACTATACTGCTAGTATAATGCTAAAGATCTAGTCGATGGACTATACTGCTAGTCTAATGCCAAAGATCTAGTCGATGGACTGTACTGCTAGTCTAATGCCAAAGATCTAGCCGAAGGACTATACTGCTAGTCTAATGCCAAAGATCTAGTCGATGGACTATACTGCTAGTATAATGACAAAGATCTAGTCGATGGACTGTACTGATGGTCTAATGCCAAAGATCTAGTCGATGGACTGTACTGCTAGTCTAATGCCAAAGATCTAGTCGATGGACTGTACTGCTAGTCTAATGCCAAAGATCTAGTCGATGGACTGTACTGATAGACTAATGCCAAAGATCTATTTGATTAACTGTACTGCTAGTCTAATGCCAAAGATCTAGTCGATGGATTATTGCTAGTCTAATGCCAAAGATCTAGTCGATGGACTGTACTGATAGACTAATGCCAAAGATCTATTCGATGGACTATACTGCTAGTCTAATGCCAAAGATCTAGTCGATGGATTATTGCTAGTCTAATGCCAAAGATCTAGTCGATGGACTATTGCTAGTATAATGCCAAAGATCTAGTCAATGGACTGTACTGCTAGTCTGATGCCAAAGATCTAGTCGATGGACTGTACTGCTAGTCTAATGCCAAAGATCTAGTCGATGGACTGTACTGATAGACTAATGCCAAAGATCTATTCGATGGACTGTATTGCTAGTCTAATGCCAAAGATCTATTCGATGGACTGTACTGCTAGTATAATGCCAAATATCTAGACGATGGACTGTACTGATAGTCTAATGCCAAAGATCAAGTCGATAGACTATACTGCTAGTATAATGCCAAAGATCAAGTCGATGGACTGTACTAATAGTCTAATGCCAAAGATCTAGTCGATGGACTGTACTGATAGTCTAATGCCAAAGATCTATTCGATGGACTGTACTGATAGACTAATGCCAAAGATCTGTTCGATGGACTGTACTGCTAGTCTAATGCCAAAGATCAAGTCGATGGACTGTACTAATAGTCTAATGCCAAAGATCTAGTCGATGGACTGTACTGCTAGTCTAATGCCAAAGATCTATTCGATGGACTGTACTGATAGTCAAATGCCAAAGATCTAGTCGATGGACTACTGCTAGTCTAATGCCAGAGATCTAGTCGATAGACTATACTGCTAGTATAATGCCAAAGATCTAGTCGATGGACTGTACTAATAGTCTAATGCCAAAGATCTAGTCGATGGACTGTACTGATAGTCTAATGCCAAAGATCTAGTCGATGGACTGTACTGATAGACTAATGCCAAAGATCTATTCGATGGACTGTACTGCTAGTCTAATGCCAAAGATCAAGTCGATGGACTCTACTAATAGTCTAATGCCAAAGATCTAGTCGATGGACTGTACTGCTAGTCTAATGCCAAAGATCTATTCGATGGACTGTACTGATAGTCAAATGCCAAAGATCTAGTCGATGGACTACTGCTAGTCTAATGCCAGAGATCTAGTCGATAGACTATACTGCTAGTATAATGCCAAAGATCTAGTCGATGGACTGTACTGATAGTCTAATGCAAGATATCAAGTAGATAGACTATACTGCTAGTATAATGCCAAAGATCTAGTCGATGGACTGTACTGCTAGTCTGATGCCAAAGATCTAGTCGATGGACTGTACTGCTAGTCTAATGTCAAAGATCTAGTCGATGGACTGTACTGCTAGTCTAATGTCAAATATCTAGTCGATGGACTGTACTGCTAGTATAATGCCAAAGATCTAGTCGATGGACTGTACTGATAGTCTAATGCAAGATATCAAGTAGATAGACTATACTGCTAGTATAATTTCAAAGATCTAGTCGATGGACTGTACTGCTAGTCTAATGTCAAAGATCTAGTCGATGGACTGTACTGCTAGTCTAATGTCAAAAATCTAGTCGATGGACTGTACTGCTAGTCTAATGCCAAAGATCTAGTCAATGGACTGTACTGATAGTCTAATGCCAAAAATCTAGTCGATGGACTGTACATCTAATCTAATGCCAATGATCTAGTCGACTGTACTGCTAGTATAATGCCAAAGATCTAGTCAATGGACTGTACTGATAGTCTAATGCCAAAAATCTAGTCGATGGGCTGTACATCTAGTCTAATGCCAATGATCTAGTCGACTGTACTGCTAGTATAATGCCAAAGATCTAGTCGATGGACTGTACTGATAGTCTAATGCCAAAGATCAAGTCGATAGACTATACTGCTAGTATAATGCCAAAGATCTAGTCGATGGACTGTACTGCTAGTCTAATACCAAAGATCTAGTCGATGGACTGTACTGCTAGTCTAATGCCAAAGATCTAGTCGATGGACTGTACTGCTACTCTAATGTCAAATATTTAGTCGATGGTCTGTACTGCTAGTCTAATGCCAAAAATCTAGTTGATGGACGGTACTTCTAGTCGAATGTCAAATATCTAGTCGATGGACTGTACTGCTAGTCTAATGCCAAAGATCTAGTCGATGGACTGTTCTGCTAGTCTAATGCCAAAGATCTAGTCGATGGTCTGTACTGCTAGTCTACTGCCAAAGATCTAGTCGATGGACTGTACTACTAGTTTAATGTCAAATATCTAGTCGATGGACTGTACTGCTAGTCTAATACCAAATATCTAGTCGATGGACTGTACTGATAGTCAAATGCCAAAGATCTAGTCGATGGACTACTGCTAGTCTAATGCCAGAGATCTAGTCGATAGACTATACTGCTAGTATAATGCCAAAGATCTAGTCGATGGACTGTACTGATAGTCTAATGCAAGATATCAAGTAGATAGACTATACTGCTAGTATAATGCCAAAGATCTAGTCGATGGACTGTACTGCTAGTCTAATGCCAAAAATCTAGTCGATGGACTGTACATCTATTCTAATGCCAAAGATCTAGTCGATGGACTGTACTGCTAGTCTGATGCCAAAGATCTAGTCGATGGACTGTACTGCTAGTCTAATGTCAAAGATCTAGTCGATGGACTGTACTGCTAGTCTAATGTCAAATATCTATTCGATGGACTGTACTGCTAGTATTATGCCAAAGATCTAGTCGATGGACTGTACTGATAGTCTAATGCAAGATATCAAGTAGATAGACTATACTGCTAGTATAATTTCAAAGATCTAGTCGATGGACTGGACTGCTAGTCTAATGTTAAAGATCTAGTCGATGGACTGTACTGCTAGTCTAATGTCAAAAATCTAGTCGATGGACTGTACTGCTAGTCTAATGCCAAAGATCTGGTCGATGGACTGTACTGCTAGTCTAATGCCAAAGATCTAGTCAATGGACTGTACTGATAGTCTAATGCCAAAAATCTAGTCGATGGACTGTACATCTAATCTAATGCCAATGATCTAGTCGACTGTACTGCTAGTATAATGCCAAAGATCTAGTCAATGGACTGTACTGATAGTCTAATGCCAAAAATCTAGTCGATGGGCTGTTCATCTAGTCTAATGCCAATGATCTAGTCGACTGTACTGATAGTCTAATGCCAAAGATCAAGTCGATAGACTATACTGCTAGTATAATGCCAAAGATCTAGTCGATGGACTGTACTGCTAGTCTAATACCAAAGATCTAGTCGATGGACGGTACTTCTAGTCTAATGTCAAATATCTAGTCGATGGACTGTACTGCTAGTCTAATGCCAAAGATCTAGTCGATGGACTGTTCTGCTAGTCTAATGCCAAAGATCTAATCGATGGTCTGTACTGCTAGTCTACTGCCAAAGATCTAGTCGATGGACTGTACTACTAGTTTAATGTCAAATATCTAGTCGATGGACTGTACTGCTAGTCTAATGCCAAATATCTAGTCGATGGACTGTACTGATAGTCTAATGCCAAAGATCAAGTCGATGGACTATACTGCTAGTATAATGCCAAAGATCTATTCGATAGACTATACTGCTAGTATAATGCTAAAGATCTAGTCGATGGACTATACTGCTAGTCTAATGCCAAAGATCTAGTCGATGGTCTGTACTGCTAGTCTACTGCCAAAGATCTAGTCGATGGACTGTACTACTATTTTAATGTCAAATATCTAGTCGATGGACTGTACTGCTAGTCTAATACCAAATATCTAGTCGATGGACTGTACTGATAGTCAAATGCCAAAGATCTAGTCGATGGACTACTGCTAGTCTAATGCCAGAGATCTAGTCGATAGACTATACTGCTAGTATAATGCCAAAGATCTAGTCGATGGACTGTACTGATAGTCTAATGCAAGATATCAAGTAGATAGACTATACTGCTAGTATAATGCCAAAGATCTAGTCAATGGACTGTACTGCTAGTCTAATGCCAAAAATCTAGTCGATGGACTGTACATCTATTCTAATGCCAAAGATCTAGTCGATGGACTGTACTGCTAGTCTGATGCCAAAGATCTAGTCGATGGACTGTACTGCTAGTCTAATGTCAAAGATCTAGTCGATGGACTGTACTGCTAGTCTAATGTCAAATATCTAGTCGATGGACTGTACTGCTAGTATAATGCCAAAGATCTAGTCGATGGACTGTACTGATAGTCTAATGCAAGATATCAAGTAGATAGACTATACTGCTAGTATAATTTCAAAGATCTAGTCGATGGACTGTACTGCTAGTCTAATGTCAAAGATCTAGTCGATGGACTGTACTGCTAGTCTAATGTCAAAAATCTAGTCGATGGACTGTACTGCTAGTCTAATGCCAAAGATCTGGTCGATGGACTGTACTGCTAGTCTAATGCCAAAGATCTAGTCAATGGACTGTACTGATAGTCTAATGCCAAAAATCTAGTCGATGGACTGTACATCTAATCTAATGCCAATGATCTAGTCGACTGTACTGCTAGTATAATGCCAAAGATCTAGTCAATGGACTGTACTGATAGTCTAATGCCAAAAATCTAGTCGATGGGCTGTTCATCTAGTCTAATGCCAATGATCTAGTCGACTGTACTGATAGTCTAATGCCAAAGATCAAGTCGATAGACTATACTGCTAGTATAATGCCAAAGATCTAGTCGATGGACTGTACTGCTAGTCTAATACCAAAGATCTAGTCGATGGACGGTACTTCTAGTCTAATGTCAAATATCTAGTCGATGGACTGTACTGCTAGTCTAATGCCAAAGATCTAGTCGATGGACTGTTCTGCTAGTCTAATGCCAAAGATCTAGTCGATGGTCTGTACTGCTAGTCTACTGCCAAAGATCTAGTCGATGGACTGTACTACTAGTTTAATGTCAAATATCTAGTCGATGGACTGTACTGCTAGTCTAATGCCAAATATCTAGTCGATGGACTGTACTGATAGTCTAATGCCAAAGATCTAGTCGATGGACTATACTGCTAGTCTAATGCCAAAGATCTAGTCGATGGACTGTACTGCTAGTATAATGCCAAAGATCTAGCCGAAGGACTATACTGCTAGTCTAATGCCAAAGATCTAGTCGATGGACTATACTGCTAGTATAATGACAAAGATCTAGTCGATGGACTGTACTGATGGTCTAATGCCAAAGATCTAGTCGATGGACTGTACTGCTAGTCTAATGCCAAAGATCTAGTCGATGGACTGTACTGCTAGTCTAATGCCAAAGATCTAGTCGATTGACTGTACTGATAGACTAATGCCAAAGATCTATTTGATTAACTGTACTGCTAGTCTAATGCCAAAGATCTAGTCGATGGATTATTGCTAGTCTAATGCCAAAGATCTAGTCGATGGACTGTACTGATAGACTAATGCCAAAGATCTATTCGATGGACTATACTGCTAGTCTAATGCCAAAGATCTAGTCGATGGATTATTGCTAGTCTAATGCCAAAGATCTAGTCGATGGACTATTGCTAGTATAATGCCAAAGATCTAGTCAATGGACTGTACTGCTAGTCTGATGCCAAAGATCTAGTCGATGGACTGTACTGCTAGTCTAATGCCAAAGATCTAGTCGATGGACTGCACTGATAGTATAATGCCAAAGATCTATTCGATGGACTGTACTGATAGACTAATGCCAAAGATCTATTCGATGGACTGTATTGCTAGTCTAATGCCAAAGATCTATTCGATGGACTGTACTGCTAGTATAATGCCAAATATCTAGACGATGGACTGTACTGATAGTCTAATGCCAAAGATCAAGTCGATAGACTATACTGCTAGTATAATGCCAAAGATCAAGTCGATGGACTGTACTAATAGTCTAATGCCAAAGATCTAGTCGATGGACTGTACTGATAGTCTAATGCCAAAGATCTATTCGATGGACTGTACTGATAGACTAATGCCAAAGATCTGTTCGATGGACTGTACTGCTAGTCTAATGCCAAAGATCAAGTCGATGGACTGTACTAATAGTCTAATGCCAAAGATCTAGTCGATGGACTGTACTGCTAGTCTAATGCCAAAGATCTAGTCGATGGACTGTACTGATAGTCAAATGCCAAAGATCTAGTCGATGGACTACTGCTAGTCTAATGCCAGAGATCTAGTCGATAGACTATACTGCTAGTATAATGCCAAAGATCTAGTCGATGGACTGTACTGCTAGTCTAATGCCAAAAATCTAGTCGATGGACTGTACATCTATTCTAATGCCAAAGATCTAGTCGATGGACTGTACTGCTAGTCTGATGCCAAAGATCTAGTCGATGGACTGTACTGCTAGTCTAATGTCAAAGATCTAGTCGATGGACTGTACTGCTAGTCTAATGTCAAATATCTAGTCGATGGACTGTACTGCTAGTATAATGCCAAAGATCTATTCGATAGACTATACTGCTAGTATAATGCTAAAGATCTAGTCGATGGACTATACTGCTAGTCTAATGCCAAAGATCTAGTCGATGGACTGTACTGCTAGTATAATGCCAAAGATCTAGCCGAAGGACTATACTGCTAGTCTAATGCCAAAGATCTAGTCGATGGACTATACTGCTAGTATAATGACAAAGATCTAGTCGATGGACTGTACTGCTAGTCTAATGCCAAAGATCTAGTCAATGGACTGTACTGATAGTCTAATGCCAAAAATCTAGTCGATGGGCTGTACATCTAGTCTAATGCCAATGATCTAGTCGACTGTACTGCTAGTATAATGCCAAAGATCTAGTCGATGGACTGTACTGATAGTCTAATGCCAAAGATCAAGTCGATAGACTATACTGCTAGTATAATGCCAAAGATCTAGTCGATGGACTGTACTGCTAGTCTAATACCAAAAATCTAGTCGATGGACTGTACTGCTAGTCTAATGCCAAAGATCTAGTCGATGGACTGTACTGCTACTCTAATGTCAAATATTTAGTCGATGGTCTGTACTGCTAGTCTAATGCCAAAAATCTAGTTGATGGACGGTACTTCTAGTCTAATGTCAAATATCTAGTCGATGGACTGTACTGCTAGTCTAATGCCAAAGATCTAGTCGATGGACTGTTCTGCTAGTCTAATGCCAAAGATCTAGTCGATGGTCTGTACTGCTAGTCTACTGCCAACGATCTAGTCGATGGACTGTACTACTAGTTTAATGTCAAATATCTAGTCGATGGACTGTACTGCTAGTCTAATGCCAAATATCTAGTCGATGGACTGTACTGATAGTCAAATTCCAAAGATCAAGTCGATGGACTATACTGCTAGTATAATGCCAAAGATCTATTCGATAGACTATACTGCTAGTATAATGCTAAAGATCTAGTCGATGGACTATACTGCTAGTCTAATGCCAAAGATCTAGTCGATGGACTGTACTGCTAGTATAATGCCAAAGATCTAGCCGAAGGACTATACTGCTAGTCTAATGCCAAAGATCTAGTCGATGGACTATACTGCTAGTATAATGACAAAGATCTAGTCGATGGACTGTACTGATGGTCTAATGCCAAAGATCTAGTCGATGGACTATACTGCTAGTATAATGACAAAGATCTAGTCGATGGACTGTACTGCTAGTATAATGACAAAGATCTAGTCGATGGACTGTACTGCTAGTATAATGACAAAGATCTAGTCGATGGACTGTACTGATAGTATCATGACAAAGATCTAATCGATGGACTGTACTGCTAGTATAATGACAAAGATCTAGTCGATGGACTGTACTGCTAGTTTAATGACAAAGATCTAGTCGATGGACTGTACTGTTAGTATAATGACAAAGATCTAGTCGATGGACTGTACTGCTAGTCTAATGCCAAAGATCTAGTCTATGGGCTGTACTGCTAGTCTAATGCCAATGATTTTACAGGATTCAGAAACTGATAAACACATTGCATGTGCCAGAACAAAAACAGAGGGAAATGTACTTCAGGAAATCAGTCGTTTTAGGGTCAATACAGAAGCAAGTAACTATAATGCAGAGAAACTTTTTCCAGTAGTTTAGTATTAAAGTAAACCTGGTGGAACGTAAACAAGATTTCACTGAAAAAAGGAAACTTTTGAAACACTATCAACATAACTTAAAGAAACAATAAAGAAATCTACAGTTAGCCATCCAAGTGTGTTGCGTTCGCAGGAAAGTTTGATGACAATGTCAATGTGAACTTTAGAGACATTAACAGAAAACAAGTAAAATAATGTGTTTTCGCATCTGAAAACTGAGCCCAAGTAGCTGCTTGTTGGCGTCCTGTTCACATTCTTTACAACTGTATGCAACTTGGTGCAGAGTTACTGCCAGAAGAGGCTGAAACTACGGTGCGAAAGCGTTTAACTATTTTTCTATTTACAACTTGTGTACGGAAGCTCTGAAAGACTTTTGTGCACTTTGTTGATACTGAAGAAATGTCCTGCATATAGAGTTCCACGTGAATATTGGTGCGAACTAAGAACTACTGTTAGTAGTACTTCTTCTGATAAATAGGATATGCAATAATAGAATTGCATTACAGCCCACGATTTATGTTTAATCAAATAAATATGTCCAGTTTTCCTTTTTGTCCTCCTTTGTTATGCCTCCTTTTTGTTGTCACGTATTACGAATTGAATTCTAATTTTTAAATGGCTTGCCTAGGGGAACGTGACAATAGAAAAAGCAGTTGTGTCACTTATCTAAAGTCTGAATTTAATCAAAGACTTACAATGAATAACAAAAAAAAAATGACACAAGAAATCGGAAGGTAAAATATCAACTTAAGGTTTAATAAAATATAACTCGAATAGTACTTTTAACTGAATCACATAAAGCAAGAAAAAAAAAAAAACATTTACTCAATACAAAATGGGAGGGTTGACCAAAACCCTTTTACAAAAATGGCATGTAAAAATATTACAATACAATAGTTTGAAAATATAATTACAAATACAAGCAAGGCCTTGAAAAAAGAAAAATCTTAACTTACACGATCAATTGGTATACCACGCACGGGTCACGCAATGTCTCCGCTATTCTGTCTCACGGCTGTCTCCGTATGTCTGTCCGTCAACGTTACACGGGCGGTCTTTATATAATATACCGCGCGTCGATATCAAGACAAATCTAGTAATTTCTAGAACAGAATAAGTCATCAACACCCAGATCTAGAACGCTCTTCAAAGAGACAGAAAAAAAAAAAAAACACCCTCCTTTCAACCAGAGGTACACACATAGGTCAAGGACCGGTCACTGTCTGTGTGGCTTGACTCACCGCGAAAAATAAAATAAAAAAAAACTTATTACACAAGGGGCAGACAACCTACAGGTCAAGAAAAAAAAATAGTATCTAAGTAACAATGCCTAGATATGTAACAATGTCCTCCTTTGTTATGCCTCCTTTTTGTCCTCCTTTGTTATGCCTCCTTTTTGTCCTCCTTTGTTATGCCTCCTTTTTGTCCTCCTTTGTTAGGCTTTCTCCTCCTTTGTTATGCCTCCTTTTTGTCCTCCTTTGTTAGGCTTTCTCCTCCTTTGGGCATGTAGGTGTCTGGTAACCCTATGTGTATATCTAAGTCTTGCATGAGGAAAATGTGTAGTTACATGTGTATATTTATTGATGAGTTGTCAATGTATTTGCATGCTCTGTCTAACTAAAAGTTTGGTTGCTCGAATAATATTCAATACATAAAGTAATGTATTTATAGACCAGACATTACTTAATACCCTCTCTTTCCTATGTTGATAAAGAGGAAACCATCTTGCATTCTATGCATCATTATCTAATACCTATATCTCATACTGCCGGTGGAATTTCAACTATTTACATAGATAAAAATGATCTATACACTGTGTTAATTGACCTACCTTTATACATACATAAATGACCTATACAAAGTGTATATTTACTTACCTTTATACATACATAAATGACCTATACAACGTGTATATTGACCTATCTTTATACATACATAATTGTACCTTTACAAGGTGTATATTGACCCAGCTTTATCAATACATAAATGACATATACAAGGTATATATTGACCTAGCTTTATACATACATAAATGATTTATTCAAGGTGTATATTGACCTAGCTTTAAGTATAAAATTTAGCAATCTTTATAACTTTCTGGATTGGGATTTTTCTTTGTGCAGTTTTTTTTTCCTTTGTGTATGTTGGAAGGTTGAGGGGTTCTCTCCCGTTTCTTGTATTTACAAAGGAGACAAAGAGTATGCTTGGGTTCTTGGTTACAGGTGTGAGATCCACTAGGTCAGACGGTGCAGGTACCTAAGCAATGTAAGCCACGGCAATGACTTCTTTATGCTTCTCACCTTGGCATGTTTCGGTGTCTACTTCTTTGTGGCGGAGAGGGCCGAGGCGGCGGTCGTGTTCCCCATCCTGCTGTACTCAAAGCTGCTCATGGACGCTTGGGCTTACGGTGTTTCTTCGGCTGTGGAGAACTTGGCCTTTTTTTGTTGTCGAGGCCACTCGCTGCATGGTAAATAATGCATGTGATCACTAGTGCGGTAGACTAGACCTTTTCAGGGTGACTGTATTACGTGAGTGAGACGTTTTAAGCTATATAATTACGGCATACGGCTTTTAAGTATTGGTATTACATCAGACTAGAGTATTTTGTAAAATGTTATTATGTCCGAGAAGATTCGTCTTCATTATTTGTACGCAGGTGATGGCATGGCTTGGCTTTATTATTTGTGATATACGCAGGTTGGGTTGGCCATGATAGCATAAAGCTATATTATGTTCACAATAATTGTGTGTGTGTTATTTCGTTGGTTTTTTTTTGTTTTTTTTTTTTGTTGTTTTTTTTTTGAGAGGGCGACAAGATGTTGCCTTTTTTTTTATACGAACTTTTTGTTTGTTTGTTTGTTGTTGTTTTTTTCGTGCAAGTATACTTTGCTTTGATAATCTTTACTTTGTGTATATCGGCTTAAATCTTTTTTTTTTCACTGTCACTTCCATGTATAATGAGTGTATGGTCTATCCTAATTGTATGCTGTTTCTTTGCCGCCCCCCCCCCCTTTTCATCTCACGTGTTCCTTGTTCCAGTGTAGCTTGAAGTTTGTAGCACTGTACTGCTTGACACTGTAGCACTCTGAACCTCAACCTTGCATCTGTAGCACTTTTGTAACGTCTCAGCACTGGCATCCCTCTCCCCTCTGTTTATTAAACGTACAGCAGTAGCGAAAAACTAACATTGCTGGTAAATGATAATGACTGCATTTTTTTTAGTTTTGGTTTGGTCTTGTCTATCTCAGTAGAGTAGCTTTTTTTTCCCATTATAAATATATTGTGTGTAACTTGGTAAGGGAGGTAACAATGAAAATTTTGATGCAGTGTAATTTTTTAAATCAAAGTTAATCCCTTTAAAAAAAATGGACGAACCCACTCGAAAAGATTTTTTAAAAAAGCACTTTTTTTTTTTTAACTTGGTCTCTCCCTGTTGGAATATTTCTATTTGGTTTTAGAAGTAAGGGAGGTAATAATGATAATTGGATGCAGTGTAATTTTAGTCTAGGTTAATTCTCTTTGAATTATCCCGGTTACTCAAGAGACGTACCCACACGAAAAGGAAAGAAGAAAAAAAAGCACTTTATGTTTCTAACATTTTCAGAAGTGAGATACGCTACCTGATGCGGAAAAAGGTGCTGACGTCGTACACCGCCTCCGTGTGGGTGGTCATTCACCGCCTTCTGTACTACTCCTTGGCCGTCGGCATAGTGCTAGCGGGGACCTGGTCGTCGCTGCGGCCCTCTATCCTGTACACGGCCACGCCCCTCCTGTTTCTGCTGGCCTACAACCTCGTGGGCTGTGTGTTTGAGGCTGCTAGGTACACGGGAGAGTGCGTGGCGACAGGTGCCAGGCTAAAGGTAATGCGAGGGGGGCAGGTCGCATGAACCTATGAGCTCACTTAAACCTGAAACACTTTAATATTTGCTTGGGGACAGTGTTACTTTTTTAATCATGACAAATAGTTCCGCCTGATTGAACTGGGGTGTTGTTGTTTTTTATGCCGGTCACTGAGTTCTAATGAAGTATAGGGCATTCCTATGTCACGAATACTGTTTTTTTCTTTGGGGACCTTCCTAATGCCCTGTATCCTATGTAACTCATGCTGAATGTTCTCATGGCCTGTTGCCTGTAGATCTAAGGAAAATTCCCTCACATTCTGTTCGTTTGTCAGTCACTCCCTCCCAAAGAGCACAACAGACATAAATATAGGAAACCTTTCTGGATCATAGTAAAATCTCACAGCCGCTTAGGTCATGAGGCCTTCGTCAGCTAAAATCTAACAAAACAAAATGAAACCAAAAAAATAGGTAAACATTTAAGGCAAATGAATCATATTTTAACTCATCTGTTTGACATTGTTGACTATCCAGGCGAAATGAGAATACTTGGTATAAAAGCGAGGAAATCTGGAAGAGGGGGGTTGGACTACCATGAGTTGGATAGGGGCAAAAAAAAAAGGGGGGGGGGCAGCTTAAGTAAACTTTTGACTTCATGTAGGTCCAGCACGTTTTCCTATAGTTGTGTTTAAGATAAGATAAGATAATTTTATTGATCCAATCAAATGGAAATTCAGTTTGACTACAATTGACAACCTCAGCGTAACATATTTTTAGCATTTTTATATACAGTCTTTCAACCCTACAACAGTTAAACTTTCTATGTTTCCGTAGACTATAGACTGAGCGTAACTATTCTGGCGATGTTGTGTGTGTGTGTGGTTCCTCGTCTGCTGTTTTCATTCAGTCCCAGGCAAAGTTTCTCTTGTTTTTTGTTCTTCTTCCTTCCTACGAGACGGACATTTCAAATGTTGTTTTTTTTAAACTTAAAAAGATTTTTTTTTGCCTAATACAAGGCCAATATTTGCTTGTTTTGTTTTTCTAGGTAATTTAAAAGAGAAGTTTTAAAGTTTTTTTCTGATGCTACGTCTGCCAAAGTGTCCATTACGTGCGATGTATCATTGTAATAAGAAAGTGATTCGTGTTGTTTGCTTTCCTTTCAAACTCCAGATGAGAATGGATGTAGAGACTTCAGGCTGCCCACCACCCTCTGTTATCTATGTTGCATGTTGTCCAAGACCCTAGTCCCATCCACCCCACCCGCTGCCCTTTTTTCACTGTGCTATGCATGTTTCTCAACCCAAGCTCAAATGCACCCATCAACATATTGTATCATCAAGCGTCATGTCTCAGTGCTTTTATAAAGTAATGATTGAAGCAATATTTTGCCAAACTTTCAATCTACCAATGGTAATTATGACTTTCAATGGTTAAATATTACTCTTAATAACATACAATTAAATTTGTTAAAAAAGGGGTGTGGGACTTTGTGATTTAAACTATATAGTTAGACTATGTTTCATCTACATTTCTATTAAAATGTGTGCATTAAATTTCAATGTTATGAATACTTTACTATCAATCTGTTGACTCTAACAAAAAAAAAAAAATAATTATCGGACAATTGTACCAAATATTTCTTTGTAATTAATCTTGGTTTTCTTGTCATCTTGGAAAATAAAATGTTCAGTTCAGAAACAAAACAGGGGTGGAGGCAGTTGTGGTTATGATAATCTAGATTATTTGTTTTATTCATTTTCTGGTTGTGCCATTTCTTAGTTATTGCTGGACTTATGGTTTTGATTTGTGGCTAATTATTGGTTTATTGCATTGTTATCTAGATCTAATTCTTTTCTCATGATAATTGTTTTTTTTAAATAGGCTCTGTTGATATTGTCATTGGATCAAAATTACAACTAGATTTTGATATTGATTTTGATAATATTTTTTGTTTAAGTTCTAATTTTACTTTACTCCAGTATCTTTGTCTTTCCTGATATAGTATTACTATTCTTTTGTCTGTTATTTACTCTTGACCTGACAACTTTCTTTACAATCTGTATTCTGTGTCTGATGTGACAGTCACACTGGTTTAGCTCAGTTCTGCATACACTTTTCTTTTCTCTCAGTGTGACATACACTTTATGTTTTTCTCAATATGAATTCTATTTTCTCTTAATGTGACATACACCTTTGTCTCAATGTGACATACACTTCTTTTTATTCTCAATGTGACATACACTTCTTTTTATTCTCAATGTGACATACACTTCTTTTTATTCTCAATGCGACATACACTTCTTTTTATTCTCAATGTGACATACACTTCTTTTTATTCTCAATGCGACATACACTTCTTTTTATTCTCAATGTGACATACACTTCTTTTTATTCTCAATGTGACATACACTTCTTTTTATTCTCAATGTGACATACACTTCTTTTTTCTCTCAATGTGACATACACCTTCTGTTTTATCTCTACATAACATGCACCTCTGTAGTCTATCATTGAGACATCCACTTATGTATTCTCTAAATGTGACATACTCTTCTTTTCTCTCTCAATTTGACATACTCATTAACTCCCTCTCCTTGTGCTGTATGTATCAACATGTCAGGGGCTAGTCTCTCTGTTATATTAACTCTTACTGTTAACAGACATGTTTTACCATCTTTTAACCCTCTGAGAGCCAAAAAAATATTCTGATACTGAGAGGCTCACTATATTCTGGTACTGAGAGGCTCACTATATTCTGGTACTGAGAGCCTCACCATATTCTGGTACTGAGAGCCTCACCATATTCTGGTACTGAGAAGATGATTGCTATTCAGTATCATGTAAACAAATTTCAAGATTCTTTGCATAAGAATACATAACCCAAAGAAAAATTGTCTAGAGTACTATGTTAATTAAGTTTTGATATATTGAAATTAATCACTTACTGCATAGCTTAAAAGTTCAGTGATGGCCGCCTAAATGAAATCTTTTGAAAATGTCAAATGTTTCGCTAACATACACAAAATCAAGGACTATAATTTTTTTTTTATTGTATGCAGTACTAACCATCATATATGGTAGTATTATTATTTGACCTAATTTGCCTCAGAGGGTATGAATACCCATAATACATCTTGGCATATTTGTTGTCTTTCGAGACAGAAAAAGCCATATATATAGAGCCTCAGAGGGTTAAAGACTTTACCAAACTATAGAAATGAATAGATAGATAGAGATATATAGATATATTTATGATAACATTGTCTGATTCATTTAGTCTTCTCATGTAACTTATCTCAACGCTTGCTCATTGACTCATTATGTCTCCTCCGTCCTCCAGAGGTTTCTGTTACTGGAAGAACTGGGCCAGTCGTCCAGTGTTGACCGCACCTTGTTGAATCAGGTAGATGACAAGTGTTACGTCGAACTGGACAATGTCACAGCCAAGTGGGATGGGGTAAGTAATCACTTATGAAGCATTGCATTATGGGATGACTGATATGCAATAAGGCAGTGCTTCCTAAACGGTGTTCTGCGGAACCCTAGAGTTCCACGAGGCCTGAATAGGTGTTCCACGAACTAAAGTAAGTAGTTCTCCTTTCAGACCATGCGTTCTATAGGGCAGATGATGCTAAGGTCATCTGTTTCTGTCTCCATGAACAGCTGGAATAATTAACTAGTAGCCCATCATTATCTCCCTTAAAAAAAGCTAAGTCCTCTTCTAAATACTCAGAATATGCGAAGTGTTCTTAAGGAAAAAAGTTTTGGAAACACTCTCATAAGGAATGCGCTTCAGACTGTCGTCTCGAAGGTCCCAGGTTCAAACCGCCCCCACCGCCATCCTCCTCTGTACTGTAGGATCTTGGGCTAGGACATTATAATCTTCATTTATCAAGGAACATCCAAAACTTACAATTTTCCTGGTTCCAGGGGCTTTAAAAGAAAAAAACAGACAATAAAAGGAGCTTATAAATAATCTAAGTAAATTTTGAAAATTTAGGAGATAATTTAAAGTTGCTATTCAGAGTCTGACTACGATAGGGGGTTCCCACAGTGAAAATATATATAAATATGATACTTAAGAATTGTATATGTTAATTAGCCAGAGTGAATAAATATCCTTTTTAAAAAAATACTTTCTTTTTCTAGTTTATATGTAAAATAGGTACAAAAAATGGACATTGATAAAAAGTGTCTTTCATGTACAACAGTTTATGTAAATTTTGAAAACCAAGTTGCTTATGCATCAGTCAAAAATAAAATGACAAGAAATATACATTGTCTTGATATTATACATACTTGTTTGTGCACTTTCTGTTCACTGCTACCACTAAGACCTGTCTGACCAGGATGACCTTAGTTGTAGTGATCACTATAGCTTTCTTCAGATGCAATTTAACTCTTTCTCTCCTTAATTATTTACCACATTTTGGTGGAATCAACGCTGGTATTGTCAGATAGGAGAGAAAGAGTCCATTGAATGAGACGAAAACATGATAAATTACATGAAGGGGTTATAAATTGTGCATTCTTTTTTTTTCTTTTCATTGAAATATGTTAAGGCTTTGGTTTGAGTAAGTAGAAATTAAAAGTACCCCTATCATGCCAAGCAATCCATAGGGCAGGTGATGTATGGGTTGTCTGTTTATATGGCTGATGGTTAACGAGTGTGTCGTGTGGTCAGAACAACGACCGACTGGCTTTACTTCCTCCACAAATGTTTGATATCCATCGGATTTGGATGACTCGGGTCATCCTGAAGTTTAAAATTCCTGTCTTCATCTGTATTCAATCCCAAGTCTCCTAAATAATTTGTTTTTTCATTATTTCTAACATATATATATTTTTTGTTTGACAGAACACATCTGAGAGCAATACACTGGAAAACATCAGCTTGAGAGTAGATCCAGGCAAGTTGGTGGCTGTAATAGGCCCTGTGGGGGCTGGCAAAGTAAGATTTGTTTCTCTTATAGACACAATCATCTCATGTCTACATTGTATCAACTTGTTTAAGCATTGTATCAACTAATTTCTACGTACAATTGACTCTTAGTAGTCTGACCCTTCCTTTTACCAACACTGTATTCGACATGGTGATGATGCATTTGGCACTCAGGGATGTCTGGCTTCTTTTTCATTTGTTTCTTGCAGTGTTATATATTTATACGTTCTTAAGTGTTTTTCTGTGATCAATATTTTTACTATTTGAGCTGTGAATTAACCTTATTTTCAATAGCAGCTGTATAACATTATCTTATCTTGTATAATATAGACGTTACTTCAAAAAAGAAGATGATCACGTCCTACGCATTCAGTCATGCATATTAACCAATGACTTAAATTCTGCCAAGTCACTGGTTTTCCTGGCTAGCTCAGGCAACCCATTCCATGCTCTAATAGCACTAGGGAAGAAGGAGCATTTGTACAAATTTGTCCTAGCATATGGGATGAGGAATGCAACTTTATCTTTGTGTCTTTCTGAGTATTTTATTAGATTTTGTTTTTGTATTTGAAGATTATGGTTCAGTTTTTTATGTATAATTGCTACTTTACTTTTGAGTCTTCTGTCCTGAAGACTTTCTAAATTTAGTGAATTTAGATCTTGAGCTATAAAGGGGGCGTAACCCTTGAGGGATTATGGGCACATCATGGCCTAAATTGTGCCAATCTGCCAAAAGCCTCAAACATCAAACAGTTTACCTGATGTATTAGTGTTGAAGCCTTATTCTGTCTTGTACGATGGCGAGCGAAATTCTCAAACATAAGCGTAAAACATTATCTCCCCTGAAAATTATCAAACATAAGCGTAGAACATTATCTCTCCCTGAAAATTATCAAGCCCAGTGTGACTGGTGAAACTTTCACTGCTATTTCTTCATTTAGGGCATATGGGGAGCTTTCATTTGTGACATCATTAAAATAAGGATAAAATAGAACCATTATTGTGTATTTTGTTGGGGGAAGAAATAATCTGCCAACAAGACACACCCCTGGAACCGTAATTGTCAGACTATCAAGCGTCAACTGTAGTATCATTTATTTTTACAAGTATCTACTTATTTAAACATAATCTCAACTTTTAAAAATGTATTATCAACTTTTAAAAATGTATTATCAACCTTTTAAAAATGTATTATCAATTTTATAAAATGTATTATCAATTTTTATAAAATGTATTATCAACTTTAAAAAATGTATTATCAACTTTTAAAAATGTATTATCAACTTTTAAAATGCATTATCATATCAACTTTTTAAAATGCATTATCAACTTTTAAAAATGCATTATCAACTTTTAAAAATGTATTATCAACCTTTTAAAAATGTATTATCAACCTTTTAAAAATGTATTATCAACTTTAAAAAATGTATTATCAACTTTTAAAAATGTATTATCAACTTTTAAAATGCATTATCATATCAACTTTTTAAAATGCATTATCAACTTTTAAAAATGCATTATCAACTTTTAAAAATGTATTATCAACCTTTTAAAAATGTATTATCAACCTTTTAAAAATGTATTATCAACTTTTAAAAATTTATTATCCACCTTTTAACAATTACTGTCTGACATTTTTGGGACATGTCATAAAGAAGAATTTGTTTCCATGTGTTTCTTTTAGTCTTCCTTACTGATGAGTATACTGGGGGAGCTCCCAGCGCAGACAGGAAGTGTGAAAGTGTCTGGTAAAGTTTCCTACGTCTCCCAGCAGCCTTGGATTTTCTCTGGCAGTGTTCGGCAGAACATAGTCTTTGGCGGAGTGTTTGATAAAGCCAAATACGACAGGATAATTAAAGTTTGTGCATTGACGAGGGTAAGTTTCTGTTATGTTTGTTTTTCAAGTTTCAGATGTTCCCTCAAAAGTTGAGATTATTATGTCCTTGACCTAACCTCCTGCAGAACAACAGGGGATGATGGGAAGTTGGATTAAACTCTGGACCATCCTGACAACATCCCGAAGCCCCTACCACATGATTAGACAGCCATCAAAGATGTGTATTTAAATAGTTTCTATATGCACACATTTTGTCTGTAATGCTGCTTGTATTCAACAATTATTGCAAAATGATTTTCACCTCTTTCAATACTTGAAGAAAACTAATTTTCTTTGTGACAGTGTAAAGTGAATGTTTTGATAGGGCCTCCTCAGTTCAGTTTTTGACAAGTCAACTGGATATCTGAATTTCTTGAAGAGCTTTGTTGAAAAACAAAAATGGCTTTATATCGTTCCAGTTGGACCAGACCTTTATTTGCAAGCTCTAAACTTGTTCAACTCATTTCTTTTATTTTATTACATCATAGATGTAATGTGTAATCTCATCATAAATGTTATTTTGAGACTTAAAGTCTCCTAAAATCCATAGTTTCCTGGCTGATTCAGGAAACCCGTTTCCATGATCTAATGGCACTAGGAAAGAAGGAGTACTTGAACATATTAATCCTAACAACTGGAATAAGACTTTAGATATTGAAAGATTTATCTAGACAGAGAGGGTTGGAGGAATGGATTCTTATACTTTGAAAGTGTCACTACTACCTTAGCTTCGCTAAACTGAAACATGGTAGCATTAAGTCTCTCTTATGATGGCCGTGTTTATAAATTGCTGTTTAAAAGGGACACCCAAATGTAACCTTTTAGTTTGTGGTTCTAGGCATTGTGTGATTTTACTTAAAGGGAGTTGGCTTTTTTGTTTTCTTCTCAAACTTTCAAGAACTGAATTATTTTTTTTTTTTAGAGGATTAAAACTTTAATTCAGAGCAAGCAAAGAAAAAGATACATTTTCACCCACCTTACTGTTGAAACAAGAAATTCTACAGCTATTCCTGTAACAATAAACCATTTTGTAAACTGAAATTTTTATATTTTTTTTAGAACATAAAAATTATTATTCAAACCAAAGAATTAAAAAAAAAAAACTTGTTCACTCCTTACTGTTTAAACAAGAAATTCTACTGCAGTCCCTATAATAATTGAATGTATTTTCATTCTGACCCACACCCACACTAATATCAAAATTAGGCATAATTGTATAATCATTATTGACAAGGGGGACATAATTGTACAATTACCTTTGACAGGGGACATAATTTTACAGTTACTGTTGACAGGGGCAAATAATTATTATTTACAATTATTATAAACCTTTGTAAGACGCTTTGAATTCTTGGAGAAATTTTTCCATGGCAGATATTCTCTGTTTTGTTCTTTCTTATGTCAGTTTTGTTTTATCAGGCCAATATAAAAAGAGCGAGACAATATTCATCCATCTCTTGAACCATTTCATAAACTAGTTCATAAGCTTATATTTGGTAAACAATCTCATTATTTTTTACATCGTTACAATTTATTCCATTTTATTATCATGTCGTTTTTTTTTTTTAATTTCTCGTTTGCTAATTTATAATTTTTTTCTTCTTCAGGATTTAGAGATAATGCCAAATGGAGACATAACTCTGATAGGTGACAGGGGTGTCAGTTTGAGTGGGGGTCAAAGGGCAAGGGTGTCCTTAGCCCGGGCATTGTACATGGATGCAGATATCTATCTTCTAGACGACCCACTGAGTGCTGTGGATGCAGCAGTTGGTAGACACATATTTGAAAAGTAAGTTTTTTACAAAGTGGTAAGTATTTTTAACAAACTTAGATATTTTACCAACTTTATCTGTTGCATGTTTCAGTTTTGTAATTGTACTAATGTATTTTGTCTGCTTTTTTAATTTGTTTTTTAAATATTCCGAGGGATCCCAGGTTGGAATCCTGGTGAAGACTGGGATTTTTAATTTTGGGATCTTTAGGGCGGCTCTGAGCTCACCCAGCTCTTATAGGTACCTGACATTAGCAAAGATGGTTGGTTGTTGGTGTAAAGATCTTCTGTTTCTATGGCCGACAGATGAGGGTTTCATGTGGCCAACACAAGAGCCAAAGGCCTTTATACTTTCCCCAACTAATTTCAGATACCCATTAGAGTTTGGTGGACTTTGGTGGGTCCTAAAATAATCAAAAATAAAATTATTCAAAATAATCACCATGATTTGAACCAGAGAACCCTCAGTTGAGATGCCAAGCCCTTCACCACTCAACCACCATGCCCTTTCCTTCAGAAATGAAGATTATTCTATCCTAGACTGAATCCCCTGCAGGAAAGCAGGCAGGGTTTAAGCCCAGGACAGTGAGAAGGCCATACCAGCTAGAACATTAATAGATGATGACTACCTATTATCTTATCTTATTTAATACAGACGATACTTCAAAAAAGAAAATGATTACATCCTATGCTTCATGCATCTAGTTATGCATATTAACCAATGACCTAAATTCTGCCAAGTCACTGGTTTTCCTGGCTAGCTCAAGCAACCCATTCCATGCTCTAATAGCACTAGGAAAGAAGGAGCCTTTGTACAAATTTGTCCTAGCATATGGAACGAGGAATGTGCCTTTATCTTTGTGTCTTTCTATGTATTTTTTTAAATTTTGTTTTTGTATTTGAAGATTATGGTTCAGTGTTTTATGTATTATTGCTACTTTACTTTTGAGTCTTCTGTCCTGAAGTCTGTGAAAATATCTTACCAAAAACTATAAAGACTGCGTATCAAATTGTGTGTTGTTTTTTTTTCTAATTCTCTACATTTCTCTCTCTGTCCCTCTCAACCAGATGTATCGTAGGCTATTTAAAGAAGAAGCCCAGGATCCTGGTGACGCATCAAGTTCAGTTCCTGCCCGTGGCAGACACAATCTACATTTTAAAAGAGGTGAGAGATCTTTCGCATCAAAAACATTGAGAGCTGTTTATGATGACAAAAGCTACCTAATTGTAGCTCTGTTAAAGAGCAAAACTGTATTGGGTTCTGAAGGAGGAGTAGTACCTCTGTCAATTGGGCAGTCGGGCTCTCTGAGCAGCTCATTGACCATGGTCTCCACTCCGAGCCCAGCTCTCAATTGTGTAACCCTGTTTTCACTATATTTTATATTAGAGTATGAATATGTCAGATGAACAGGTAAACCCATTTTCACACTCTTACTTTATTTTCGTGGCAAAATTTAAAAAATATAAAGGGAACGCTCTCATCTTTGACATAGATCTAAATTCAATCCAGCAGATCAGTCATACTCACACAAAGGCCCGCAGGCCATGTGTCATATCCGGCTAGTATGTAAATGTATATATATAAGAAAATAAGGGAAATGAGATGAAATGAACAAATAGGTCATTACCGTTAGATTTTATATTATTAAGTGTAACTATTGAGGAGTTAAGGGTCTGCCGCAAAAAAATCTTATACTTGGCCTGCACTTCACAAATTCTGGCCCTGGCCAAAAATGACAATGCACTCAATAAGCTGTTTTGAGTACTTCTTGTAAAAGAGAAGAGAATAAATCCTGATGGCTAGTAGTGAGGCAAGGCTTAACCAAAGGGAGATAATCACATTGTCCTAGCAATAGGTAGCTGAGGGGTGTGTGTTTCTTAACATGAAGCTAAATAATAAGAAAAGAGATTTGCTCTGGTTTTAGGGATTCATTTTGCTGTTTACTGCTTTTTACATATGTATATGTTTAGATATTTAAAATAGTCGTGTTAATGGTCTTAAAAAAAATAAAAAAGAAAGTTTTTACGCCAAAATGTCAGAACCATAAATGGTAGCTTTTTAAATTCCATTTCTTCTCATCAAATAATTAGCCTTATTAATTTGTATACGCATACCTCTTTCTACATTTTGTGACATCTTATGTGTATTTGCAATGGCCAGCACAACAAGAAAAAAAAACATTTGCCATCCTTAACAAATTAGAAACAGAACACTGTCATACATTAATGGAATACAATACAAAAATAAGTATTTGGCAATGTAATCTCCTACTGATAAAAAAAAAGTAGACAGAAATAAAGTCAACTTATTTAGAATGCATCTTGAATAACTAATAAGGGTTTGGACTAATGTGCCATCTAAAACTTCAGAGCTGATTCACAAGCCATGGCAACCTTTATGCCTGGTAGTGGAACTGCTTTAAAATGTCTGCTTCAATAAACTGAGATGGCAGGCAGTTTCTTATATAGTTTATGTATGTATAAGTGCCCCTGTGCCTGTTTTTTTGAGTTGCTAAGGTTCTACCTACAGCATCAGTCTAAATGAAAGAAGCATATATATCTGCCAAAGTATCCATTACGTGCCGTTATTTATATATAACTTCAGACCTAAATGCCAAAATAATTTAAAAGATAATATTGTTGAAGACAACAGAATAGACCTTATATTTACTTATAACATACAAAAAATATAGCAGCAATAGAATGATTGTCTTATTTCATTTGTTACTAGACTTGGTCCTTATAACGTTACATCTCTAAAAGTATATATTTTATTTTTTCTCTATCAAAGTCTTTGAAATCTATGTTAACATTTTGACACTGAGAGACGTTACATTTTTAGAGGGTGCTACATTTTATGTCAATGTCTTAATATTTCTTATTTTCAACCATTTTTATTTGTTCACCATACTTTATTTTTGCATTTTTTTTTTTGCCCATATAGGGTAAAATAAATATCAAGGGATCCTTTGATGAGCTGTCTCAGTCTGGGGTGGACTTTTCTGAACTGTTAAAGAGACCAGAAAATGAGGAGCCCTCCTCACCACCTGTTGGCTCCTCTGTGGACCCCCTGTCTGTCCACCCTGAACTATCAGAGTTTGGCTCCCATCTATCTCTGGCAAGCATTGCTGAGGGCTATGAGGTATGTTCTGAACTGTTTAATTTTTTTTTTCTCCTAATCAGCAATACCATAGTTGATTTGACCCCATCCTTTCAGCTTAATTGACGTCATTGCTTAAAAAGTCTGTTTTTCTTTTCTCCCAAAATATTTTATATTGATTCAATTTAATCTTGAATAGTTTCCCTTTGAAAAGCATATAGATTTGTTCTTTTCAAAGTGTTATTTAACTGAAAACCATCTTTTTAAAGGCTAAAAAAAAGCTCTATTTTTCTAATAAATTTTCCATATGCAAAATAAGTTTAAGTAAAATACATTTTTTAATTTCTGCACCTTTTTATACACCACCCAGTTGACATACATTTGTAAAAACTTTTATAACCCTAGGGTTAAATGTGTGAAAATAGGGTAGTAGAGGTTTTGTCAGTAATAGTATTATTTTCTCTGTAAAACTCAGTACTGATGTTTAGCCTTATTAGTCAAAACATCATAATTATAGGATTATAATACTAATTTATATGTATACTAATATATATACCAGAGTCATTATTTGAATGCTTTAAATGTTCATCTTTTTTTAAGTACTTTTTTTAAACTTGTCTTTCTCTATTTTATTTTCTGTGTGGTGATTAGCCAGAGCCAGTACAACTTCCGGAAGTCGAGGAGCGAGCCAAGGGCAACGTGGGCATGAAGATCTATGTGGACTACTTCAAGGCTGGCTCTGGAGTTTTCAAGTTCACTATTCTAGTCCTTTTGAACGTCGCTGCTCAGTTGTTTTACATAGGGAGCGACTGGTGGCTGTCTCGATGGTAAGTCAAAGACAGAGATTGTCATATTAAAATTCTTAAGTTATGCAAGTCATAATTTGAATCATCAGCCTTCACTATATGTCACTAAAGGGGTTTGAAAAGTCTTTGTTCTGATGCATAACTTAGTAGGCTTTAAATGTATTAATGTAAAAAAACAGAACACTAGACTGATATGCTAGGTAACTTAAACTAGAAAAATCTATAAACATGCCTCTTCTGTTTTATCTTATCTTATATAATACAGACGTTACTTCAAAAAAAAAGAAGATGATTACGTCCTACGCGTCATGCATTTAGTCATGCATATTAACCAATGACTTAAATTCTGCCAAGTCACTGGTTTTCCTGGCTGGCTCAGGCAACCCATTCCATGCTTTAAAAGCACTAGGTGATGAAAGAGTATTTGTACACATTTGTCCTAGCATATGGAACGGGGAATGTGCCTTTATCTTTTGTTTTGGATCCCTCATCTCAAGAAAACAAATAAACTAGATCAGACACAAAATAAAGCATGTGATATATAACAAAGGAAAATTTCCATTGAACTAGAGTAACACCATTAGTAAAATTACTAAACTTGAAAACACTTCATGACAGAAGACTAAAAAGTAAAGCTGCAATAATACATAAAATACTGAACTATCACAAAAACACACACACACAAATTATAGCTTTTATATAGCTCTACTTTCATGCTTATAGCATGCTCAGAGCACTTTGGTCCAATCTCATTTGTGGACCAGTAAACATAACTCTTCTCGAGTCGGGTGTCGAACCTCAAGCCCCCTTCATAGGTAGCCAAGCCAAGTTCAAGTGTACTTAGCCTCTCGACCACGCTTCCCACATAACCTAATATAAACTCAGAAAGACACAAAGATAAAGGCATATTTCTTATTCCATAAGCTAGAAAAGATTCATACAAGTGCTCCTTCTACTCTAGTGCTATTAGAGCATGGAATGGGTTGCCTTATTCAGCCAGAAAGACCAACAACTTGGCAGAGTTTAAGTCTCTTAACACGCATGACTAGGTTAACACATGGGTACGCATTTGACGTAATTATAAATTATCTTCTCTTTTGAAGGAAATCTCAAAAGGTGTCTCGCTAAAAGATATCAGTTTGTTTTAAATTGATACAAGCCACAGTCATGAGAGCCACATTTACGAGACCCACATTTACAGGAGCCGCATTTACGAGACCCACATTTACAGGAGCCGCATTTATGAGGGCCACATTTACGAGAGCCACATTTATTTACTGTTGATGCTGATAATCCCTGAAATACTCCTACTCTCTGGTTACAATGTTACCTCCCTACTTGAAAAGAGGCATGACAATGACACACCCATGACAACAGACACCTGTTTGAATGCAACAGGCATCTCTCGAATAACTGATACCTTTCTGGACCTAACAGGAACCTTCTTAGTTACAACATAAGTCTTAATTATAAAATTATAATAAATATACAATAAAAATAAAACATGTGAATAATTAGGAAACATTACAAATTTGTATTAGGCTAGTTCTGTAAATGCTTTGGACCATGCTGTTACATTGACCTGTATGTTTTTGATTCAGCAATAAACCAATCAAAGTTAGTTGCTGTTAGGATACATATTTAATATATTTAAGAAAGTAACTTGACTAGTAATCCGGAGACCAAAATAGTTGGTAGGATAAGACAGGAAATACAACAAGGTTAAGAGACGCTTGAAGAAGTGACAACAAGGACGCATATTATAGAGGACTCCACAACAGTTTCCTCTGTAAATAAATGTTTAATGGCTGATTAAAGTGTTCTCAAGTTATTTGAAGTGTCTCAGAAGCTGAGCAGCTGTGCGAACTCACAAGGGATTGAATAGTTTTAGTTGGAGCACATCATAGCTTAAAGTGTAATCCTGGGTGTTGGGTTTTAGGTACCCACCCACACTTATATGTACCCACCCACACTTATAGTAATATTAATATTACTAAGTAAAGTATCCCTTTTAGACCTTGGGATCTATGGGGCAGATGATGTAAAGGTCATCTGTTTCTATGGTCCATGGTTAACCAGGGTGTCAGGTGGCCAGCACTATGACCAACCACCTTTACAAGATAGCCGTCCCAAACTTTTGGGGTGAGTTGGCTGAGTGGTCGAGCTGTTAACTTCAGAACTGAGGGGCCTCAGGTTTAAATATTCTGAAGATGGGGATTTTGAACTTAAGGATTTGTAGGATGCCCCTGAGTCCATCATCTCTAATTGGTACCTGGCATTAGTTAGGGAAAGTAATGACCACATGCCTTGGTCATTAATCTTCAGCTTTAAAGACAGATTAACTTAACATCACCTGCACTCTAGATCACAAGGTGTTTGTCCTATGGAACCTTTGCTTTTTATAAATGGCTTTAGACAACGTTAGGGTTAACTTTTGCCCTCATTGAATATCCCAGAGTGTCTAAAGTTGCCATCTGATTCAACAGGTCTAACCAGGAAGAAGTCAAGTATGCAGCGATTGAAAAACATCGTCAGTTCCTGGAGATCAACAACCTGACAGACCCTTTCAACGTCAGCGACTTCAGCGGTAACTTCAGCAGCAACATTACCATTCCTTATGTGGACAGCCACTTCAACATTTACGTGTTCACTGGCATCATCCTGGCCGTCTTCCTGTTTGGCCTGGCCAGAGCTCTCCTGTTTTTCAAAATTGCGGTGGACGCCTCCCAGACTCTGCACAACATGATGTTTGCCAGAATTCTCAGATCTCCCATCTCATTCTTTGATTCCAACCCAGTTGGTAAGTTGGTTATAAGGAAGTCTTCATTGCCAGGTTGGCGCGTCTAAGCATCATAAGATGTTTCAGGGTAAAATTTATTCTGTATCAATTTAAATATTTTAGTGACTAATTTTAAATGAAGTAATTGTAAGTCTTTTTGTAAACTGACTTAACTGCTTAGGTATTGAATTTATTTTTTTTTTTAAAGTGAGATATTACTTGAAATGCTGCAGGTTGAATCTGGAACAGATTTTCTAATCAAATGAATATAAAATTGTACAGGTCGAATCTTGAACAGATTTTCTAAAGATGTTGGTCACATGGATGATCTGTTGCCTGTCACATTCTTTGACTTTATACAAGTGAGTAGATGATCTCTGAGTTGTCAGTTGTCTGCTTCTATCTGCCCCATAGATCATCTCTGAGCTGTCAATTGTCTTCTTCTATCTGCCCCATAGATCATCTCTGAGCTGTCAACTGTCTGCTTCTGTCTGCCCCATAGATCATCTCTGAGCTGTTAACTGTCTGCTTCTATCTGCCCCATAGATCAACTCTGAGCTGTCAGTTGTCTGCTTCTATCTGCCTCATAAATCATCTCTGAGCTGTCAACTGTCTGCTTCTATCTGCCCCATAGGTCATCTCTGAGCTGTCAACAGGATGGCTGCTTGGTCGTGCGGTTTGCACGCTGGACTGTCATTCAGATTTATCGATGCTCCCGGGTTCAAACCCGCTCCCATCCCCCGTCGTCCTACGGGAGGTTTGGACTAGGAAGTAATTATCTTCAACTCTGAAGGAACATCCGAAACATGTAAAACATTTTACAAACAAAACTGTCTGCTTCTATCTGCCCCATAGATCATCTCTGAGCTGTCAACTGTCTGCTTCTATCTGCTCCATAGATCATCTCTAAGCTGTCAGTTGTCTGCTTCTATCTGCCCCATAGATCATCCCTGAGCTGTCAACTGTCTGCTTCTATCTGCCCCATAGATCATCTCTGAGCTGTCAACTGTCTGCTTCTATCTTCCACATAGATCATCCCTGAGCTGTCAACTGTCTGCTTCTATCTGCCCCATAGATCATCTCTGAGCTGTCAGTTGTCTGCTTCTGTCTGCCCCATAGATCATCTCTGAGCTGTCAGTTGTCTGCTTCTATCTGCCCCATAGATCATCTCTGAGCTTTCAGTTGTCTGCTTCTATCTGCCCCATAGATCATCTCTGATCTGTCAACTGTCTGCTTCTATCTTCCCCATAGATCATCTCTGAGCTGTCAGTTGTCTGCTTCTATCTGTCCCATAGATCATCTCTGAGCTGTCAGTTGTCTGCTTCTATCTGCCCCATAGATCACAATGTCTAAGAGGGATACTTAACATTGCTTTACTTTCTGTTGAGTTTGCCATGACAGGAAATTGACTTAAAAAATACTAATAATGCAGCTTCTGTTTCTATCCTACAGTGTGCCTTGCTCATCCTTGGCATTGTTCTAGTGGCCGGAATTGTCAACCCCTATGTGTTCATCCCGACTGTTCCTCTAGCCATCTGTTTTGTCTTGGTCAGGAAGTACTACTTGCAGACGTCCAGGAGCATCAAACGTTTGGAAGGAACAAGTGAGTTAATTTCAATGGGAACAGTTGCAGAGCTGTAACCACATTATGGTTTTGTACATTTTGTTTATATTGATTTCATTGTTAGAGCAACAATTACAGATGTTCTTTGAAAAAAAAATTATATTCTACACACATTTATGTGTCTATAGTAGTGCATGTTAAACTCCTAAGTCTTTGGTTTTCCGACTGAATAAAGCAACCTATTTCATGCTTTAATGACAGTAGGGAAGAAAATGCACTTATATAGGGGTATAGTATTATTTTTTTCTGAAATAATTTAGTGGCATGAATTTATGCTTACAGAAAAACAGTTCTTTTGAATCTGAATTCTCAGTTTGAATTCATTTTAACAATAAAACCTATAGTTCTGTTATTTCTGAGAAGTTTTCTATTTCAAAGTGCTGTGTTAGTATTAGAGTTATGTAGATCTTCAGAGAAGTTTTCTATTTCACAGTGCTGTGTTAGTATTAGAGTTATGTAGATCTTCAGAGAAGTTTTCTATTTCACAGTGCTGTGTTAGTATTAGAGTTATGTTAAATCTTCCTTGGCCCAAACAGAGTGTACTTTCTAAACCTACCAGGGAAATCAAGGCTTTATTATTTGTTCATTCAACATGGTCCATGATTTTTTTTTCAAACAAAACTGTCACTGTATGGACTAGGTTGTGTAGTCTAATACTCTTTTGTCTCTCTGAAGATTCCAAGTTTGAGTTCTGGTCAAGGGAACACAGGGTTTTTACTCTTAATTAAACTAGGATAACAACTGGCCAGCACATTGACCTACTGTCGACACTTTCCTTAACTAATGTTGGGTACCTATTAGAGCTGTGTGGGCCAAGTCTCAAAATGCCAGTCCTCACTTGGAATTGAAGTCATACACCTTGACCTGGAAGCTAAGGGCCTATTCCCACTTTAATAACTTTTAATTAGAGGCTTGGATTTAGGTCCCTGAGTTCAGCCAACTCCTATTTGATCCTGGGCCATCTTACCATAGCTGGGAAAAATTTAGACGATTGGTAATTTTTCCATATCTCTCATTAATTGTTGATTTTATATTTGTTTTTATTACAATCTGCCCTGTAGACCTTTTTTCCTCATGGGGAACTTTTGTATTCTCAAATAGAATTTTATTACAATCTGCCCTGTAGACCTTTTTTCCACATGGGGAACTTTTATATTCTATACTAAAATTTTGACCTGACTGAAATGGTATTGTGTGAGCACATGTAATCTAATAATATTGATTCTTCTGTTCAGCTCGGAGTCCAGTGTTTTCCTACCTCAGTGCCACGCTCCAGGGCCTGCACACTATACGCTCCATGAACATGGAGCAGAAGTTTATGGAGGAGTTTGATGCCTACCAAGATAAACATTCCGAGGCCTGGTTCCTTTTCCTGGCCACAAGCCGCTGGCTTGCCGTTCGACTAGACTGGCTATGTGCCCTGTTTGTTACAGCCGTCACAGTTTGCTCTGTTTTGGCAGCAGATAGTAAGGCTAAATATAATTTGATGATCTTTTTAACTTCACTCTAGCACATTTTTGAAGCAATTATTTAAAATTGTTTATTTGATATAAATTTGCTAGGTCTTTAATTCATTTGTTGCAAAAAAGGTTGTAAGTAGATATATTACGCTGTCCCAACTGAAGTTAAGTTGTCTTGTTAAGTTGTAATGATCCTTAGTAACTTAACTCCAGGATGGACTTGTATAAATAAACACTTTTGTGTAAGGCATGTTGTGAGCTGGGTATGGGAAATCTATTCCTGATTTGGTTACCCTGGGCAATGCAATTTATGTTCTTAACACTACTAATCAGTTTCACCACAATGAACTACATTTAGCCTAACTCTCAAAACTTTTTTGTCCTTTAGAGATAACAAAATTATTGTTTAAAAGTGTGTAGGCCTCCTTCAGTCGTAGAACGACTGGTTCATCTCATTTTAAAAGCATTTTTCATTATATCCTTCAAGTTCTCTTTCTAGGAATACTTGTACACAATAGTGACTTTTTTTGGATAATGGCTGTAAACTTTTATTAGGTATTGTTTCGAATATTCATTTAGAAAATTATTACATCCTAACTCAAGTATGGCGAAAGATAGGGCTCAAACACTGTACCACAAGGGAGTTCTAGTTTGAATTCCAATGTTGAATAGTAAATTTTAAGTCACATTCGACTCTTGATTTGTGTTTCCTGATCCCTAAAGGTGGTACTAAAAATTTCTCCCAGACACCCCTTCCCACCACATGTCCATAAGAGATTGGACCAGAGTGGACCGGCAGGCCAGTGTGGAGGGCACTCTATCCAAAAGCAATAATAATGCTTATGTCTGTAACATATGTAGCTAAGTAAAGTAGAGCACAAGTGAACTAGTTGATCTGTAGGTGTTACATGTTTGCCTGCTTTTTGTTTCTTGTGTCTAGCCATGAGTGCAGGTCTTGTTGGCCTGTCTATCACCTACACCATGACATTGATGGGCATGTTTCAGTGGGGAGTCCGACAGAGTGCTGAAGTGGAAAATCAGGTGAGCTTTTTTTGTTGTGACTGTTCACTTGTAAGTGTTGATTTCATTGCGGGGGCTTGTTCTGTGCTTTAGACATTTCTGAGTTTTATCGATGTCCGAAGATTAATGAGGAATGCAATATTTCTCATGGCTACACAATCCCAGTTGTAACCTACATATCCAGGGCAAGCATAACCATTGTCCGTGGGTGGTCGATTAAGATTTTTTTTTCTTTTTTTTTTTTTAAGATTTTGTTTTTGCCGTCTGCATCTGTCCTTGGCAGCGGATTTTCCTTTGGTCTCAACTGTTTATCCTGTGGCCCTTGTGAGTGAGAAAGACCTTGGTAAACAGGCAATGTCCGGAGCTCTTTACCCTTTGTCCTGTCTGAAGGCTCCACATTGTATGTGACCATTACTGGGTTGGGTCTTACAGGCTGTGTGGGATGCACTTTGGACAGTCATTCCTAAAAGAAAAATATCTGGAACTTCTGTATAAATTAAACAAACAAGATTCTATAATGATAGTCTCCATAGAATAGAATGTCTTTCAGATATAGCATTATAACCAGAAATTTAAAAAAAAAAAAGATTCAGAATCTGGATCAATTCAAAGTTCAAAGTGTTGTAGAATTAATTTATTATCAAGAAGAGAAAAAAAAAGTTTCTTTCTTGCATTTAGTTCAGGTTAATTCATCTGTAGGTCTACCAGTTAATTATTCAAATAGTTAGTGGAACACCTGTTCAGGCCGAGCGTTCAACTGAACACAGTTTGGGAAACATTGATAAAAAAATCAACTCCTACACCAATAGATACTTGCGTTGTTTGGCTTAGTGCGGCATAAAGCATATCATGGGATCTTGAGTTTGAATCCTAACTCAAACTGAGTTGTGTTTGCTGAGCCCCTAAATGTAGCGCGGAAACCTCCTCCTAGTGATCCACAAAAGAAATTGGGTCATGAAGCGCTAAAATACTATAGCATAGAAAGATGGGCTATACCATTGCAATTTTTAAAAAAAGGAGACAGTCATTGTATGATATGGGTGCTCAACTGTGACACACGGTCAAGAGAAGTGTCCCTGTGTGCATTGAAAAAATTATATAGTGTACCTGTCCCATTGGTTGAGTGGACAGTTAGTCACGTGGGTGTATTGGTTGACATGTACGCATGTAGGAGCTAGGATTGGAAGAAGAATGTGCCGAATCGTAAGTAAAAGTTTGGTGCAGACTAGAGAAGCTTTGATTGTCAACTTATACTTGTGTAAATAAATGTTTGTATTACTATTAGATTTGTCTTTACTGTTTGACAAAGGAGCTCCAAGAAATATTACCATAACTATAACGACCCTCATTTATAAAGAACTCGCATAACCGCAACTAGCTATTATTAGTAAAGATGTGATTGGGTCTTGCACTAATCTGTCATCAATGATTGCTTCTGACTCCACAGATGATTTCGGTTGAAAGAGTCTTGGAGTACTCTAGACTACCAGAGGAGGCAGCACTGGAGTCCAAGCCTGATACCAAACCACCTCCTGGCTGGCCATACGAAGGACAGATTGTGGCCGATAAAGTTTGTCTGCGATACTCTCCCAGTGGACCACTTGTACTGAAAGACTTGACCTTTGTTATCCGTGGGAGAGAAAAGGTTTGGAAACTAAGTATATCTATCATTATTACATACAAGCATTACCCACCGGCTATGCCCATTGATTTGTTCCAGGCTATATATTGTTTATTACGCCATTGGGCAAACTCTTTTTTTTTCTTACCTGGTACTTATATCTTGGACTGGGGTACGTAAATTGAAGTATCACTTCTCCCACCCCAACTCTCCTCCTTTACAAATAGTCTTATTTACACTCTCTCTGACTATTTACACTCTCTCTGGCTATTTACACTCTCTGACTATTTACACTCTCTCTGACTATTTACTCTCTCTCTCTGACTATTTACTCTCTCTCTCTCTCTGGCTATTTACACTCTCTCTGACTATTTACACTCTCTCTGACTATTCTTCTGTTTTTTTTCACTATTTTGAATTGTTAAAATGTAAAAATCTTTTTTTCTTTTCAATCACGTAAATATGGGGGGGGGGGGGGGGTATTAACTATGTTTTTTCTAGGATGTTATGTTAACAAAGAGCCATTTTAGTCATTTTCTTAACATTTTTTTACTTTATGGCTAGTACATTTTTTATTTCAACTAGATCTAATCTATATATTATTAATTCTCAAAGTCACCCAACCATGCGTGCCGACTCTCTAACCCTCGATGAAAAAGTCATGGAAAGATAACTTTTTTATTTCTACAAGTCGGGCTAGAGTTACCCCAAATAGCTTTCACTGCGACGGAGAGCGCAGCTCAGAAAAAAAAAGAGGGGGGGGGGGAACAAGTAATCTTCTCTGTATATATAATTCTCTGCATCGCCCAGTCACCCACCCCATTTGGACAACTGTGTCATTCAGGACGTGTTCAACCATCACTAAATAGCTATGCTATGCTGCGGGTTGGCTCATTTCAATTATTCTTGGCAGAGCTAGATCTTTAAAAAGAGTCGTTTTGAGTGCTGGGGGTGGGACCTGCAATGAAAATATTCTATAAATAGATTGACAAGAATTCAAAAAAAGTTTGTTGAGCTTCATACAATATATTTTTGTGTGTGTTGCTGTTGTGATTTCAATGGTAGATATAGACAGCTGTTCTATAAATAACTTACCATTTAGAGATGAATGTACTTTTTTTTTCTGCTCTGTTATATGTATTCTAGATTACTGTACTATGGCAGGAGGGTTAATCTATGTAGCCTTGTGGTGTATGTAGCCTTGTGATATATGTAGCCTTGTGATGTATGTAGCCTTGTGGTGTATGTAGCCTTTTGATGTATTTAGCCTTTTTGTGTATGTAGCCTTGTGGTGTATGTAGCCTTGTGATGTATGTAGCCTTGTGATGTATGTAGCCTTGTGGTGTATGTAGCCATGTGATATATGTAGCCTTGTGGTGTATGTAGCCTTGTGATATATGTAGCCTTGTGGTGTATGTAGCCTTATGTTCTTGCATGATCTTTTTGAATCTGTCCCACCAGGTGGGCATTGTTGGCAGGACTGGGGCAGGGAAAAGTTCTTTGATCACAACATTGTTCAGGATGTCAGAACCAGAGGGTGAACTAGAGATTGATGGCATCAACATTCAGCAGATAGGGCTGCATGACCTCAGGAGTACAATCTCCATCATACCACAGGTACCACAGGGGGGGGTTGCTTTGTTTTCAATTTTAAAAAATGTTGAGAATGGTCAGATCTCAGCTAGCGAAATCTGCCCTTTGTGTCACCTGAGAAAGCTGATCATGTCCTTCAAAACTATATTCTTTATAAAAAGGCCCAAACAAGACACATGCCCAAAAACACCCCTATAGAAAGAAAACTATATGGAGAGTTCCCTGATTTGGAAACTCCTGTTTAGTTCATCTCATGTTATATTGGTCTAGTCATCTCCAACATAATAATGGAGAATGAGGAAGTAGAAGAAGGTCACAAATAATGAAACTTTTTAGAATGGCAGGAGAGTATTTGAGAAAACAGTAGATCAGGCACAGGAATTCCTGGAGTACCCATGTTTTCAGCGTTCAAGAATATGTTTTCTTCTTATGTATGTCTGTAAAATGTTTTACATGTTTCGGATTTTCCTTCAGAGTTGAAGATAGTTTACTTCCTAGTCCAAACCTCCCTCAGGATGACGGGGGATGGGAGCGGGCAGGGTTTGAACCGTCGATAAATCCGAACGACAGTCCAGCGCGCAAACCGCACGACCAGGCAGCCATCCTTGTCATTGGTTCTCTGTGAGGCTATCCATTTTTTTAAAAGCTTTATTCATATTTTTTTCTAATTTTAGTCAATGTTTTTATTTTAGATTTTGTTTTGTCCTAGTCTTCACTTCAAATTGTTGTTCTGTTTCAGGACCCTGTTCTATTCACTGGCTCATTAAGGAAAAATCTGGATCCATTCCAACACCACAGTGATGAGCAGCTGTGGAAGTCTTTAGATGAAGTAAGTTCATTCTACTATCACATTGTACCATTGCTTTCTATCATCATATTGTGCCATTACATTCTACCATCATATTGTGCCATTACATTCTACCATCATATTGTGCCATTACATTCTACTGACGAATTACATTCTATTATAACATTGGGCCATTACATTCTACCATTACATTCTACCATTACATTGTGCCATTACATTCTACCATCATATTGTGCAATTACATTCTACTATCATATTGTGCCATTACATTCTACCGACGCATTACATTCTATTATAACATTGTACCATTACATTGTGCCATTACATTGTGCCATTACATTCTACCGACACTACATTCTATTATAACATTGTGCCGTTACATTCTATCATTACATTCTACCATCACATTGTGCCATTACATTCTACCGACACATTACATTATGTCATTTCATTGTACCATTACATTCTACCATCACATTGTGCCATTACATTCTACCATCACATTACATTGTGTCATTTCATTCTACCATTACATTGCATTCTGCTATTACATTCTACTATCACATTACATTCTACTATCACATGGTGCCATTACATTCTACCATCACATTACATTGTGTCAATTCCTTCTACCACTACATTGCATTCTACCATCACATTGTGCCATTACATTCTACCATCACATTACATTATGTCATTTCATTCTACCATTACAATCTGCCATCACATTACATTCTATCATCACATTGAGCCATTAAATTCTACCATCACATGGCGCCATTACATTATACTATCAGATTGTGCCATTCCATTCTACCATCACATTCTTTGTTTTAGAACAGGATGACATAGATGCATTAACATATAGATAACTTCAGAAGTGGTACTAGTTACATTTATGAAACAAAAGTTGAAAGTTTTGAACCGTTAATGATGAACTACTTAGTAGCTTACAATACTAATGTACCATTAGCTCCTATATTCTTTACAGTTCTTCTTCTTCTAGCCAGCTTTATTTGCTGCTGAGCTGTGAGCTCTTTTGCAGACTGTGCCAAGGAAAAAAATTAGTGTGCTTTTTTCTTTAGTTGTTCAGCACTGCCGTACAGGGTGTTGGTTATGTTGGGCTGTAGTGGAAGTAGGGTCTGCCTAAAGTGGATTAGGAAGGGGCATTCAAAGAGGACATGGTTTACGGTTTCATAAGGGTGGGCAAAAGGGGAGTCGTGTGGAGTTTATTTTGTTTACATGGTAATTTAACAGAGGTGTGTGTCCTGTTCTTAGTTGGAAAATTGTAGATTGCTCTTTGCGGGGGAGGAAGTTAATACTGTCCAGTTCACACAGTTCACGTTTGATGCACTAGTTTATCATCCAGAAGAAACCTTCAGTCCCTGGTTAATTAATTCATTTATTCCTTTCTAACAATGTTGTGTTTTATAGTTGACAATTTCTTTGTTTCCAGGTGAAGTTGAGAGAACAGATTAAAGATATCCCCGAGGGTCTTGGGGCTGAAGTCTCAGAGGGGGGGGTGAATTTCAGCGTGGGCCAGCGCCAGCTGATCTGTTTGGCTAGGGCCATACTAAGGAATAACAGAATCCTGCTGATTGATGAGGCCACGGCCAACGTTGATCCAATGTGAGTCTGTCATTTTGTACATGTATTTGTTTTGTAACAAGTAACATTTACTGTTTGTCATTGGAAACCTTGTTATAACTAACTAGTTGAAACAAACTTCTCTTTCCCTGATAGCAAAGATTTTGGTGTCCCAACTGGGCCAACCCATACTAACCACATGGAGCCCATTTGTGGGATAAACAATGTCTCAAAAGTAATAATCTTCATTCTGAAGGAACATCCAAAACAAACAAAATATGTTGGTTAATGGCCCAGTGAGACCTGATTCCTTTAGAACAGTACTACTCCCCTTGGATTAGAATTAAATTAGCTTTATGTGTGGATATATTTAACCAGTAGCAAGATGACTTCAGATAATTAAAGAGGTTGACAAATCTTATATACCTATTAAACATAGATCTAAGTCTATGCGTTAGTCCTGTTTGTTGTTACCAAAATAAAATTGAAATTTTCGCCTCTTTTTTCTATGTCTTAATGGCCCAATGTCAAGAAATATATTAATTTGTATCAGGTGCTACATATTAACACATTTACTGCTTCAAACTAAATTAGCAAGAGACTGGTTGTATGTTTCATTTGTTAAAAAGTCTCTTTTATAAACCCATTGATCTGTCCATTCTGTTCTTCATTAAACTCTTGTCCATTTTATGTTTTCAGCACTGACGAACTCATTCAACAGACCATACGCACAAAGTTCAGGGAATGCACAGTTCTGACGATAGCTCACAGACTTCATACCATCATTGACTCAGACAGAGTCATGGTATGATCAATCTTGTAGTTCTCTTTGTTTCACTTACATGACATTCTTAACTCTTTCACTGTGAATTATTTTGATCGAAACATTTGAGTTTTTCTAAACGAACAAAAATCTGCAGGATTGTTAAAGAGTTACTAAAACTAATGTAACTTTTTATTTTATTATATAATTTAACATATTTGATTTTATTATATAGAGAAACTAGGTCTTCACCAGCAGCGCTAGCGAATTTACTCACTAAGGGTAACCCCGCACTGTTAGAGTTAAAGGGATAACTGTGACTGAAACATGCTTTGGAGTGTTGTCTGATAGTCTGCATGTTATCCCTGCCTTCCATCATCACTGTCCAGGAAGTTTGGGCTAGTATGTTGACTTGTAGCACCACACTGTTGGTAGACAATTAAATGTTACCATTTTCATATTCTTGAACTAGAGTTTACTGTTTCTGGGGCCATTGAATCTATTGTATAGTTGCAACAGTCTTTATCATTACTTATCCCAACAATGACAACACATCCCAAAGCAAGAGATTAGAGACAGGGTTACTGAAGCGATCAGATCCCATGATGACCTGCTAAGTATAGTAAAAAAAAGCAAGCTTAAAAATCTATGGCCATATTACAAGATCTTCAGAGCTCGCAAAGACCTTCCTTCGGGGAACAGTACCAGGAAAAAGAAGAAGAGGCAGACAAAGCGATGGGAGGACAACATAAAAGAATGGAAGGGCCTGCCATTGAAGGAGGCTCTAACTAAGGCAAAAGACAGGGAGGAATGGAGAAAGATGGTCAACCAGTCTTGCTTGGTGCCCCAACGGTCCAACAAACTAAGGGATGGGTAAGGTAAAGTAATCCCAACAAACTGTTTGTCTGAGGTGGTTGGATCATACAAGTCTTGATCCTTCTGCTATTCAACAAGATTTAAGTCTCTAAGTTTATTTTGTGTTTTTGTTAGGTTTAAACCTCTGACTGTTTTGAATTCTTAGTATGTACAAGTGCATGCCATTCTTTGTGTCCCCAGGTACTGGACAATGGTTTTATTGTTGAGTTTGAGAAACCCTACAAACTGATGTCTCAAGGCCATGGGTTTTTCTACGAGATGGTGCAACAGCTGGGCAAGGCGGAGTTCGATCATCTCTTGGAACTGGCCAGAGAAGCTGATAAGAAAAAGTAGGTCACTTAGTCCTAGATTTCTGTTATATGAAAAATTGGTCATGAAAGCCAGTTTAATTATATCCCCGTTTTTTTAATTCATAAGTGATGATACCATGATACTGTCATTGTGGCATGTGTGGCTGAGTGACATAAAACCACTAACAAACTGAGCTTGAGTTTATATCCTGAAGTTCAGGAATTTTAATCCTGAAGTTCAGGAATTTTAATGTTTCAATGTATTTTAATCTAGCATTCTTTAGTTATTAAGATTTTTTAAAAATCACTCTTTTTCAGCATCTGTAAGAATAATTTAATTTTTGAATATTTTGTTTTTAATTTCTGCTTTTTTTTTTTTTCCAACACAGTGAGACCAAGCACATAACAGCTAATGGGGTTCCCGCCAAGTTATTCAAATCTCAGAACTCCACTCTTGACTCGCCCACCAACCTTGACACAAGCTATGACATTTCGGACCTGACCTATGAGATAACAGACATTGAAAACAGCCTCAAGATGATAGATGACGTCAGCGATGCTCCTGAGGTGGGGGCCAGGGCCAAGAAGGCCGATGCTGTCAGCACCAACAGCAGTTCCATAACGCCACTCACTGCCACCTCTGCCAGCGACACGGAGCAGACGGCTCTGCTGACACCCACCTCACCAGAAGAGGAGGCCAGTTTGGCTGAGACTAGGGCCATACTAAAAACTGAGCCCCATGATAGGACTAGTGATGATGAGAATGATGAAGGGGATGAGAGTCTAGTCTTAATCAAGTCTGATAGAGGAAGCCATACAGACGTGACTGAAGCCTAAACAGTTTGTCAGGAACCAGTGTAATTTTATGGAAAGAGTTTGATGTATATGGTAAAACTAGAATCAACATTGTCTTGTATGGAATTACTATATATTTAAAATGATTCTTGTGCCTCTGATGTATGTATGAATTTGTTGTTGTTTTTTTTTAAAAGATATTTTTCGCTGTAATGACAAAAAATTATATATATTTATATATACATTTTTTTTGTTTTGTTTGTTGACAAGATGCAAAGAATTTTTATGAATGAATGGTTCCCTAAATCTAAATCCCGGTTATGTTGGGTGAAATTTTTTTTTAGCCTTTTAATTTATTTTCATTTTCTTAAAAAGCTTCTTAAAAACAAATTCTATTTTATTGAACATGGAAACAAAAAATTAACTGAAAATGTCAAGCCTTCTCAGATTTGATTCAAAGAATTTTTGCCGTGTTTTTAAATCAGCTACACTAAGATCTACCACTCAATCTACTGTCTTGTGCGATTCTGAGTGATAAAAATTTTGTGATAATTTCTTAGCTTCTTGAGCAGAGAGGACATTCCATTTGAGTGTTACTTAGAAAACATTATATAATTGTTATTGTTATGGCAACGTATATAATAGTGTTATGTTAAGGTTGATGATATCATTATACATTGCCCTCAGCAAAGAAACAAGAAATAAACCTGTCTCAAATTTGAGACATGATATTTGGTCCAATATATCTTGTTGAAGTTTCTGTTAATTGACATCCTTTTTTTTTTTTTTAAATATCTTTAAAAAAGAAAAACAATCTGGCCAGATTTCACTAAAACCTGAGATGTGGCAGTGAGCTATTGGTTTAAACTGCTCACAGGTTGCAACATCACAGGTTAGTGTTTAGGCCTTCCAAAGTGATTTGGTCTCGACAGATCAGAAAGAAATCAAAACTAACCAGTAACTATTTAGTTGGCGCAAGGCTTTTAACTCAAAGTGATAAAGAAAAATTATTTTTTTTAAATTGTAGCTGTGAAAGCTGGCCAGTTATGTTGTTTCTCTGAGATGTGACACAATGTTGAATAACAAGTTTAGTGTCAGGATGTTTGTAATGTAGTGAAATTTATTGACATTTGTCTGGGTGAAATAATTCTGGAGACAGTTCAGGTACTCTATAAGGATGAACGTTGATTTCAGCTTATTTGGTTACACATTTCTTGCTAGACACAAGTGCCAGTGTCCAGTAGCCGATTGCCTTTACTTTGAAAGATACCCCTATCCCCCCCATGCTGTTTTTCTGTGACCAGAGTAATTTTTCAATGCTGGACCAAATGTTATTCAATTAGACTTTATTGTAAAGTCTTACTTACACTTAGACCATCCAGCACATCTGGGTGGCTAGTTGTGCCCATAGAAATTTGTCTCCATTAATGCAACCTCTACCTACCAGCTAATCCCCACTGCCCTGAGATTCCATCCATGAAGGTATGGCACCCTGTTTAATGATGATGTCCCTGTTTGCGTTTTCTTTATATTGGGCTAAGAACATTAAAATTTTAAAAAATGAACTTAGGTTTTAAGTATTGTACTACAGAAGTGGATTTTGGTTCTAGAACCATTTCATTCCTTTGAAGGTTGGTATAACATTAGAAGAAAGTCAAGGTAGTTGGTCACTGTGCTGATCACATGGATATCTAGCAAGGTGGGCAATAGAAACAGATGTATATATTTTTATTCTTTGCTACATGTACAACAAAGTGGGAGGGGGGGGGGGGGGTTAAAATTCCATTGACATTGGGAACTTTTATTTTTTAAAATGTTGACTACTCCAAGCATTTCTCAACAGTAATAATGTACAGGTCTGCCAAGTATTTGTAAAGATAATAGAAAAACATTAGGCTAGTACCACATAGGGTTAAGAAACCATTGTTTAAATAAGTGGATAGTCACAAAGCTCAGTTGGACAGTTAGTATTTATGAGTGATGTCTGACCATTCTTGCCCTGACAGCTATTTCTGAGATATGAAGCTGAGATAACAGATAAACAATCAGCAAGTTGAATGTGATCTCTTCTAGACAGATGGGTTTGCAGTCACAGGAAATTGTGCACTATTCACTAATGCCAATCTTAAAAATAAGATCTATATGCCAAAGTATATACTTTTGAAGACATAAGATACTGATTCTCCACCAAAAACCTCTTTCTTAAATATTTCAATATTCTGATGCTTTTTTTCTGGCAAAACCAAAGTAAAAATTAAAAGGAAATTAAATAGCATTTTTTTAGATGATAAAAAACAATGATCTTATAGAAGTCAGTTCTTTAAACAGTTTTTTTCCTTGCAGTCGTCAGCTTAGTGATAGAATCAATCATGGCATATATTTAGACTTTTAACACTAGATCTGCTATCTCAGGTGATTGAACTTTGGTAGGTGAATTTGAGTTACCTGTACCAGTTCAAGAGTTAATTAGCTTTTTGTGTGAACAATACAACGTTTGAATTAAAGTCTTTCTACCAAGTTAACTGCATGTACTTGTATAATTTTTTTTTAATTTAAATAACACCTGTATTGATATATATTTGTGGTTCTCTAGTACTTATGTGTGTTAACCATGAAGCTTGGATACTTAAAGTGTCTTAATGATTCCTGGTGATGTCATTTGCACTAAGTAGTCAGCATCATCTAGAATGTTTCCTGTGTCAGGAGACCCAATGGATCAGTTCTTGTAGTCACAAAGTTGCATTCAATTGCCAGAGGATGGCATAAGAACAGATGGCATTATTTCTGCCTTCCTTATACTTGGAGAATTCATTTACAAGTTTGTTGTTCATTATATCTATGGATCAAGTCTAATTGATTAGATATTAAAGAGAACTCTTTTAAGTGACCAAACTTTAAATAGCTTCGAGTTGAGACATTGTTAGCCCCAGACAGGTTTGGTGGGTTTCCTCTTATATTTTGTGTTCTTCAACCTGACCATTAAGTTCAATCTTTTTGTTCTTCTGTGATGTACTTACTCAACAGATGCCATATTTCTTTTTTTTTGAATGTGATATGATTGTATGTTGAATTTTTGTGTTTTCACAGGACAAGTCCTTAATTAATAAATACATTAATGAAACAAAGACTTGACACTGAGTACATGTTTTTATAACTGATACAATCTGTACAATAAACAAATACCAATAAGTATGGTAAAACATGATACCACCAAATTGTTTTAGTTTTTCTAACATCCATCAAGGGCTCCAGTTGTAAGGCTTATATGAACTGTCAGGTCTCTTTACAAAACTTTAAAATTTCCCTCAAGCTGTACAGATTCAAACAGCTGCTAGACAGCAATGGTTTATTCCTTCAACTGTATCAAAGTCATGTACAAGAGACAAGAAAAAAGCAGTGAATCAATCATTATGGATGTCAACAGTATTAAAGTTATGTACAAGAAACAAGTGAAGAGCAGTAAATTAATAGTTATTGGTGTCAACATTATGGATCTCCCGTATCCTATTACTGAAATCGTCCAGAAGTTTGCTTGGGTTCAGGGTGACTGATTTAGTGCAGTTGTGTGTCTTGTAGATGCCTATTAGCCTGTCTGCCAGCTCAAACATGTTGTTCCTAAGGGAGATGATGATAAACTGTGCATTTTTAGTGCGCTCCTGAGGGATGGAAGATACAAATTAGAACTTTAAAGAAACATTCATCCTAAGGTAGAGGCGCCATGGCTGAGTGGTAAAGCGCTTTGCTATCGAATTGAGGGGTCCTTGGTTTGAATCCTGGGAAAGACAGATTTTTTAATTTCATGGCGCCTGAGTTTACCCAGCTCACCTGATATTAGCTGGGGAAAAAGTAAAGATTAAAGACAGTTGGTCGTTGTGCTAGCCACATGGCACCTCCTTAATTGTGGGCCACAGAAAAAGATGATCTTTTACATCATCTGCCCCAAGAAAGAGGAAACTACAACCTCAGATATACCAAAACAAAAAGTGGGAGGTTCTTCTTCTTCCAGCCAGCTTTTTGCTGCTGAGTTGTCAGCTCTTTTGAAGACTGTGCCAAAGAAAAATAGTGTGCTGTATTCTTCAGTTGTTCAGCACTGCCGTACAGATGTTGGTTATGTTGGGCTGGTGTGGTAGTAGGGTCTGCCTAAGGTGGATTAGGAAAGGGCCTTCAAAAAGGATATCACATATGGTTTACGGTTTCATAAGGGTGGGTGCAGTGTCTACAAAGGGAGAGGTGTGGGATTGCAAAGAGAAATCTACAATCTTCCAACTAAGGACAGGACAGGACACACACCTCTGTTAAATTACCATCTCAATAAAAGTAGGAGGTAACAATAAACAGAAATGATAGATTTACAAAATCAAGAGGAAAAGTGGTAACGTCTGTGTATATACTACAATTAACTTAATTAAATATTAACACTGGCTTTGTAATATATTGAAAAAAAATTAATGATGCTTCACAGTAGAAAAAAATCAAAAAGTAAAAATAGACATTCAATTTGTAAAAATTATAATAAAAAATTTTAAGTGCCAATTATGGATCATTAGTCTGTCTGCCACTTAACTGTCACCAATTCTCCCACTTGCAGTGGATGAAAAAATATGAAAACTAAACCAGTTATTACCTGACTAGCGAACAACAAAGCCATTTTAACTTTTGAAATAGCAGCTGTTCCCAACACATTTTTTTTCTTCAAGATTTAAACCTAATTTTAAATTATCTGGTTGAGTTTACTGGAGTCATAATGAGAAAGCTTGGTATCAACAATCCCATCATTGGTCGCCAACAATATCTGAACATTTTTTGGGGGAAGAATGAAAATGGGATAATATAAAGAAACTTACCTTAATGTAATTAGCTACTATGGAGACATTCTTAAAGTCGAGGGCAGCGTCAATCTCGTCCATGACGTAGAAAGGTGTGGGCTTATAATGGTGCAGGGCGAAGACCAAGGCTAAGGAGGAGAGAGTTTTCTCCCCTCCTGATAAGTTGGAAATATTCTTCCATGACTTGCTCGGTGGCCTCACACTGTTGACAGGAAAAACAAAATGAAAGTCAAAACCTGTTACACTTCAAGACCTAAGATTCACAGGGGCTGGCTTTATCTGCTTTGCCTAATGGAGTTAAACAAATGCTTATGGTGCACACTAGCGCAATGTTCAGCATAGGATATGAACAGATTGTTTAGACCAGTGATGCTTAACCTAATTGGACCTGAAGGCCATTTAAATTTCCGACACTCATGTTGCTGGCCACATGACTGAAAATGTATTAAAAAAATGAAATGAAATTGACCCAAAACACATGGATCTAGTACTTTCATTAATTAATTTGATATTTTAAGTTCATCTATTTATTATGCGTTGAAAAATGGCTTCGATTCTCTACTTAAAACTAGAGCAGCATTGAAGCTAACTTGACCACCGCCATATCTCATAATAACGTATATATATTGCTGCTTTTTTAAAATCAGCCACACATTCCTTTAGAAACAAAAAAGTATCCATTCACTTTTCCTGGTAGATTTTACATCAAAGTGTTAAATGGCCATGGCGCCAATACATCAGAGAACAATACAGGGCCCTAAAATAGGTCAAAACATATTTGTCAATCTTTTTTGAAGGAGAGAGAAAAGGATATTCTACACTTTGTGTCGTTGTTTCAGTGGGCCAGATGTGGCCAGCAGACAGTATTTTGGACATCACTGCTTTAGACCAACAGATTAATAAGTTGATTAGTAGTCACCAAATGCTGTAATTTTTTTATCAGGAATCCAAATATTCTCTTTTGAATAAAAAAAAGACAACAACTAATGGACATTATTCTGATCTGAATGAAAGGTTGTGCTGAAGCAGACTGAAGACCTCCATGGGCTATAGCACCAGTGAGATGGATGAAATGGACATAATTCCACAGCATCTTATCTTATATAATACAGATGTTACTTCAAAAAAGATGATTATGTCCTATCCTTCATGCATGTAGTTATCTAGTTATGCATGTTAACCAATGACTGAAATTCTGCCAAGTCACTGGTTCTGTCCAAAGTAAAACTTTTTGCTTTAAGCAGGACCTACTAATCAATTCAACCACAGCAAACATAATGAAAATCCCTTAAGTTCCAACTTCAATGGGACCAAACAGACAGGAATTTAATTCTACTAACTATAATAACCTTTTATAGTCATAAAGTCTATGTTTTTATAAGACTATAGAGACTGCATGAATACAACTAAAAATTGGATGTGCATTTAAGTTTTAAATATAGACTTACTCTAGAAAGTCTGATACACAACCTACATCATATCCAGCCTTCTATAAAACTTTTATCTACAGGGCCTAAAAAAACTTCAGAGGTTCGGTACTTGTTTATTGGCTGAAAAAGGTTTGACATTACTGGTTCAGCCATTAGCCAAATGAAAGATATACATTACCTGAAGACAATGCCCTCTGAAAAGGGGTCTAGGGAGTCCACCAGCTCGAGCTCTGCGTCACCACCCAGTGTTATCATCTGATACATCTCCTTAAGTTTATATGTAATCACCTGCGGAAAACAAATTTTCCATATATTACCAAGAACACGTTTTGATCTGTATTTGAAACTTTGCATACAATGAACAACCGATAAATATATGATACAAGATTTCACTTAGGCATTAGAAACTGAGACCATTTTACCTGAAATCCAGCCATGAATTCCTCCAATCTCTGTTTACGCAGGTTGTCATGATTTCTTCTCTGCTCGTCCCGGAAGTTCGTGATCTGATCAAGTTCTCCGACTCTTTGGAGGTACAGCTCTTCCTAATCAAACAGAAAGTTTGTGTGTCACAACAAGCAAGTGTGTGTGTGTGTCCCAGAATAGTTCCTTTTAATACTTTTGTGAAAGTCAGTTCTAACAGCAATGAAAAAATAATCCATACTGAAATAGCATTTGTAACCAGAAGTGTATTTCCAAAATACTAAGCAAAGAGTAAAGTCCTCCTTAAAAGACCTTGTTATCTACAGGGCAAAAAATGTAAAGCTCATCTGTTTCTATAGCTAATGGTTAGCAAGGGTGTCATGTGGCCAGCACAATGTACCTCTTTAACCTATTCCCCAACAGTTTTTTATTACAATCTTAAGGTAACGTAAAATTGTTAAAAAAAAATTTAAGACAGAAAAAGTTGAACGATTAGTATAAATTATCCTGCATTTATTAGATTGGATCGAAGATTTCTGAGATTTTAACCTGCTCCATATGAATTTCCACATATCAAATCCAACTACAATTAAAAACAATCTTGTCTAAGTTATTCTGTATTGCCCCAACAAACCTTTTTCCTATATTCAGCAATGGCAGCCATGTTTGGCTTCATGGAAGATAGCTTTTCCTCCTGTACAGTGATACCCATCTGTACTTCCTGTCTGTTTAACCTCTGAAGCTCCTCCTCACTTAGTGTTGGCAACGTCAGCCCTGCCTGTTCCTCCTCAAGACTAGTGGGCGTTAATTTTAACAAACTCATCTGCAAGATTAAAGACATGCATTTTATATTTTGGCGGATGTTTAAAATACAAGTTGCTCTTGTCTAAGGAAATAATTATGTATAGAACAGTGTTTCCCAAACTCTGCCCGTAACGAAACACTTTGCATATTCTGAGAAATTATTGGAACACTTTGCTAATTTTTTGAAGAGAGGTCATTTCACAGGTGTCCTAATACTTAATTATTCCAGTTGTTTGTGGAACACCTATTCAGGCCTCACGGACACACAGTTTGGGGAAACACTTGTCTAGAAACCGACAGTTGGGAGAAAATAGCAAGCACAAAATAGGCCCAAACAAACTTGTAATGATACTAGTCAATAAAATCCAAATAACAAGACAAACAAAAAAAAGTGCATACTATTAATAAACCCTTGAAGGACATCAACAAAGGAATGTAACTCTTTCATATAAAACCAGAAACAAAACATTATCTCATCATATATGTAGCTGACAGAAAAAAATTTATTTTCTCTACTTCAATACAGTCTTTAACCAACCATCATGGGCAGGCCACTGTTTTGTTTAAAAAAAGACATTTAACTACAAGTTATATTATGGCTAATAGAAAACTTTTTGGCTTTTCAATACAGACTGAATATTGGGAGTCAAAACTTCCCACTCACCTCTTTTCTCCAATGTTTGATTTTACTCTTGTTTTCTTTAAGAAGTGTTTCATACTTCTCCAGCTCATGTTGAAAGTCCACTCCATCCTTGGCCAAGTCCGATTCGTGCTCCTCTAACTCTTCCACCTCCTTTTTCATGGCTCCCAGTGTTCCCTCTTTCTCTTTCACGTCAGCCTTTAGGAGGAAAAAAAAAAGCATTTCATTAACCAACTTGCACCCTGCACAGTGAAAGTAAACAACTTGAAGCCCACATATGACGTCACAGACTCTTGCGAAACAAATTAGCTGAGCTACACAAGACAAAAAAAAAGGGGTGATGGTGGCTAATTGGTTAAGCACTTGGCTGGTGTCCTGGGTCGAATCTGGGTGAAGACTAGGATTTAGAATTTCAGGATTTTTAATGAGTACCTGATTTTAGTTGGGGAAAGTTTGTTAACAGTTGACCAAAGAAACAGATGACCTTAACATTATCTGACCTATAGATTGCAAGGTCTGAAAGAGGAACTTTAGTTTTGGAGTAGTGGTGGCTGAGTGGTTAACTTGGCTTCCAAACCAGAGTACCAGGTTCAAATCATGGTGAAGACTGGGATTTTTACTTTCTGGATCTTTAGGACAGTTTAGTCCAGTCCACCTAATATGGGTAAATGACATTAGTTGGAGAAAAGTAAAGGCGGTTGGTTGTTGCGCTAGCCACATGACACCCTCGTTAACCGTGGTAAATAGAAATAGATGGCCTTTTCATCATCTGCCCCATAGATCACAAGGTCTGAAAGGGGAACTTTACTTACACAATGTGAAGCTGAAATGCAAGGCTTGAGTAGAAATGTCTAAGACTTCAAATTTTACCTTGAATAATGAAAGACTACTGTACATCATGAAACTGTTTTTGGAAATCTTCTTTCAGTTAAATGTTTAACAAAATTTTTCCTAGAGCTAAATAGTTGTGCTAACTATCGAATCAGTGTCTTTTAAAAAGAAGGTTCATTTAGCAAGATACAATGTAATGAAGTGTTAACTAAAAGGTCATAACTTTAAAAACGTTTTTTTTTTCAGGATACTTACTTGAGCTTTCTCATAGAGCTGAAGTAGATTGGTCCCCTCCCCTTCATTGTCTTTCAGCTGTTGGGTTAGAGTCACAATCAACTGCTGAGTTTCCTTAATTTCATCTTTGAGGGAGGCAACCTTTTCTAGGGCTCGTTTTAAATTTCTAGGCAAGAAGACAAACTCTGTTTATTCATTTATACTATATATTTTTATTATAATTAATTAGCCACTAAAATCAATACAAAATGTAGCTGACAGATGATAGTAAAGAAGCATAGAAAAACAACAAGGCAAAGCTTATAAGCTCATTATGTTCTGATCTTTTGATCTTTCCATGTTAAAGGAGGAGGCGCAATGGCTGAGCGGTAAAGCGCTTGGATTCCGAACTGGTGGTCCCAGGTCCAAACCCCGGTGAAGACTGGGAGTTTTACTTTCGGGATCTTTAGGCCGCCTCTGAGTCCACCCAACTCTAATGGGTACCTGACATTTGTTGGGGAAAAGTAGAGGCGGTTGATCATTGTGCTGGCCACATGACACCATAGGCCACACAAACAGATGACGTTAACACCATCTGCCCTATAGACCACAAGGTCTGAAAAGGGGAACTTTATGTAAGGGAACGTTTTTATTTCAACCAGAAGATATGAATTTTTAAAAAAAGGAAAGTTCCCAAGGCATAAAACAGAGGAATTGAGAAAGATGGTCAACAGATCTTGTGTGGTGCCCCAACAGTTCAAGAGACTAAGGGATAGATGAAGGTCTAAAGATTGTCTTTAGCAAGAAAAGTAGAGCTATGCCTAATTGTCTTAATTATTTGCCAACATACCTTTCTGAAGTTTTAACTCCAACTGTGTTCTTTGTTATCTGACCAACGATTTTGTCAATGTCATTCTTTATGGCTTTTAGTCGAGTCTGGACAGCACTAAGTTTAGCACCACCGATGTCGAGAATCTGGTTGTGAAGCCTGAAGTTAAAACAAGAAAAATATTTTAGAAAATAGATTAGCTTTGTTTTTAAGGGGAAGAGTTCTGCATTTACAACTAGAGCTCTCCCTGTACAATCCTAAAATCAAGAATGATAAATCTTCAAACACTACTGGGTTAAAAATTGAGACTCCCTGTCCTCTGGTAAATTTCTTTACCCTTCCCCCATGAAAACATTTTATATTTAACACACTTACTCTTTAATCTCCTCCTCCAAAACATGGGCTGTGTTGGCGACTTTTTCATAGTCTGAAAGAAGAAACAGAAACTTTATCACTACTGGATAGGAAAACGTATTCAAACCAAATCTACTAAAAGTAACCTTGTGATTTGAAGAATATGTAATATGAAAGACTTTTTATATCCAGAAAGATTTTCTTTTTCTAAATTGTTTCTATGGTTTCATGATTTAAACTGCTAAGAGAGCTTGGCAAGTTTCATGTTAGCTACAATTTCAACAGAAGAACAGATGCAGTGAAAGTATTGAGACACTGTGACATAGAACCACAATATACTCCCTTAACAGAATGCTTGCTTTCAAGAATTCAGTGCCCTAGGTGTGAACACCAGGGAGTGTAAAAAAAAATATAGTTAAAAAAAATAAAGACAAAAAATATATGTTGGCTCTATCAATGCTAAAAAAATGCATCAGAAATGTGTACTGGAGGGGGGGGGGGGGGGGGGGAAGAGTGATTCAGCACACAAGAGGTGAGGAACTCACAACCTAAAGGCACAATCATCAAATTAACAAATTTATTTTTGAAACAAAGTTTCAGCTGCCTGGACCTTAAGATGAAGTCAATACTTTAAAAAACCCAAAACGTTTTTTTTTTTTAAATTGCCACTTCAATAAACAAAATCATTTTTTTTAATCCTAACTTTAACTGCAATTGTCAAACAAGGGGCATTACCTTTCCTACATCTGTCTACCACTGCTTGCAGACTGTTCAGCTTGTTTTGATCTACCACGATAGAACTCATCAAAGTTTCTTGTTCTTTCTGCTGCTTCCTCAGGGCAGAAATTTGTTCTTTCAGACCCTACAAGGACAAAGACACACACAAAAAATATAAATACTTTTTAAAGAAACGCTTAATTAAAGCCATTTTCTCTTAATGCTACAGGATTTATATCCCCTTTTGTTATACAAACAAAATTAATTAATTAAAACTAACGGGTGAAGTAAAGGTGGTTGGTCGTTATGCTGGCCATATGACACCTCATCGATTGTCAGCCATCAAAACATTAAATTTCACATCATTAGCCCTAGATTGCATGTCAGAACTTTCCTAATTTTTACAAAGTAATTTACAAACCGATTAATTTTTTTTTATTGATTCATGTATTGTTATTGACTAAGAATAATAGCGCAACTTGATCCGAGAATGGGAAGTGGGAGAAAAATAAACTTGTAAAAGAATCCTGCCAGACAAACAGGCATACAGACAGACAGAGTTAATATAACTTTGTAAGAAAGACTAAGACAAATGAATTCTTTATTAATCCTGACAGGCCATGTGTTGCGCTTACATTACACAAGCTCATTTTCAAGAAACGACAAAGAGAGTTAAGTGACTACAACACTTTGGGTATTGTTTGGGTTTTTTTTAAACTTAGAAATAGTGGTAGCCATAAAGATAAACCAGATTAGGCAGTCAGTTCGGATCAGTCTACTCACATATTACATTACACAAATAGCCATGCTTGGAATGACTACCTTTACATGCAGATACACCAGCCCCCACAAACTAGATAGTTTTTTAAATGTTTATATGCATGTTGATACAATATAAATAAATAATTTTTATTTTTTTTTACAAAAGAAGAAAAATTTTGGAATACCATAAGTAGATTTTACATACTAGAACACATTTTAACAGTTCTTTTATATATATATATATTTTTTTTTTTTTATTATTTTTTTCAAATGGGGGGGGGGGGGGGGGGGGGGGAGAAAGGATTTTTATTACATTAATCAGATAATATCTAGCCCATAAATTAATCAACCATGTACTATAGAACTTTTTAATTTAATTTTTTTTTTAAAATGATGTTTGAGTATGTCAATATTAAATTTGAATAACAGGTTTTCTAAATCTGCATATAAGAAACTAAAGTCTACCTGAAGTTCAATGGTAAATTTCTTGAGATCGTGTTTCAGAATGGTCAGATCTTTTTCCTGCTGGGCTATTGTGTCCTCTAGCTTGAACTTCCTCTGCCGCAGTGTTGCTGATTCCCCATTCAGCTGAATGGATTGAAATAACGTTAAAAGATAACTGGTTTTCAAATACAAATATTTACATAAAAATAAAGGGAACAAAGCTTACGAAAAGAAAGAAAAAAAATAACCTGTTCTAAAGTCTTCTCCATCTCTGCAACATCTTTAGGGTCAACACCAGAGACGGCAGCAGATCCCATTTTACCTCTGCATACAGTGTTACCACCGCCACTCATAGCCCCTGGGATAATTAAGTGAGACACAGAAGGCGAATTAAAACCCTTTGAAATGCAGCAACGATACAACTAGACAAAGTATACTAAGTCAACTCATAGCTACTAGGAATTAAGAGATAATATAACACTGAGGCCAATCAAGGCTCTATGAGGTACAAATGTACACTTATAGCCCCACAAATAGGAAGGAAGAGGTCTCAGACAGTTTTAGTATTTCAACTCACATTCTTTGGCCATACATAGAAATTAGAAAGAGGCTGTCAAAATGCAGCAGATGCAGGGTCAAACCTATGATTTTAACTGTCTAAGGCTTGACACCCACAACCAGTTCCAGAATTGTTGCAACCCTAACACTGTCACAAAGCTTTTTGAGCACTTGTCCACAACTCAACCCAAAGCTTTCTGGGCTATTGTTAAAAACTCAAGATAAGTGCGGGGAAAAAAAAAACACAAATATTCTTCTTATGATAACCCAAAAAACATAATGCAATGATTTCTTAACTAGAAGCTCCAGGAGAAAAGGTTTATCGTTGTTGTTTTTTTGTTTGTTTTTTAATTGATTTAAAATGAGGAGCACCTAAACAAATATTTAAGAAATATTCAAAATTAATTTCTTTGCCAAGATAGATATTAAACAATTAAACATTGTTTTGTTTCTTTATTGTACCTATTCTGTAGCTGCGAGGCACATACCACAGGGCTACCTATCAAGGGTGCTCGAGTTTAAAACCTGACTCGAGCTGAGTTGTGTTTGCTGAGGGCCTAAAGGCAACACAGACACTCTCTCTCTGATACCCCCTCTCCCAACTGGTCCATAAGAGAATGGACCACTTGCACTGAGCAGGCTATAAGCATGAAAGATGTGCTATACAAAAGCAATTTAAAAACATACGCTGATATGAAACCTAACATAGTTATCCAATAAGGATAGATTCATTAGAGTTGGCATTTGTTTTTCAATTGCAAGATAATTGAAGTTGTATCTAGAAAATGTAATGCCAAAGTTATGTACCTGTCATTTCAATAAGCTCCCCTTTCAAAGTCACCACCCTGTACCTCTGTTTGCCGTAGGCGATTCTTGTGGCCTGGTTAATGTCAGTAGCCACAAGAGTATCCCTCAGTGCAAAGTAGAAACATGTCCTGACTATTTCGTCCTTCACCTGGATAAGGTCAAACAGACGTGGAACATTCTCAGGCCTGTGGAAAGGAACAATTCTATTCAGCAGGGAACACAGTCATAAATGCCAATATAAACACGGCTGCGAGGAAGAAGTCAATGGGATTTTTTACCCAACAGCTTTATTACCAAACTCAAAGAGAGGTAACTCTAAATAAAATTATTGTAACAGACAATTAACAAAAAAAAAACTACATTTGTATCAATTCCAATTTGTGCTCAAATAATAGAATCCTCTCCCAGTGTTGTGGCAATTTTATTACACTAGAAAGCTATTATTTTCCTTACATTTTTTCCCATTTGACAGGAAGAAAAAAGTTTAGCATTGAGAATAGCTCACGACATTAGCCTTATTTGACACATTTAACTTAACCAAAGATCAAGCATACATTTATAAATCTAGATTTTAAAATAACATCTAAAGGAATCAAAAATAAGATAGCTACAAATTTCCTACTTCTATACATAAAATGTAAAAAATTTATTTTTGATTAATTCAATAAAGTGATCTTTATGAAAGTACCTTTAGATCTAAAATAAAAAAATAAAAAACTCATATTATATAGATTTTTATGGTTGGCCTTACAAACTTTATAAATGACTGTGTTTAAAGAATCCAAAGACCCTGGACAGGATTTCTTGTATTGGCTCCAAAAACCATTTCAAGGTTTAATATAAATTCACATAATAATATTGGTGGATCTAAGTGCATGTCATAGTATTGCAGAAAAAAAAAAGGAATTGTATATTTAGTCTCATTTCCCTTTTTTTCTTATAATTAATAAGCATAATTTATTAAAAACTTTATATTTTTTAAATGTAGAGGAACCCATTTAAAGGGCGAAGTCCTGTGCGACTACATAGACTTACACTATCATAAGTCTGGCCCTGCAAGTATTTTAACAATAGAAATAAAAACAATTTACGTGATAATTTTTTTGGTGGTGTCCTTTCTCCACTTCTCCATTTTGTCCAGCAAAATAAACTGACCATGCCCAACGTTGTACTGCTTCAGGAACTCAATGCATCTCTTTCCTGTGTCGATGGTCTCCACAACGATATGGTCCAAGCTTCCACAGGCCGTGGATATGGCCACATCGTATTTGCCATCAATGCCGCCCAGATCTCCCTAATGGTGATTCAAACTAAATCAATAGTGGTTGTCACAAGCAGTAAAATGTTAGTGATTGTCACATACAGACTGAATGAGATAACAATGACAAGAAACGACAATCAAAAGTAATTTTTGTTGCTTTCTGACTCAATTAACTTTCTGTAGTAACAATTAAGGGAAAAACAGGCTACTGACTTGAAATTCCATGGGAAAAATATATTTAACAAAAAGAAAAAGAAAATTAGCCAAAGTTTAGGGAAGTCTAATTTGGGATTAAAACAAAAAAAAAAGGAAAGTTTCACTTTCAGACATTGTGATCTATAGAATTACAGTAATCTGTTTCTTTGGCGAACAGTTAATAAGCAATGTGTCATGTGGTGAGCACAACCACTAACCACCTTTACTTTCCCTTACTAAAGTCAAGTACGCATTAGAGTTGGGTGGGCTCAGGGTCACCTTAACTATCTCAAAATCCCAGTCTTCACTAAGATTTAAGGTCAGGACATTACCGCAGGTTCAAAAGCCAAGCGCTTTACCACTCAGCCACTGTGCACCCCTCTAAATTTAAGATACTGTACATTATTAGTAATGTGTAAATAAAAGCACATTATACTGGCTTTCATCTTATCTTCACCTTACCCTCTAATAACTAACATGCACAATTAGGTTAAACATGCACAACATAAAATACTAACCAGTCTGCCATATATTCCAGGCAGAGTCCCTTTCTTCTTCTCTGCCATCAAGGCATTCAGAACTCGGTTTTGACTTTTAGAGGCTGCCATTGAAGTTTTGACCTCTTCAACATTACTTCTCAACTTGTTTCTCTGCAAATTAATTTTGAAATAAGTGACAATGTCAACTTGACATGTAACAAGAAAAACTAGGTCACCATGGAAAATAAAATATCAGAAAAGCTCTTGTTGATGGAGTCAACTGGCTATCGTATACAAAAATATTTACACATTGAAACACTTTGGTTAAAACAAATAAAGTTGAAAACTATATAATGAAACCTTCAAACTGTCTTTCAGTGAGTTGAAAATTTTTTTAATTAAAAAATAGAGTTATTGACAATAATATTTGACATGACATCATAAAAATACCTTTTCTTCACACTGGTCAGTAGCTTTAGTGACTTGCATCAGTTCTTTCTTGGCCTTTGATAAAGATTCTTCCAGTTTTGGCATTTCTGTTTCAAGACGTTGAGTATCTCTAGAATAATATTTCTAGTATTTAAGTTCTTACATAATAAAACGAACAAAAAACAGAATAGTAAAAAAAAAAAGAGGATTTAGCCCAAGATAAACTGTTAATGATTGACAATCTTTTATGTATGTATGTACATTTCAAACTTTATTGAAACATCTTGTACAGCTGTTCTGGCTGGATGGATAGTAGATCTAAAACCCAACATTCTCATAAGCTCCAAACAATTTTTGGGACAATGCAGTGAATGTCAAGCACTCTGTGTGTTGGTAGGGGTGCTAACATAGTCCAAGGTCTCCAACTAGGCTTAAAGAATATTCATGCCTGAGTTTATTATTTAAATAGCTTTTATTTGAACCAATAACATACACTTAGGATATATTATACAAGCCCAAATATAAGCCAGTATATTTGTGGAATAAATATAATGGTGCAGCAAATTATGGGATGGAAATGCAGGAATTATAGTAGATACAGAAAATGGGATTAATGGGATTTTTTATTTGGTGGGTAAAGACAAAATTAAAATTATTTTGATTGGTGCAGTGGCTGACAGATAAAGAACCAGTCTTCCAAACCATCTATGGTTAAAACTCCAATGAAGATTGAGTTTTTGAATTTCTGTATTTTTAGGAGACCTCTTGAGTTCACCTAACAATAAGGCATACCTGACACTAAGTTGGTTGTTGTACTAGCAACATAACCTACTCATTAACTGTCATCCAAAGAAACAGATGACATTTAAATCATCATGGATCTCTAGGCCTAAAAAGGGACTTAACCTCTTTCGATCCTGATTTCTTATCACTTGTGAGGCATTACTGATAACTTTGGTCACTAGCAGACATCTATGGCAATGAAATGTCTGGTTGCACCCAACCTTCTCCAACCAATCTTTACCCCACCCTTAAATCAAGTCTGATACCCTATAGCATTGGTTCTCAAACTGTGGTCCACAGACACCCCTATATTATAAAAGCAATTTAAAAAGTAATGATTTACTCACTGCTGACGCTTGGCCAAAGTTTCTTCCGCCTCTTTCAATGATTTCTTGATGGTCTCCATCTTTTTGGTTTCTGCATTCTGGCGGCTAGTATAGATCTCAAGCTCTGACTCTGCCACTTGTAACTGTAGTGATGGAAAATCGAATGGTACAGGCATGTTGATAAAAATTAACATCCTGTTTACAGAATCTACGAGGGCACAACATGGCCTAAATTGTGCCGGTGTGCCAAAAATCCAAAATATCAAACAGATTATACGATGGCATCTTGGATATCCTATTGTTAACAGAATATACGAAGGATTGACAATATAGAGACAGATCTACAACAACTTAAAAGCTCAAGTGAGATCTGAATGGAGGGATCTGCTGAAGCTCCGGAGGCCTCCATGGACTGTAGTGCCACTGGGATGAATGGAACATTTACAGAGGAAACAATACCACTGAAGCCAACACTTAATAGTTACATTTATTCTAATGGCATCAAGAGCCGCAGCCATCTAGCTAAGCAGCTAGCAAAGATGGTACACAATAAGATCAATTCTGTGAATAAAACTTATTGAAAACACATTCCCACACTTCAGAACAAAGTCTATTTTTTTCAATTACAAAAAAAAAATGTTTATCAAGCAAATTTCAAGCAATCATGGCAAAATATCTCACTATTCCCAAGTTAAAGAATGTAAAAAAATAATTTAAAAAAAACAGCAACATTATGTTAGAAAATTATATATTCTTATTCATGTTTCGACAACTATTTAAATAAAAATCACCTTGGATTTTGTATCATTCAGATCTCCCTGTTGCTCCAGCAGCTTAGCTTCCTTTATATCTTTCTCTTCTTGTAATTCCTGTCAAAAACATTATAATAAATGAAGCGGCTTGGGGAAAAAAGGTTTTTAGAATCTAAGTGAACATCTACTCTTTTAGAACCATAGTAGGGAGTTCTCTTACTTAGAACCAGGTAAATCGAAAGCATGTTGCATGGTACCTGTGTTATGGAATGTGTGTGTGTGATATGGTGAGGTTAGCAATTGGTGGTGATTAATGCAACATAGGTGGCATTGTTGTCCCTTGGTCTTAGGGGAGAGGACTCAAGAACATGAGAATGAAAGGTTGTGTTATTGTAGTGAGATTTTGTTAACAGATATTATTACTGAAGTCTACTACAATATTTGATCACAAGTTGATTTTGTCTATATTATGAATAAAGTTCTATTTAGTTTTTGTCCACAAAATGAAGTTATTCAAATCATTTGAAGTTTTCTTAGTTAAGAAATATAGCCTACAACAGTTTAGTTGTCTACCAGCAGTTTGGTACTACAAGTCAACGACCGGTAACAACAAGTCAGAGATTGACATACAAACCTGTACCTTGACTGACATAGGATGTGCCCATTAGCCACAACTAGACAGCTAGTTTCATGTGTGATGTGTAGTATGTTTGTAGTGCACTACTACATAAATGGCATTTGCTAAGAATAGCTCAAAGGGAATGAGCCCTACCAAAGCTTGTATTATCATCATGACTGTCTTTATTTTATTCAAACTATTCACAAAAAGAAAAACTCAAAATATAATATGTGAACTTCAACATTGAAGCATATAAATTTGTACACTCAGTTACCTTTGTTTCATCTTTCAAACTGTCCATCACAGCCTTCTCATTCTGCTCTTCTTTCTCTTTGGCCTTCTCCAGGTTGTTCAGCCTCTTTTGGAGGTCAGCACACGCTGCTTCAGCCTGCTCTGGGACAAGTTTGTACTCCTCTACCTGAAACAGGAAGGAATTGCTAGAAATACATGTTCCTAACTCAGAAAGCTCCCCCTCCCTCTTTTTTATTTTTTCCATTTTATGTCTGCTTCATTGTACACTGTTAATAGTAGAACAGAGCAAAAAAAAAAAAAAGTCCTTCAGGCCATGCACTAAAGGTCTCAGAAGTCATAGTGTTCAACACTTAACTGTTAAAAAAAAGAATCAATGAGTATTTTCAGAGCATATCTCAACCTGCATTATGCAAAAGTAATGATGGTAATAGTAAATAAGGATGTTCTTGCTTGGCCCTTTCTCCAGTTCCAGTAGCAGCATTTTTTTTTAGCTAATACTTACCCTGGCCATCTCTACTTCCAGTGGCTACATTTGTTTAGCTAAGACTTCCCTCACCTTGGCCATCTCTACCTCCAGTGGCTACATTTGTTTAGCTAAAACTTCCCTTACCTGACAATGTCGATTTTCAATAACTGGATTCCTATAGCTAAAAATTTCCTTACCCCAATCATCTCTACTTCCATTGGCTACATTTGTTTAGCTAAGATTTTCCTAATCCTGGCCATCTCTACTTCCAGTGAAACATTTGTTTAGCTAAGACTTCCCTTACCTTGGCCATCTCTAGCTCCAATGACTTCTCCAATTTCTTGACTTTAGTTTTATTGAGCTTGATGTCTTCACGACACTTGGCATCCATGCTTTCCATCTCGGAGAACTTCTCTTTGTTCTCTTCACAAGCCTTGACCAGCTTATCATATTCTCTAGTCAAATATGTGTAGGTTGAATTGAATATAGAGATTGAATAACCAGCTTATCATATAATCATATTCTCTAGAGTCAAGAATGTGTAGGTTGAACTGAATATATAGATTGAATGTGAGCACTACAGGTTAAAATAAAATATCAAGAGTAAAGTGTGAATAAATCTAATGCAGTGTTTTTCTTAACCCTAAAGCTCAGTGAGGCCTGAATAAGCATTCCATGAAATACTGAAATAATTAACTAGTAGGCCACCACTCTCTAAAAAAATAAGCCAAGTGTTCTGCTAAATACCCAGAATGCACAAAGTATTCTATCAAGGAAAAAGTTTGTGAAACACTGGTCTAATTAATTACACAACTATAACAATGCTGATAACCCAGAAAAAAAAACTAATTACCCTCCCACCTCTCAAAAACACAAAAATCTTACTTTCTGATTTTATTATATTCTTTCAACTTTGTGTTTTTATTTTCCTTGACCGCAGCAAGCTTCTCTTGAAAAGCTTTAAAAGCCTCATTGACTTTGTCAAACTCTGCCTGAGCCTTGGCTTCATTCTCAGCACACTCCATTCTGTAAAGAAAAAGAAAACCCCATTTAATTAGCTGACATAAAAACTATTTGCATAATTAGAGTAAACAAAAAGCAATAAATCAATTGCTCATTGTTTTATCCTGAAACTCAGGAGGACAATTTCCGAGAGCTGGAATCACCACAAGGAATTTACTTCCTTCACGTGGATGAGTGACGCACTGGGGCCTACACGAAGATGCTCAAGCTTGAAGCTTAGCAGAGGCTTTTTTTGCCCAGGATTTTATAACATTCTTAAATCCATCTAGATGTACTAGGCAAAGTTGGCTAGTTATCCTTTGTTAGATAGCTAGTTTAGTTAGTTGGGTTGCGCACTTTGTTAGACCGACAGTGAACGTATATTTTATAGTGACGACATTTCGAACAGAGATTAGGATAGACTTTTAATTAATCAGTTACCGCTAGATTCTTAAGGGGATAACATCCTTCTGTAATAAACGTTTGTTTGAAGTTCACCTTGAATCAACTTGGTCATTGAGTCTGTGTTCCTGTTTAGAACCTTATCTATATTTGTAACGTGTGCATGAAGAGCTCGCAGATTGAAAATACATCATACAAGGTACGCACGCAATTAGTTTACATAATCATCTTTAGAAATACTTCAGCTACATCTGACTACACATGCATCTGTTACAGTGGCAACCCCAAATGCTCTTAGGATCTTGCTATGGTGACGGGTCCAGACGTCTTCGCTGGGGTTCGTCGTTAGAGCAGTGGTGATCACGCCTGAGCGCCAGCCTTATGAATTGTTACTGCAGTCATCATCGTCACAGCAGTGATCTTCATCGCACTTTGTCTCAGTGAAGAACTTTGGTTCAACGGTCGACGGGTCGTTTTACCGAAACTATTATATGAATAGCACCGTTGTCAACATTTGACCTCAGCTACATGTAAAACTGTTCATCGTTACACTTGACACATGGACAGGGAGCCTCAATTCCACATATAGTATGATGGGTCTCACCAGCCACATGAGGAGGCACAAAACCCCAATGCAAAGCCATCAGCCCCATGGATGACAAAAGTAGTCATCATCGAACCACGATGGATGAACTATATATATATATATATATATATATATATATATATATATATATATATATATACATATGATATGAAATTCAAAGCACTCTTAACTCTTTCTCTCCAAACAGACGATACCAACATTTATTCCACCAGAATGTGGTAAATAATTATGGAGAGAAAGAGTTAAGAATCTTTCAGCAAGGTTTTGAGAGGAAGTCCTAGGTATGAGAAACCATAGGAAAGAAATGAAAGTGCATCAGAAGCTACAGCAACAAAGGGAGACAATAATGACCATGACCTCTTAAGTTTAGCAGACGGCTTAGAAATTTAAAAAATATGAAACTAAATAACAAGCATTGTCTAGTCCCACAAATCAAAATGGCAAGTGGCCAGTTACAATTTAAATTCTCTCACTGTTTTGCTATGACCGTGACATATCCAGGAACTTGTCATGCTTATGAACAGCTAAAAAATAAATCAATAAATAAAAAAGTCAAGAAAAAAACATTACTTTTGAATATGTTCTGGAAGATAAATGTAGATCTAAATAAATAAAAGAGGAGGGAAGAAAATTTACCTACTGATATACTTGTGGATATATCAATTCAATTTGCGATTTATTTCAATACAGAACCACATCACACTCAATAAAGAAAAGTCACTGGATATAGAATCAATATAATCTGCAAAGTGAAAACTATCCCAGTAGAGCCACCAAACTACAAAACAGTACTAAATACTTACATGTACTTCTGGTAGAGTTTGTTTTTTAGCAGCATTAGCTCATTCTCCAATAGGATAAACTCCATAGCCTCATTTTTAGGTCCTTCAAGATTTTCCATTTCTTTCTCCACAGCTTTGACTCTGTTCAGCTGAAACCCAAACAAGACAAAATTGTACTTTATAACAAAACAAATATATATACGACTGACATTACTAGTCATGAACATAACCTGTCTTTATATTTGTCGTCACGGTTATGTTCATGACTTAGCTACATTTGATAGTCAGCGTTGAAATACACATTAATATAGTAAAAAGAAAAGAACCTTGACGAGGCACATTCATTATACATGTATGTTTGTGCGTGTGTTTCTAGAAATCCTCCAGCCTAAGTTTACTCGTCATTTTTCTCATTGACACACTTGGTATACCATATATTTTTTAATTAAATTTCCTTAAAAAAAATGATCTGACTTCATTTACAAAACTATTTAATAATCTGTGTCAACATTTGAAAAATTGAGTTGCATGCCTTCTCAGAGCGTAGATCATTCAGCGTCTCGACTCTCTTGCTCAGGATCTCTATCGGCTGTTTGAACCGGTTAGAACCAATGATGTCTTCCAAGAATTCAAGCATGCCATCTTCATGCTCGGTTAAAGCCTTGGGCTTCATCATTGCTATTTGTTCCACCTCTCCCTGGTAAGAAATAAAAAAAATGAGACAAATTATATTCTACATCAACTAAATCATATTTGTGTTAACTGGTCCACCTGGTAACATGCAGTCCTATTTTTATAGTCCAGTTGCAAGCATATCTAGAACATTCAATTTCAATTAAAGGGAAATCACTCTTCCTGTTACAAAATAAATATAGTTATTTCTGATTTCTTACGGATAGTCTTAGTAACTAAACAATTCATAATAAACTGTTAATAAAAAATTACAAAACAATAAATTTATTTATATGAAATATCACAGCAAAAAGTCATAGAATCTAAAGGAACCAAGAATCTGTGGCTTTATTACATACTGTGCACAGAAGTTTTAAAGAATCTGATAGCATAAAAAGAGCCAGCTAAAAGTGCACTGGCTTTCAGTTTGGCACCTGATTTAAGGTAATGGGTAAAATAACAAGGTAAAATATTCAATCACCCTACCTGTAAGATCAGAAATCTGTTGTGGTCCAAATCGATTCCACTGCTCCTTAATACATGCGCAACTTCCTTGAAGTTTGTTTTCTTGCCGTTCAGGAAGTAACACGAGCTATTGTCTCTGTAAGCCGTCCGAGACACCACAAGCTCACTATTGGGTACAACTGTATAGCCATCACCTGCCTAGATAATAGAGATGACAATCAATTCTCTATGCTGGTCAAGACTATACAAAATTTACAGGCCTGGTCAAAGCACTAGATTTTTAAATTAGCAGCATGCCATTTTCACAGCCACTGTGAATCCAATATAACTGTTTAGGGTCATTTTATTTTCCCTTTAAATTAAGTATTTTTTTTAAGTAAATTAGATTACAATTTGAAAACCTTTTTTTTTAAAATTTATTCAAGACTGGTAAGGGAACTGAATCAAAAAGAAATATATTGGATGGAGCACTTAAGTATGGGTATCTGGATTGAGTCTTGGAATTTTTACTCAAGAATATAGAATGGTCCTTAGCACTCCTTTGATGTGGGGCATTGAGGCATAATATGCCAGCGGTTATAGAAAAAATTGAACTTTTCTCCATCGAATACACTGATAGCTAAAACTTTGTTTTGTTTAAATTACCTTAATATGGCACCTAGTTCATGCTATAGCAAGCTCAGCGTGTTATGGTCCAGTCTCTTTTGTAGACGTGGAAGGTGTCTGTGCGTAGGTTATGAGATTCTAGCGCCAATGTTTATTAGGTGCACAATTTTTGAATGCACCTTCTTTGTTGCCTTGATTTTAAGCTTATGGAGTTGTTTTGTTATTATGCTGGTGTAACGTGTCTTTGAGATTCTTCTGTGTACCCCTGTTTTAGGTGAGTATCTAATGCAGTACTGCATTTCGCAGTTGTTTCTCTGCCATAGCATATTAGCATATTAGACCACCTTTCAATTTGCCTTTGTTTATGTCTCTACAGGGAGTTAGTTTTGGGATTAGGAAGTCTACACTGAAGACTAGAGTCGGCAGTGCGTTGTGTTGCGCTTGCGCATACTAATGTGATGCGTTGTGGGACAGCAAGGTGCAGAATGATTAATATAACAATTATATTATAACATTTGTTAACTTCAAGGATATTACTTCATCAGTTTTTCATCATAAATTACATTTATCCCATTAAACACTTATATTGATAACATCTAGTTGATTGTTAATTGTACGCACGAAGGTGCCTGTTGAATGTCAGGGGCCCGGGCGAACGAGCTAAGGCTTAAACACAACCCTGACAGAAGGAAGGGGTATCAGGGAGAAGGTTTCCTTGCTGTGACGTAGCAAACACCTCTCAGTTCAGCTGCCAGGTCGTGCGGTTTAAGCGCTGGACTGTCGTTCAGACTTATCGATGGTCCCAGGTTTGACCCTGCCTGCTCCCATCCCCCGTCATCCTGCTGGAGGTTTGGACTAGGAAGTAGATTATATTCAACTTTGAACTGAAGGTACAAATGAAATATAATATGTAAAACATAGAAAACAAACAGCTCAAATCAAGATTTGACCTTAAGCCTTTTGATAGGTGGCCAGGCTTTTAAATGTCACTTAGACACAACCAATAACTTAAGAGGGAAACGTTTTCTTATTCAAACATAGAGACAAATTATTGAAAAAATGTTCTCATTTACATCTTTCACACTAAAAAGTCTATTAAGGTTTTTTATTTAAGATCTTCATTCTTAATGACTTCAGGTGTGTTGGCCAAGTGGTAAAGAGCTTGGCTTCTGGACTGAAGAGTCTCTAGTTCAAAACCCAGTGTGAAAATTGGGATTTTCAGGGCCCCACCAAGCCCCCTCTCCCCCAATAGGTATCTGACATACACTGGAGAAGGATGTTGATCAATGTGCAAGCATAACAGTTTTGTCAACCATAGAAAGAGCTAATTTTTACATCATCTGCCCTATAAATCACAAGGACTGAATTTACTTATATACTCCTCAAGAATTATTTTACTTTGTTAATATGGGTGATGATGTGTAACATGTCATATTTCAATAAAATACTTGAATAGATTTTATTATTCCATGTTTCACATGTTGTATTGTTATTCTAGTAAATTTATATATAGTTTACTAACAAAACCTAGATTTAGGCATACGCGTAGGGCTTAATCATCTTTTTTGAAGTAACGTCTGTATTTATAAGATAAGAAGAAGAACCAACCTCGCTGTCAATAATCTTCTGGAAATGTACAGCCACAGAGCAGCTGTTGATGTCTTGGTGCTTGTCGCTGTTGTGAATCAGGATGCTGATTTTTTTAGAGCGGATCTTGTTGGCACGGAACCCAAACACAAAGAGCATGGAGTCAATGACATTCGATTTACCACTTCCGTTGGGACCAATAATGGCTGTAAAATTCTGACATGAGGAAAAAAAAAACAATTTAAATTTCAATACTTATTTAAGTCATGACTTTTTTTATAACCTGACTGATAACAGGCCCTTTTGCCAACCATAAGTTTTTTTTTATTACAACCAGAAAGAAATCCTTTATATCCCCCCAAGTCGTAAACTACAAAGAGAACAGATAGTACAAACTTAAAAGTCTATCTAATATATAAAGTAGAATGTAAGGAGTATGTATGTATGTTCTTTATAGCAATAAAAACTCTTTGACTAATTTTAAAGAAATTTGGCATGAACGTTCCTTAGATAATAGCTGTGATCTTAGGATATGTAAATATAACCTACAACAAGAGAGTTTAATAGATTTAAGCCAATAAGTATCTTGACATAGATTTTGACTATTGAAACAACATAGCTAGTATGTAATGTTAACAGGGGTCATATCTGTCGTGATTGTCTGAAGACTAACCTTGTTGAATGGCCCTAAGGTTTGTACTCCAGCATATGACTTGAAATTTTCATTGACAATCTGAGTGATCATGAGACGTGGACCATTGGTTTCATAAGTGGCCACTGACATAACAGCCTCTGGAACTTCAACCGGACCATAATCTGGAGAAAAATATTTTAAAACAATTTTTGTAAGTACATCATTCAAAAAAATCTAGTTTAAGTTTTAGTAAAGTTTTGCTAAATACTTAAGCTAGGATAGCAAATAGTAGGTCTAAAATAATTAATATTTTTATTTTATTTTTTAATATATTTATACAGTTGCAGATAGAAGATTCTTTAGTTTTTCAGATAATTTTGTGGCATTTATTCTGCACCTTTAAATTCAAATTAACAATGTCTCACCTGCTGGGTTAAAGGTTAGTGGAGCACTTCTTTCTTGAACTGCCCTATTGCCTTCACTGTTAATTTCATCTACTTCCATTTCTGTTTCTGATGGCATTTTTGCTTTTTAAAGAAAAAAAATAAAACTTAATCTTTTTTTTTTAAATACAAAATGGTTATTAATAAATTAGATCTAGATCTATATTAATCCAGCAATTTCTTCATGAAGTAGATCTAGATTACCGCATTTTTTTTTATCTACTATAAATATAGACCTAGCTTAGTTTTAGATTTACTGTAAAATAATTTAATATTGGCCTCACTAAGAGACTAAGGTAGATAGATTTTATTTTACTAGACTAGATCTTTTCATTTACTAAACTTACTTAGAAAATCTAGTTATTCACTAGAATCTAGTAACTAGATCTAGAAAAAAAAAATTTAGTAGAGATCTATCTATCTATATATAGATATAGAAATATAATATAATATATTTTACTATAACTATAATAAAAGATCTAAATTTAATCATATAACCATATCAGCGATATGTACTAGATCTATGTTTATAAATATATATTGATTAATATTGAATTTATAAATCAGTCAGTAACAGTGGGTCACAGTTTTTAATGTTTTATTCACATTAGTTTCTAAAGTCACTTACTTGACTTACTTTACAGACTTTACTTCACTTATGACTTAGACCTAGAATGCCTAGCCTAGATCTAGGGATTCTAGGCCATCTATCTAGATTTAGCTTAGTCGGCTTAGACTAGACTGTCTTAGTTTAGGCCACTTACTTTTAGGCTTAGGGGGGTAGGGCGTTGCCGTTAGTAACGTTTACATTATCATCATTGATAATCATGATGATAAATGATTATCATTAAATGATTAATAGTATAGTAATAGTTCAATCCAATCTTGAATCTATTTAATTACTATTAATAGTACAGTATTATTATTACTAGACTATTAATATTATTAATACTAAATAATACTAGACATCTAATTTAAATTAATAATTATAATTATATAATTAATTTTATTAATAATAATAGACTAATTTACTTTAGAACAATTTTAAATAAAGTAAGTTTTACTAAGTTAATTAACTTTAATTTAAAGTTACTGTAGTGTAACTTAGTGTAAGTCACTGACTGTCACTAAGTCTAGTTAAGTGTTAAGTAAGATCAAGATGATGAAGAAAAGATTTAAGATACCATGACACCATGGGTGACCATGTATCAATTTAAGTAAATTATGAAATTATCATGACCATGGCAACACAATGATCTAAAATCTTATAGTCTAATTATATAATACAGACGTTGGTACCAGACGTTACTAGTAATCTAAATCCAATAATATGTAACCCAATAATAATACAATACGGTTCAATAGCTTGTAGACTTCTACATTAGACGCTTATAGTAGATCTATAGTCTACTTGTCAAGTTGTAAAAATGTTTGTTTTTATTTATAACTTATGGATTCGTCGAAATTCGCGCTCTCCTCAAATTATTAAAAAGTTTAACTTATTTCGTTAGGGAACGAACATTGATCACAGACCTATATATATATCTAGCTAGCTAGATATCTTCTTATTATATCTTATCTTATCTTATATTATACAGACGTTACTTTAAAAAAGAAGATGATTACGTCCTACGCGTCATGCATTTAGTCATGCATATTAACCAATGACATAAATTCTGCCAAGTTACTGGTTTTCCTGGCTAGCTCAGGCAACCCATTCCATGCTCTAATAGCACTAGGGAAGAAGGAGCATTTGTATAAATTTGTCCTAGCATATGGAACGAGGAATGTACCTTTATCTTAGTGTCTTTCTGAGTATTTTATTAAATTTTGTTTTTTATTTGAAGATTATGGTTCAGTGTTTTATGTATAATTGCAACTTTACTTTTTTAAGTCTTCTATCCTGAAGACTTTCTAAATTTAGTGATTTTACTAAAGGTGTTACTCTACTCAAAATCGAATATTCATTTGTTATGAATCTAACTGCTCTATTTTGTGTCTGTTCCAGTTTCTTAATGTTTTCTTGAAACAAGATGTGTCAATCTACTCATGTATACTATGTTATTTCTATGCATCTATTTGATATTTTCTGGATGGTAAAAAGTGCCCATTGGAGATTTTCGTATCTAGTCTCCTTAAATTTACCGCTAGTTTTAAATTGCCCATATACTTTTAAACACGTTTTTCAATCCTAGAGCGACAATTTAATATAGTCTCTATTGGTGACCAGACCTGAGCTGTTATTCCTTGGATCCTTTTCAGCTTTCGTTACAATGATTCTATAGAGGCTCCAGGCTAACTGATTTGCCCGGATAGACCATAGATTTTGGGGGAGATGGCTCGAATCCTGCCTTCTTTATTCAACAGGAAACAGTTTGATATGCATCTTCATCAAGTACGATAATAAGAAAACATTTCGTTTTGTCCAAGCTCTATAAGATCAATGTTAACGCGGGGTACAATAATAGATGAGTTCTAGTCAATACGCATTACTTTGGCTAGTCCAAAAGATAAATGTTAAAATTATACCCCTTACATTGATTCACTTTATATTGTGTTATCCCCACTTTTTTTATAGAATAGTTGTTCCCACACATATGGGATACACTAGAGTGGAAGCCAAGACAGCTGAATAAATAATCTTGTTTACATTATCAAAGTGTTTGTTGTTTCAATTCAAGTGTTTATTATAACAGACCGAGATTTGAGGCCGATTTGATTGATTCGCTATCGATTCGATTCTTCGTTATCTGTTATATAGTCTACAGTTCATTGTATTCCCGAGTAGTGCTATATCGTCTGCAAAATCTAGGTCCGTCTTTCGGTCTGGTTCACGCCAAAGGATACCGAATGCAGCCCCATTCAAGTTTGTTTTATTTTTCCTTACGATGGCTAGCAGAAAGAAAAAAAAAAAAAGAAGGATAAGATAAACCTTTAAATTGTCCTACACCCGTCTTTTAATTATGTTATCTTATAAAATACAGACGTTACTTTAAAAAAAAAAGATGATGATTACGTCCTATGCGTGTCCTTAGGTCAATCTAGTCATATATACATGCTAATCATTAATCAATGACTTAAACTGGTTTTCCTGGCTGACTTGGGACACTCACTATCCAGGCTCTCGCAAACAATGCACAACACGACACAGCCAATTAAAAAAAACTTGAGAACTCAGGAATACAAATAACGTACTCTAATATCTCAATATTGAAGAAATCCGTATCCATCGTCTCTTCTGACAAAACAGCTAGATTCGCTGGATGCCATATTTTTCGGTGTTTAAAAATATTTAACAAGAAAAACATTTTTTTAAATACTTTTTTAAAAAAAGCTTAAACGAAGTGTACTTGTATCAATAATTAGGATCAGTTATCTAATTAAATTTGTAATAGATCTAGACCAACAACAATAAATCTGTGCGATTAATAATATTTTTACCAATTAGTTTTGTTGAGCGCTATTTCATGCCTTTAGCTTTCTAAATATGCTATGATCCTATCACGTGTCTAGACCAGTTTGGAAAATGGGGGGGGGGGGGGGGGGGGGGGGGAGAAATAGATATCTTGGTGGATTTTTACGTAATTGGTTTTCAAAAGCACTTACAAAAAAAAAAGGGGAGGGGAATGATTTGAACTCAAACTTGTGGCTCATATGCCTCCTCGTGCCTAGTGATGTACTTATGGCTAGAGAAGATTGTATAGTTATATATTGTTTGTTTCAATTTAGACGGAGACCTACAAAGGCGACTAACTCAGCTTATAAACCACTTCAGTCAAGTACAATTTCTTTCCCTTGTTCGAGATAAAAAACAAAATAATTAATTACCAATAGTTAATTAAAAAATCTTTTTAGTGTTGTAAGGTAAAAGAGATAATTGTGAACATTTTCAGCTTGATCCGATATCGGGTGTCGGAGAAATATCGTGAAAAAAACATTTACCTAGGCTTGGTGGCTTAGTGGTTAAGCGTTTAGCTTCCTAACCTGGAGTCTTGGGTAAATCTCGGTGAAGACTGGATTTTAAATGTTGGGATTTTCAAGGCGCCCCGGAGTCCACCCAACTCTAATGGGTACCTGAGTTTAGTTGGGGAAAGTAAAGGCGGTTGGTCGTTGTGCTGTCCGCATGACAACCTGCTCTGTAACCGTTGGCCAAAGAAACAGATGAATTTAACATCACCTGGCCAATAGGTCGCAAGGTCTGAAAGGATTACTTTTACTCATACCTTTTACCTAACAGACAATCTATAGGCTACTTGGTTATAAATCTTTGGACACAAATTAATTTTAATGTAGGCCTACTGTTTGATAACTATCAGTCATTTCAATTTAAAATAAAACAAATCATCTCGATATCCTTTAATAATTAGTATTAAAATCTGATTTCAAAACGTATTGGAGAGTTTCGCAATAAATTAAACAATTTCATGAACGCTAAAATTTATTTCAGTGTTTCCAACTAAATAAATAAGAAGAGACATAGACCTAATTTTAAAAATATCTCAATGTCTGGGAGTTAATCTTCGCTATAGTTAGTTCCACTTTAAAAAAAAAAGTTTGAAGTAAAAGAGTTAAAGTCTAATGCTCTCTCCTTATTGAAATTATTTTGTGCTACAATCGTAAGAGCTAAGAAATTGGAGTCTGCAGTGCTAACAATGTTCACAAAACCTTTCATAAAGGCCAACCTTTAAAAAATACAACGTAGCAGTTTATCAACACTTTTCTTTTTACACCGGATACAGCAAAATGCTTGCTATTTATAGTTTTTTTTCCGCCATGTATGAAAATCTCCAATAGTCTTATCTTATCGTATGTAATACAGATTTTCTTCGAAAAGAAGATGATTACGTCCTACGCGTCACGCATTCGGTCACGCATATTAACCAATGACTTAAATTCTGCCAAGTCACTGGTTTTCCTGGCTAGCTCAGGCAACCCATTCCATTCTCTAATAGCACTAGGGAAGAAGGAGTATTTGTACAAATTTGTCCTAGCATATGGGATGAGGAATGTGCCTTTATCTTTGTGTATTTCTGAGTATTTTATTAAATTTTGTTTTTGTTTTCGAAGATTATGGTTCAGTGTTTTATGTATAATTGCTACTTTACTTTTGCGTCTTCTATCCTGAAGGCTTTCTAAATTTAGTGATTTAACTAAAAGTGTTACTCTAGTCAATTGTGATTGTCTACCGGCTTTTATTACAGGCTTACTAGGACATTTTTCTCCCCTAAATTCCGAATACCGTAATTAGATATTTCAAGACTTCTTTTGGTTTTACATGGTGCACACATTTATATCCAATAAGTTTTCTATATGCAAGAAACTGTTCAACAGGTACAGGCGCACTGAAAGTCGGGTCGGGTCAGGTCAGTCAAGGCCGCCTTCAATCACAAGGTCACGGGAGAGGTCATGAAGGTCATGGGTGAGATAAGATCAGAATGGCTGGTCGTGTGGTATGAACTGTCGTTTCTATGGTTTCGGATTTGAACCATGCTCGGCACCATCTCCTGGCGTTCTTCGGGAGGTTTGGGTTAGGATGTTGTAATCTTTAATTCTGAAGGAACATCCGAAACACTCACTGACATAGTACAATCTTAAATAAATGCATACAAGAAATGACGGAGGGCTTAGATAGGCACCAAACTTGGCCTCCGCATTAACTTGGATAAGACTAAAATTGAGCGAGTGGGATATAAGGTAAAGGGTGCCTCCGTCAGACTTGGCGAGTCAGAGCTTGAACAAGTTCACTTACCTAGTCAGCATCATAACAAACGATGGGGGATGCCTGCCATGAGTTAGTTATAATTCAAAAAACAGAAATGGAAAAGTGGTGTGAGTGCTGGGACAAGTCCCAAAAAGCCCGTGGAGTCTGGGAGCGCATGAGGCGCCTTGACCGCACTTTCCCGCGGTGGAGGCTGTCCAGGCTTGAGCAAGCTTTTAGTACAAACACGGACGTCCTCGTATAACTAGGTGCCACACTTTCATGGAGGACCTCAGAGCAGCGGACACTAGCACCAGGTGGGATGGTGGTAAATGTATGTACATATATACATTACATCAACTTCCGTCCCCACCACACACACACACACTGACTTCATGCCCGATTTTGAAATCCATTTATTGCAACGAGACAACACATCGAGGCAACACAAATCAATAGCGAACATAGCGGTGTTGGATAATATATTATCTTCTTATCTTATGAAATATAGACGTTACTTCAAAAAAGAAGATGATTACGTCCTACGCGTGTTCCTTTGTCAATCTAGTCATGCATGTTAATCAATGACTTAAATTCTGCCAAGTCATCGGTTTTCCTGGCTGACTCAGGCAACCCATTCGATCCATGCTTTATTGATTTGATTTTATTGGGAATAAAATGGTTCTTTTTATTATTATTATTACAAAATCTATCGGAAAAAAACTTTTTCGCTTGCTGGACTTGGCCCGCGGACCATAGTTTGTTTATTACTTATTGTAGGTGGTGATTCGAGGTTGGAAAGATCTCGAGAAGACTTGCCTATGGCATGCTTTCATGTTCATATCTTAACTGAAAAAAAAAACGATCTAGATCTAAATTCTAAAAGTATAGACTTAAATAATATTGATCTAGATCAAAATATAAAACATCAACATAGAATCTAGATATTAAGTAAAGAACTAGACCTACAATAATTATATATAGATCTAAATCTATATTAATAAATTCCTTTCTCATTGTTGTGGGTACACATTTTTAATAACCCTAACACCGGAAATAGCAATACAAGTATATCAACTAGATTTTCTAGATGTTTAGCCTCTATCTTGACTAGAATTTAGTAGAATCACTAGATCTGGATGTATAGAGTATAGATAGATCTAGAATAGAATTGGTTTGTGCTGTTACTTTACTCTCGACTAAATTTAACTCTTAGTCTATTTTGTAAACAGGTTTAATCTAGATATAGACAACCGTAAGGCGTAATAACTTAATTAAATTATTAAATTATTTATTTATTATTAATATTATTATTAATAATTATTATTTCATAAAAAGGATTATCAATTATGATTTATAATGATTATTATTTGAAGTAAAGTAAAGTTGAACAGTCACTTACAGTGTCTAATCATACTAATGTGTGCACTGTGTGTTCAACTGTGTTGTGTTGTGTAGATAGTAGATACAGTGACAAATACTCTAGTACTTCTTTTAGTCTTATCATTAGATTAGAGTCGACTTAGACTCATTAGTGATTAGTGTGACTCAGTCACAGTGCATTAATTAACTTAAGACTAACTTTTAAGTGATTATGATTAAGACAGTAATTACTACAGAAGGATAATCAATTAGACTTAAATATATATATATATTATATATATATATATATATATATCTAGTTGTAAGTGTGTTAATAAACTTTTTAGAATTTCACCCAATAGTCAACTCAATAGAATAAAAAATAGAATCTAAAATTCTAATTGTAACTTGTTAGTCTTGTTATTTATGTTGTAAATTCACTCAATCACTGCAGTGCAAGTGTGATAAAATCAATGAACATAGTCATAGATCTAGCACAGGATAAGGACTTGTTATATTAGGCTGAGCTGTGAGGATATTTTTTTTATGTTCCTAAAATTGAAATTTTGGTAAGTTCATTCAACTGTACTGTCAATAGTTTATAGATCAGCGGTTCTCAACCTTTTAAATTGGCGACCCCTTTTATAATCCCCCACTTAACCGCGACCCCCCTTCCCCGCACACACACAGCAATTGAAGAATAAACAATAACAATCCATTTTTTCAATGGTCTTTGGCGACCCCTGGCAAATTGTCAATCGACCCCCAAAGGGGTCATGACCCACAGGTTGAGAACCCCTGCTATAGATAGCGTAGATACAGTCATTTAGAATTTAGAGATCTAAGAGTCTTTACTAAGTTAAGATGTCAACTGTTGACTGGTGAAGTCAGTTAATGGTTGACCATAAGATAGACGTCATAAAATGTAGACTACATTGACTAGATCTAATAGTAAATAGACCTTATTATATAAATTTTATTAAATAATCTAGTACATAGATCTAGATCCAGATCTGTCAATATATTTCACACATTAGATTACTGATCAGGGAGTGAGGTTTTCTGATGTAACACAGGTTCGCTCAATAAGTTCAGGATTAAAAATTTCTAACCTTAACCAATAAATCTGCTTTATTGAAGTAACATCTGTGATATAAGATTTAATAAGAAAAAATATTTTGTCATTAAACATGCATTGAAAGCATGTAGAACATGTTCAGTAAGAATCTAGCTACTAGATTCTAGAAAATTAAAGACTAGATAGTATTAGATTATAAATCATTATAATGAAAAAAATAATGATTTGATAATTAAAGGTCATGGGATCAACCAACCATGTATAAATCATTTTTTCTAGATTGACTCTAGATTTAACATTATTTAGAGATTTTTCCATCATTTCGTTCATTCTCATACTATTATATAGTTTGGTCAAACTTTGAATCACAGTGCTCTGCTTTGAGGAAGAGGAAACAGTGTCTCATATACATATTCTTTTTGACTCCCCCAAACTTGCTGATATTCGACTTGACAGGTCTGGGAAATTGTAAATTCTCTATCTGTATGGTGTCATATACACAAAACAGCAGAGATAGGATTTGAACATCTCAAGCCCTCACTCAAAGGAAATTTGATGATGATTTTTAACCCTTATGAACCCCTCCCATACTTTAGTCAATACATATAAGTGCAATAAAGGGAACACAATTGGTTTATAGCCAGCAGTTTTTAAAAAATTTTCATGTTAATTGCAAATTAATCTTTGGCATTTTTTCTCCCTTTTTAAAGCTTCTTTTTGCGATAATTAATGTATAGTGTGATTAAAAGTAGTTTAAAAATATGTAGAAATATAATATAAATATATAATATTATAAAGTGTAGGGTTTTCTTGTCTGACATAAATTTTAAGCATTGTCTAGATTATATGCTTGACCATCTTGCAAGTTTACCATATATTTACAAATTCTAAATTATGAAATGAAACTGAAATGATGAAAACAACAACAATTAAAAAAAAATTAATTCACAAGAAAAACACAAAATAAAATTCACCTTAAAAAAACAAACACAAACTTTTATTTCTAGTTTTAGCATTCAGATTACCTTCTTCTTCTTCTTCTTTCTCATTTTTATGCTGGAGTGTTCAGATGACTAGACCAATTTATGAGATGAACTGTGCAGTGGTTTCCAAATCAGGGAGCTCTCCATATAGTTTTCTTTGTGTTGGGGTGTTTTGGGGCCAATGTCTTGTACGGGCCTCTTGGTAAAGAGGGCAATCCTGGAGGGCATGGTCAGCATTCTCTGATGACACTCCACACAGACAGTTTTCACTAGTTCCAATTTTGAGCTTCTGGTACATATGTTGTCTCATTCTGTTGTGTCTGGTCCTGAGTCGAAAGATTAGATGTTGATCTTGTCGGGATAGCTTATAATAGGCATCATCTTTCTTGTGATTCGGATGAGAGCTTGTCCATTTCTCATTTATTTTATTTACTATTAGTTTCTTCATTTCTTCTGGATAGAGTGCTATGTTTAATTGTGAGTTTGTTCTCCCATTCTTATCAAGTGTGTCAGCCTTCTCATTTCCATCTAGTTCTATATGTGCCAGTATCCATAGCAATATATATGTGTGTATATATATATATATATATATATATATATATATATATATAATAGCTAGTTTGGTCAGTTGGGTTGCGCACTTTATTAGACTGAGGGTGAACATACATTTTATAGTGACGACATAGACTTTGAGTTAGAGATTAGAATAGACTTTTATTTTAATCAGTCACTGCTAGACTCTTGAGGGGATAACATCGTTTATTAGTGACAAACTAGACCGTTGCCCATTCTGTATTAAACGTTTGTTTGAAGTTCATCTTGAGTCAACTTGGTCATTGAGTCTGTGTTCCTGTTTAGTACCTGTTCAATCTTGTAACGTGATGTTCATGTCCCGAACTTGCAGTCGTAATACCCTCAACAAGGTACTCACAAACTTAGTCTAATTAAGCATCTTCTAGAAATACTTCAGCTACATCTGACTTACACATGCATCCGTTACAATATATATATATATATACTTCATAGTTATACATTATCATTTTAAATACACAGTTGAGGGTGATAAATCTGAGAGACATTTTCAGACACTCAAGGGTAAGACTTGTATATCTATGTAATAACACTATCAATGAATTGTTTGAAGCCCCTGAAAAGCATACAGATCTGCTTTTCTTTTTTTTTTTAAATGTTACCATTAATGTCACTAGTGTAGTTGAATTAGTTTGTTCTAATAAAGAAGTTGTTTGAGCTTGGAGCAACAACTGACAGTATTCGCTGACAACCCAAATACCACCAAGATGGTGAAGTCAGTATGCTTTGATTCAGGAAAAAAAAAGATATTCAGACACCATATTTTCAAGCAAAGTATAAATAACCTATAGATGATTAATAAAAGTTTTTATAAATGAATGGTAGCTGTGTGGGGTATACAAGGGTGCAGGGATCCAAAATTTATTTTACTCATAAACATATTATGGAAACTATGGACATACTGGTGGGTCTTTATATCTTCTATAGTTCGCATTGTGTCGTTGTGAAATGTAAATTGGAAATCTTTATTTACATCTCCTAAAACTCAAGAAGACAAATAGTACCGATGTTAGTACTTAATGTAGTTTACGGCAGGGTATGTAAGGGTGCTGGGTTGTGTGATTTTGTTTTTACTTATTTTGTAATTTGTGCAGGGTATATGCGTGAAAATACAGGTCCACTATCATCATATGTTGTCTCATTTAATTGATACTTGACAATATTACATTTTCAGTATATTTAGTAAAAAACAACAACAATCAAGGTTTAATTTTCTGAACAAAACCTAGTAATGAAATAGTAAATTTTAATTTTAGTGTCGTCCCTTGGAGATATAGGATCCTTTCATGAAATCCAAGCAGATCTGGTTGATATGTGCCTTGAATTGTTGTCACAATGGTCCTTGGCTCAAACCTTGCCTGCCCCCATTCTGATGTTCTGAAGAAGCTTACAAAACTTGGAAAAACAAATTGGCTTAACATTGAGTAGATTTCCCTTTTTATGTATTTAACTATTTACTATCTAGATTTAACAAATCTTTTTTTTTTTTTGTCCTTTATTCTAACAATATGTTAACAATGAACACCCTCACTAGGCCAACTCTAGGAAATTGTTGTAGTCCTATCAGCAATGTGTCCCCCCTCCCCCCTTTTAGTTATTGATTGTGACTACATGCTGCTGCTGTTTGCTCACAGCAGAGCCAGGTGTCTCTCTGTATTGAAGGAGGGGGGGATAGTGTTTACCTGTTTTAGTGAGTGTGTGATTCATGTAATGGGACGCTTAGCTTGACCATATGGTGTACATCATATTTCAGTGGCTCTGCAAGTAGATGTGAGTACACATTTATGTAATGGTCGGTACAGGGCAAGTTAAGTTTAGCTTACCAGTTGGATTGGCCTTACAATGATGTTGAGTTCATCAGTGCTTGATTTATTAGGGGGCACCCCCCAAAGGATAAAAGCCACTATTAGTTTTGCTTTGTCTGTCTGTCCGTCCTGTTTAGATAGCAAAAACAAGAAAAGCTTATAAAAATACAATATCAAGATATTTTTAGACCTTTCAAACTTCTGATGTTACAGCTACTTTTTTCTTTTCTTACAGCAAACCATTTAATTTTAAAAATTAACCTTGCAAGCAGTTTTTTTTTTTTCATAAAGTACCCCACCATTTTTATAACCATTCACTAAAAGACAGGGGAGACAATTGGAAATGAAGGTGATTTTTTGTATATTTTAAAAACATTAATTCCAACGGTTTTGTTCTTTTCCAAAATAATGTTATGAAAATGTTATAATTATGTTGTAATTATCTGATTTTTCTGCTATACTTACATTTTTAAATTAAGTGTTTGCATTTGTTTTGAAAGAGAAAGAACTGAATTTAGTGTGTATATTTTAAGTTGAATATAATTCAAAACAACTACTATTATATACAGCATTTTATATCATAAAATTGTAGTGCAATGTACAAAGTCAGACATTTAACCAAAGAGAAAAAAATGAATATTTTCTTCCCTGAGGGAGTGAATGAGATATTGGCCCTTTACAAAACCATCAATTAGATAATCATTCATTAACATCAGTAAGGTCAGGCTCACATGTAATCATATCTCCATAACAATCAGTACACATTGAATACATTATGAATATTCACATGAAATAATGAGAACATTAATAAAACTTCTTATCCTGTGACATCATGTCATCTTCTTGTGTATGTAACAATATTTTATGAAATAGTGGCCATCTGAAATACCAGTATTCATTATTGTTCATTACAATTATTACTTAATTTTAAAGATCTACCAAAAAAAAAAAAAAAGACAATGATAAAAATACAATTTAAAAAACATTTGCGTCCAATCATCTATGACATTAGCATGTGTGTTTATATCATTAACTTGTTAAAAACATAATTATCAGTCTATCTATTTGTAAACAAAAACATTAAACCTGTTACAATGTTTTAAAGCCCAGTCTGTGTAAATCCTACACTTGACCCTTTAAAATGTTATTAACTCTCTCTGTAAATAATGTAAATTTTGTAAAATAAAAAAAATCTCATAAATTTGTAAAATAAATTTTTTTTTTTTTGTTATCATACATTATTAGACCTTTGCCCCAGGAGACAAAGACATATTTCTTAATTTGAACCAAGTAGACAACATAGAAGATTTAGTAGTACAAGAAAATGGAATTCAAAAACTATTATCCAACACCAAACCAAATAAAGCATCTGGACCTGATAGTATTCCAGCTAGATTACTCAAAGAACTAAGCAATGAGCTAGCCCCAGTGTTCAAAATACTCTTTCAGGCATCGCTTAACCAGGGCAGAGTACCAAAGGACTGGAAAGAAGCTAATGTCACCCCCCCTATTTAAAAAAGGAGAAAAATCTGATCCAGGAAACTACAGACCAGTATCACTTACCAGCACCACATGTAAAATCCTAGAACACATAATATGTAGCAACATCATAAACCACTTAAACAAACATAATGTTATCAGCCCATACCAACATGGCTTTAGGAAATATAGATCATGTGAAACACAACTAATAGGACTAATTGACGATTTTTCAAAAGGTTTAGATAATAGTGAACAAATAGATGCTATTTTACTAGATTTTTCCAAGGCTTTTGACAAAGTTCACCACCATAGTTTGCTTAAAAAATTAAAATGTTTCAGCATTAATGGTCCATTGCATCAGTGGATTAAAGATTTTCTGATAGGGAGAGAACAAACTGTAATAATAAATGGCTCTAAATCAACACCAATAACAGTAAACTCAGGTGTACCTCACGGAACAGTCTTGGGTCCACTACTATTTTTAATTTACATAAATGATTTACCAAATTGCATTAGTTCAGGAACAAAAGTCAGATTATTTGCAGATGATTGCATAATATATAGAACAATAAAAACAACACAAGACACAGATATTTTACAAAGAGAATTAGATGAATTACAGAAATGGGAATCAAATTGGAGCATGTCTTTCCACCCAGAAAAATGTCAGTTGTCAAGAGTAACAAAAAAACTAAAACAAATTAATTCCACTTATCTTATTCATGGCAAACCAGTAACACAGACTAAAAACGCAAAATACCTAGGTGTTATAATAAATGAAAAACTGTCATGGAATCCACATATTGATGAAACTACAAAAAAATCCAACAAAGCATTAGAGTTTATTAAAAGAAATTTCTATAAATCAAATAAGAACATAAAACTAAAATGTTATTTAACCTTGGTTGGGCCAATAATAGAATATGCATCCACCGTTTGGGACCCCTCAACTCAAGAAAACATTAAGAAACTGGAACAGACACAAAATAGTGCAGTGAGATTAATAACAAATGAATATTCACATTTGACTAGAGTAACACCTATAGTAAAATCACTAAATTTAGAAAGCCTTCAGGATAGAAGACTCAAAAGTAAAGTAGCAATTATACATAAAACACTGAACCATAATCTTCAAACACAAAAACAAAACTTAATAAAATACTCTGAAAGACACAAAAATAAAGGCACATTCCTTGTCCCCTATGCTAGGACAAATTTGTACAAATACTCCTTCTTCCCTAGTGCTATTAGAGCATGGAATGGGTTGCCTGAGCTAGCCAGAAAAACTAGTGACTTGGCAGAATTTAAGTCATTGGTTAATATGCATGACTAAATGCATGACGCGTAGGCCATAATCATCTTCTTTTTTGAATAACGTCTGTATTATATAAGATAAGATATTACATGTGTTTTATGTCTCAAACTTAAAAAGAATAAGTTAAGGGAAAGCAAATTTGTTTTGAAAAAAAAGGGACTAAACAAACACTCTCACACATAGTTCTAGTAAAAATTGTTTTGGCAATTTAAATATATGTCAGTTCTCAATGTTTAATCCTTTGGGCAAGTTACTGGCTGTATTTGAATTGTTCATGTGTTTTTATTGTAAATGCAGCCACCTATTGAATCTACAGCCTGTCTTTTGAATTCATAAACAGTGATCTCCCCTTCTTCACCCCACCCAGGATGGCTGCCTGGTCGTGCGGTTTGCGTGCTAGACTGTCGTTCAGATTTATCGAGGGTTCAAACCCTGCCCGCTCCCATCCCCCGTCGTCCTGCGGGAGGTTTGGACTAGGAAGTAAACTATCTTCAACTCTGAAGGAACATCCGAAACATGTAAAAAAACATTCAGCTGAATGGCTGCACTTTTAATGGTAACATGACTCCAGGAGACTAACAATGCTAGCCTTGAGTGGATGGCTGAAAGATGGTGAGGGAAAGAGGTGGGCAGAGGGTGGGGGGGGGGGGGTGTTCTATTTTATTAACTGCATAAAGCCTGTGATTGTTATCATCTAAAAATTTGCCCACTACAAATAACCAAACCTTTTCTGCTCCGTCACTTTTCACCACTAAACAGAAGATCTAGAGATCTAAGGAACATTTCATTGTCTAGTTGACACCTAGTTTTTTTTGTTTGTACTGAAGTATTTATCATGGCTTGAATCTATTTTTGTTGTTTTGGTTGTAAAAAAAATATATAGGTAAAGATTTCCTTGTGTATATGTGCTAGACAACATTATATAGTCAAGGTAGCTCATGATTCTTCCATGATATATGGTTCGTTTATTAAGTGCAGAGTGGCTGCCAGAGCTTGCATAAAATTGAAGGAACTGACTTTGATTCCCAATATAGTACAGTGTGATTTATAGCGATGACTGAAGCTTTGTACTGTACAGAAGACTTCCTCCGATGACACCCCCCCCCCCCCCCCCCCCCCCCCCCCCATGCTTCAATTTTTGTTGTTGCAGTAAACAAAGCTTGGTGAATTTGTAGCAGCAACTTTGAGCAGTTTTTGTTATGTTCAAGATTTAAGAGAGTTATATAGGCTGTGATGAAATGAGATAATATATATATCTATATATATATATCTATATATATATATATATATATAGATATATATATATGTATATATATATATATATATATATATATATGAAATAATAATATATATATATATACCCAGTGCTTTTTTGTAAAAAAAATAGGTGCTGGTACTCAGTGATTATTATTATTATAGCTTTTATATAGCGCTACTTTCATGCTTATAGCATGCTCAGATCGCTTTTGGTCCAATCTCATTTGTGGACCAGTGGGGGGGAGGGGTATCTAGGAATTCGTTTTCCGTGCTGCCATTAGGCGCTCAGTAAACACAACTCTGCCCGAGTTGGGTGTCGAACCTGTGATGAAATGAGATAATATACATATATGTATGTATATAAAATAATAATATATATATATAAACCCAGTGCTTTTTTGTAAAAGAAAATAGGTGCTGGTACTCAGTGATTATTATTATTATAGCTTTTATATAGCGCTACTTTCATGCTTATAGCATGCTCAGATCGCTTTTGGTCCAATCTCATTTGTGGACCAGTGGGGGGAGGGGGTATCTAGAAATTGGTTTTCCGTGCTGCCTTTAGGCGCTCAGTAAACACAACTCTGCCCGAGTTGGGTGTCGAACCTCGAGCCCCCTTCTAGGTAGCCAAGCCAAGTTCAAGCGCACTTGGCCTATCGATTAGGTGGTACCCAGTGATTAGGTGCCGGTATTCAGTAGTTGATTGCCTAACTTCTAACAACTAATATTAGATGCCAGTATTCAGTAGTTGATTGCCTAACTTCTAACAACTAATACCGGTGCATATCGTCACAAAAAAGCCCTGTCTGTACCATTGTAGATTGCCAAACAGCAAACAAAAAGCCTTGTAGTTGGTAACATCACAACATTAGGCTAGGTTAAATAGTTATTCCACTATAAAATATGTAAAGAGGCTGTTTCAAATAAAAATATATCAAACTAGAATTTAAAATCTTTTTTAATGCAACAAAAATTTTGTACAACAAGTAAGCTTTTGCTTAGTTGTTAATGCTAATTTGTATACATGTGTGTATCCATTGCTGTGTATAACATGTTATTACCCCCTTGCATGTTCAGCTCTCCCCTAATGGAGTACAAAATGGTCTAGCTGCAGCTGTTATTCTGCGTAATACTTTGAAGAAGGTTCTCCTTTGTTTTTTTTTATTATCCCCTAAGACTACTGGCCCTAACAAAGCCTGTTGACTAGGTGTTTGTGACTGACATTAGATTTTTTTTTTTTTTTTTTTTTTTTGAATAAGATTTCAAGTTTAAATGCTAATGAATTAAAAATCTGAAGGATTGTTTATAATTACAAATCTTACATCAACTCACTCTGTCTGTCTGGTAAAAAGTTTGTACATGTTATTTTTCCCACACCTAATCTCAGAACAAGTTGAAATTTTGCACAATTATTTCTTGTACCTGACAAAGCAAGAATCAATAAAATAAAAATTAACTAATTAGTTAATGAACTTTTGGTAATTAATTATTTTGTTTTGGTTTTGAAAAAGGGAATGAGTCCCCTTGAGGGAAATTTTTTTTATACATTTAAAAAACAATCATGTAAACATTAATCAAAATACCCCTTCCCTCTGGACCACTTTGTGATAGGATCATAGTGCATTGAGAAAGCTAAAAGCTGAACAAAAATAATTGGTAAAAATATTTCTTTTGCACAGATTCATATGTCTAGGTCAATCATACATATAATTACATGACTGATCCAAACTAATTGATACAATTACACATAATATATAAGATTTTGTGTTTAAAAAAAAGTATTTTTTAAAATGGTTTTCTTGTTTGTTTTTTAGTTTTCTGACTCGTTTGTGCCAAGTTCACATAAACAAATACTACACAATACTGACTCCACCCTTCTCTCATGCCAGCAACATTCAGTCTAGAAGTACTCTCAAAATGAACTGAAAGCCAGATATTTATAGCTATGAGAACTGGCTAATCATTTCACAGCTCATTACTGATGTTGCATTGGGTCATGCTTCTGTGTTGCAACTGGAAATGCAGAAAACGTGCATCAGATATTCCTTTTGGCAAATCTATAATAAAGTTAGTAAAGTTTCACCTTTCAGACCTTGCGATCTATGGGTAAGATGATGGTCATCTGTTTCTTCTGCCAATGGTTAACGAGCAGGGTATTATGTGGCCAGCACAACGACCAACCGCCTTTCCCCAACTTAAGTCAGGTACTCATTAGAGTTGGGTGGACTCATGGGTGCCCTAAAAATCCCAAAATGCAAAATCCCTGTCTTCATCAAGATTTGAACCTGGGACTTCAGGTTCAAAAGCCAAGTGCTTAACCACTCAGCCACCACACCCCACTTGGCAAATCTATAATCCACTGGAAAAAGTTTTTAAAAATAAATTTGTGTGTGTTCCCTTTAGGCTGTAGTCTGCATGTCAGTGATAGAATTATGATTGATCTCTGCACTTTGAAATTATAAAAGTAGTATTAGGCTTATCATCATGCACATTGAAATGTACTTTGTAGAATCTTGTGTCAACAGACATGTAACCCTTATAGATAAGGACCTGGCACAATAAGCATTGAGATTCTACTAAAAATAATTTCATAGATTTTCTTAAACTTCCTGGTCAATTCCTGCATTAAAAACAAAGCATCTCATAGAAATAAGAAGTATACATTTCTTTTTACAAAGATTAAATCAACTCTTTCTGTCTGTCTGTCTGGTAAAAAGTTTTTACACGTTATTTCTCCAACACTCAATCTCGGATCAAGTTGATATTTTGCACAATTATTTCTTGTACCTGACAAAACAAGAATCAATAAAAAAAAATATTAACTAATTACTTATTAACTATTGGTAATTAATGATTTTGGTATTGAACAAGGGAAAAAAAATTTTTTTTAGATGTGGTGGTTAAATTAGTCCCCTTGAGGAGGCTTCAGCCCGCTATTTTGAATTCCAGTCATACTTTTTTTTAAAAAAGCTTTTTTAAGCTTAAAATTGTGCTAAACAAAAAAAAAATGGTAAAAATATTTCTAATCACACAGATTTATTCTAGTTGGTGTAGATCTTTTACAAATTTTATTACATGACTGATCCAAACTAAATTATACAATTACACTTTATATAAGCTTTGTTTGTTTTTTTTAGAAAGTATTTTATAATGTTTTTCTTGTTATATTTATATATATGAGATTTCAATATAAAAATTGAACATACATTTTGTCCCTCTAAAAATATTGTTCATAACAAATATATTTATAGATCTTGAAGTGTATTAATCTTCTTAAAAGATGTTGGAAATAGGTTATAAGATTTTAGAGACTTTACATAATAAAAAAAAGTTGATAAAATCTAAAGTAAAATGTAGTGCTACTTTCGTGCTTATAGCATGCTCAGAGCGCTATGGTCCAATCTCTTTCGTGGAACAGTGTGTGTGTGTGGGGGGGGGGGTATCTGGGAGAAGGTTTTTCGTGCTGCCTTTAGGCACTCAGTAAACACAACTCTGCTGGAGTCGGGTGTCGAACCTCGAGCCCCCTTCATAGGTAGCCAAGCCAAGCCAAGTTCAAGCGTACTTGGCCTCTCGACCACGCTTCCCACATATAGTCTATAAAGTCTATATGACTTTACAATTTTTTTTTTGTCTACCATAAAATGTAAGCATTTCCTAACTTGCTTTTGGAGGTATGGTGGCTGAGCGGTTAAGTACTTGGCTTCTGAACCATGGGGGTCCCAGGTTTCAACCCAGGTGAAGACTTGGATTCTAAATTTCGGGATATTTAGGGTGCCTCTGAGTCCACCCACCTCTATTGGGTACCTGGCATTGGTTGAGGAACAGTAAAGATGGTTGTTGGATGCGCTGGCCACATGACACCCTTGTTAACCATGGACCACAGAAACATGGCGTTTACATCATCTGCCCGCAAGATCTGAAAGGGGAACTTTACTTAACTCAGGTACTTCCTACTTGTTGTATCTGTGATATAGCTCTTTATTTACAACTTCTTCAATCCCATTTTCTTTGTGTGTTGATGATCAACCAGCATAGGCAGTGCACAACAACAGCAACACGTAACAAATACAATGTTGACACTTCAGTTATTTGTTTAAAAAAACCCATATTGTTCTTACTTGTGGCCATGTGTCTTTGTTTAACAAAACTGTAACTGGTTATTTTGTTCATAGGTTCATATTTCATTTCCTGGTTTTGAGTTTCCATTAATCTTCTGAGTGACATCCACATCATGTCATTATTATGTACAATGTAACTTTTTATTTTTGCTGCATTTACATGGCGTCAGTGGAATTTGGAGTCATTTGTTAGCTTCCTTGTCTGAATAAAGTTGCTTCCGAAGATTGTTAAACCGTAGTACTGCCAAACATAGTCACATATCTTTTATGCGTCTGATCTGGTCTGATAGCCTGTAAGAAAGAGTCAAATTTGAAGCTGTATAATTATTACTTTTAGTAGTACTAATACTAATCATGTTATTATGGTGGTCACTGATAGTGTTATCTGAGATCATTTAAAGGCACTATAAAGTTAGTGATTGGTGATAGTGCAAAACTACTTAAAAGCATGCTGGCAGTCAGTAATAGTGTAATCTAAACTTGCAAACAGGCAAGCAACTTAAGGGGTCAAAAGAATAGTATTATCTTAGGTTTCTATTTCTTAATGCTAATAGGGACTTTATGCATGAAGGCTTAGTAATAAAGGATTGGATTAAAAAATATGGGCATATGTTTTGATTCCTTGCCTTGCTGGTTAGTATTCTTACCTTAGATTTAACCAGACAGGAGTTTCTGATTTTGCTCTCTGCTAAGTTTCATTTTATTTCTTTTTATCTGTAGGAAAGTAAATGCTTTAGGTCATTGTGCTGGCTGCTCTATGTCTGAAACAAGTCTAGTTTACCATGAGCAGAGCCGACCTTAGGAGAAAAGGCCCTTTGGAGAAGTGAATAGGGTGGCCACAAACAAATGAAATACAAAAAACAAAAAATGAAGACCGAATAAGTATGCAATGAATTATAAGCCGTCCTGTATCTATATCTAAATCAAACAAAAAAGTTAAATTCATATAGCGCCAATAGCACTAATAGGCTTCATGGACGATTCAAGATCACCAGACTAGAAATAATGTTTCAATATTTCACCAAATGGAAGAAACAATTGTCTTCTAACATATTTAGTCTAAATTAGACTTTTTACTTTTAGATCAATCGAGGACCCAAGGTGGCTGGCTGCCTAGTTTGCATATGCCTAAGACCGGCCCTGCCATGAGGCTATAATAATCCATTAGGCATTCAGTGGGAGTACTTCAAGCTTTGCTAGGACTGGGACATCACTATTCAGTAAAATTGCTAACTCTTCTGAGAATACCTAAAAAGAGTTAAAAAGTTGCGACATAACCAAATAAAGCAGTCAAAAAAGGACTTTTTTTTCAAGTATGCTTTGGAAAATAACTACAGATCTACCTTTAAAGGGGGAGAGAAGAATGATAGGTGCAGTCAGTTGAGATGGGAATTTAGCCTAGGGACTTACTGGTGGATATATCAACTCAGTTTTTTTTTCAAAATGATATTTTTTATATTCCAATATATTGCTATGCCTGTTCAGTTAAAAATTGAGTTAAACTAATTAGTTTCTTTTTTATTTTCACTTGTGTGCTTTATATCTTTATAGACCCATTCCCACCTACCCACCCACCCAACTACCCACCCACCCACCTACCCACCATCAGGCTTAAGTAAGAGCAGAAAGAATGTGTACCCCTTGATAGTCCCCAACGTACACTAAGTGGCCTACAAAAGCATTATGTGGTTGGTTCAACTTCATGCATCACATACACACTTGGTAGAGCAAAGGGAACCTCCTTAACCACATAAATACTTAGTAAAGCTAAGAGGACTTAACCAGTTCACCTAGAGACATGCTTAGTAAAGCTAAGAGGACTTAACCAGTTCATCCAAAGAAATCCCATACTACTTAGTAGAGCAAGTTAAAGTTTAGAAACATCTTCCAATAAGTTCACATTTGATTAGAGTAACACCTTTAATAATGTAAAGTTGCTCTTTCAGACCCTGCGATCTACAGGGCAGATGATGTTTCATTGGCCAATAGTTAATGAGTAGGTTGTCATGAAGCCAGAACAATGGCTTACCGCCTTTACTTTCCCCAACTAAAGTCAGGTACCCATTAGAGTTGGCTGGACTCAGGGGAGCCTTAAAAATTCCAAAATTCAAAATCCCAAGATATGACGCCAGGACCCCAGGTTCGGAAGCCAAGCGCTTAACCACTCAGCCACTTTTACCCCTAGAACACCTTTAGTAAAATTTAGAAAGCCTTCAGGAGAGAAGACTCAAAAGTAAAGTACCAATTACATAAAACACTGCACAATTAACTAAAATTTTGACTGGGACCTCTGATTTACATTTAACCAAGTCACCCCTAACATAGAAGAGAAATCACTGAAGAGGTGGTCAATATATTGTAACTATGATTTTTTTTTTGTAAAGATCAATAATGGCATGCTAGGTGAAACTACTGACATTTATTTTCTCATGGGTATCATACTTTGGTTAAATATGCTAAACAATTCTTTTTAAAACCTGTGTTGTTTTTTTTAACTATAGTGCTAATTGAAGGGTCATACTTATTATCTATGGGCTGTTGTCCTACAGTGCACTCTCTCTTTTAGAGTATGATAGGCAATAAATGTCTTGAGTGCGAGTCTTTCCATATTATTGTCTATAGATGTTTTATACCAGTGTTTCCCAAACTGTGTTCCATGGAACCCTAGTGTTGCATGAGGCCTGAATAAGTGTTCCTCAAACTACTGGGGTAAATAACTAGTAGACCACTACCTGAATTAACCTCTCCAAAAAAAAATAAGCAAAGTGTTACCCTAAATACTCAAAATGTGCAATGTGTTCCCTTAAAGAAAAAGTTTGGGAAACACTGTTATCATGTTCATGTAGGTTACTTATCAGAGGTGGGGAAATATGCAGGTCTCAATTGGGTTTGCCTGGTGGCCCTGTGAAACACAGCACTCATTCTTAATCTTCGGAATTGAAGACATTGCCATTCATTCCTACGTTACATAAATGTAGATTTATTCAGATGTTAAAGTTCTTCTTTTTCTTCACTTTCACTTTCTTCACGTTCACTTTCTTCACGTTCACTTTCTTCACTTTGACTGTTGGGGCATCGCACAAGATCTGTTCACTGTCTCTTTCAATTACAGGCCCATCCATTCTTTTTTTGTTGTCTTCCCATCGCTTTCTCTGTCTGCCTCTTCTTCTTCTTCTTCTTGATACTGTTCCCTGGCGAGCCCTTAGGGACCATGTGATATGGAGTTTTAGTTTTTTTTTACTGATATTACCCATTCATTATGGGGTCCAATGGCTGTTATTAATCTTAGTTTGTGATGGGGTTTTTGTATGTGATACTTCGGAACTTTCTGTAGCATCTTTTTAGCAGTATGGAAAGACGACTATTGTTTTTGTGTTGTGTTGGTTGATATAGATGCAAGCTACTATTTTTTAGGTTGTTTGAAAGTGCGTTCATTTTTATTTCTTAAAATTTAGTTTGCTAATATTGTTGAAAGAATGCATTATTAAGATTAAGATCGCTTTATTGATCCTTATGGAAATTTGTTTTGATTACAAGGTCAAGGACTCTTTTCTCAAAAATAGAAACAACAACAAATACATTCACATAAATAGAACACTGTTGTTTTCCAAGACTTCTCAGATTTTGCTGAGACATTTTAGTTCAAAAAGTCCCTTTAAATATGGTAGTGATGTGCGTGAGTTTTTTTAATGCTCTTTTTTAAGGTTGTATAAGCTGCACAACAGTTTAGATGAAGCCTTGACTTGCTAACAAGTTATTCCAAGTGTTAGCAGATTTTGCATTGTCGAACAGTAAAAATTATTTAAGATATTCTTATGTAGTCTAAAGCTATTAAGTTTATATAGAAAAAATAGCCTATGTTAGATTTTCTTTGCCTGAGTTTCAGTGTGGTCTTCCCATGAAAGCATGCTGTTAACAATGACACCCAGATATTTTTATGAGTTAACTTACTTCAACTATTGTTATGTATGCATTCAGTTGTCTTGTATGCATTTGAGTTGGGGGGGAGGATTCCATTAGATTTCTAAAAATTCAGAAATTGTAAGTTCCAGTCTTTACAGAGATTCAAATTCATGAGCCTTTATCATTCAGTCACCACTTATGTATATACCTGTTGCCTTTATTGACCAGCAACTTTTAAGTGTTCTAAAATCATACATATATAAAAAGCTTGTCTTTGACTTTAAGGTTAAGAAAGAGTGCAGTACTTCATGTGATTTGTCAGACTCACACTAGTGGACAAACTCAAATGTATAAATCATTTAAAAGGTGACACGGGATGTTTGTCTTGTTAGCTAAGTTTGCTTTTGAAAATCCAGATGCAAGGACACAGTTAGCTTTATCAACAGTGCGGTCCAGGGTTTCCTTGTCTCTGTAAGGTAGAGACCCCAGTCTGTACCAGTACTATCACTCTTATGACCCGAAATGAAACCTGAGCTTTTTAAAGGAACATTCACATCTGAATGCAAAGACAGATTTATGGTTGTCAAATGAAAGTAATATCCCCACCCCCCAAGTTGTGATGGTAACCTTTTTGGGATTACGGGCACAAAATGGCCGAAGTTGCGTTTCTCTGACTGTTAGTTAAGGTGAAGATTAGATTTACACCTTGACATTCAACAATTATCAGGTCTCCATCACAGCACAATTATTTCTTGAACCTGTAATTAGGTGTAATTTATTTTGATTCTTTGGATACAAAAATAATTTTAAAAAATTATTTGTGGTTTTGAATATTTTTTAAAGTGGACTATTTTAAAAAGAATTCTGAGTTGATCTGATGTTTTAAGTCAACAATAGTTGTGTATGTGCTAACTGGACATTTATCACCCTTGTACCCAATGTTTGGTAAGAAAGAAATTTTATTACAAAGCATATATCAACTCACTCGATCTGTCTGTATGGTAAAAAGTTTGTACGCATTATTTCTCCCTCACCCAATCTCGGATTAATTGAAATTTCGTACAAGAATTTCTTTAATCTGACAACACAAGAATTAACATAAAAAAGTTAACCAATCAGTTAATTAACTATTGGTAATTAATTAAGTATAAGTTGAACTAGTCCCCTTGAGGAGGCTTGAGACCTCAGATTGAATTCAAGTTGTACAAGTTGTTTTTTTTTGTAAATGCATTTAAAAGCATCCCAGTAACATTCACCCAGATACCCCTTACCTCCCTCTCCCTCTTCCCAAGTGGTCCAGATAAATAATAGGATCATAGCACATTGAGAAAGCATTGCACTAAACAAAAACAATTGGTAAAAATATAAAATATTTCTAGTCACACAGATTTATTATTGTTAGTCTAGATCTGTTATACTTTAGTTATATGGCTGATACAATTTATTAGCTTTGTTTTTTTTTTTTAAAAGTATTTTCTTAAAAATGTTTTTCATGTTTCGTCTTAAGAACTGTCGCTAGTTTTTTTTTTAATGAATAAATTGAAGAAATTGTCTGCCTGTTAAACATGCTTGCCTTGTAATGTGCCCAACGTAATGGTGGAGTGGTGGGAGGGGGGGTGTCCACTTATGACTCCTATAAGTCACCATGACATGGTTAAGCTTTTTTTTTTTTTTTTTTTTTTTTTTGTTGTTTAGTTGGCGATCTGATTACTGGCTAAGTGGTTCTCTTCTCTCCTGGTGAAACATGGCTGGAATATAGGTTTTATTTAGCATCTCAAGTTTCTGTTAGTTTGATTAGGGTTGAGAGTTTTGTCAGAGTGTTTCTCTGTATATTTTCCTTAACCCCATTTATATTCCTGCAGATACTTCTCATGTAATACAACCCTTTTATTTATGCAGCAAGTAGCCAAATTACTTTGATAATAAATTGTATACAGTAGATTTTTTTTTTTTTTTCAAGCTCCTGAGAGTTGTGACATGAAATGTACTAGATTAAAGTTATTCTCTGATCAAATAGATTGCTGATGCATTAGTTTTAGGTACAAGTTTTGAAGAGGATTTCTGCCTATGATGTTCTCACGTTGATTGTACAAGGATCTTTTTTCCTGGGTGGGCATTTAATTAACAAAATAATTATATTTAGTAGGTTAGATTGTAGAGCAATGATTTCAAGTGTGATTTAAATCTGTGGTTTTGGTAACTTGTTCAAAGTGATCTGAGTAATAGATGAGGGACATAATTAGCAAGGAAATAAATTAGCAGAAATACTTTTAAAAAAAAAAAAAAAAAAGTTAATATTTGTTGTTTTTTTTAGTGTAACTATTGTTTTATAGAGATGTAATCATTTGTGAGTGTATTTTGCAATTTTAAAAATTCTGTTTTGTATGTATGTTATAGGTAAGTGATCTTGCACTTGTTTGCTCAACTTTTCTGTGGTAGATACATAGAGTAGGGAATTTCTTCTTATTAATTAGGGTTGTGGAATTGTATTGTTTAAAAACTCTGTAATCCCCTGTCCTATTAAATTATGATTGTAGAATAGTAAGAGTATTTAACTATAATCCCTGCCCTATTAATTATGATTTTAGAATTGTAGTGTATTAAAGTATTATCCCCTGCCCTATTAATTATGATTGTAGAATAGTAGTGTATATAACCATATCCCTGCCCTATTAATTATGATTGTGGAATAGTAATGTATTAAACTATAATCCCTGCCCTATTAATTATGATTGTAGAATTGTAGTGTATTAAACTATTCCACTGCCCTAATAATTATGATTGAAGAATAGTATTGTATTAAACTATGATCCCCTGTCTTATCAATTAGGATTGTAGATTTTAGTGTATTAAACTAGAATCCCTGCTCTAATAATTATGATAAGTTAATGATGCTAAAAGTTATTTCTTGGACAGCACTTAGTAAAAGAGACAGAGCCCACCCCCGAGAGTCTAAACCAGTTGAATGCGCTAATGAGCTGTGTGAAATAGGTGACGGACCCATTTTTATTTCACTGGAGTTTTCTTCATTGAGTATAACCGAACAAAAGGAATGTTGAGCTAGACCAGTTTGTGAACTGAGGTCAGCAGAGAACTTTTGCTATTATAATTAGACATTTCTAAAAAAATCTTGTTTGCAATTCTTTCCATTTCCTTCATTTTATATTTTATAGAAGACAATAATTGTGTTTTTTTTTATGGTCCCACTTGACATTCCCCCCCCCCCCCCCCCCCCCCCCCCCCTTTGGACGTTCATCAAATTTTGTATGTTGCCACTTGGCCCCCCAAAAAAAACAAACTGGGAAGACAGCCTTGCAGTGTGGTATGCATTTTGGACTATTGTCACATTTTTTTGTTATCTGGATTTTGCTTTGGATTATCTTCCCGATTGTCTTGAGTTCAAGCCTCCTTACATCTTCTGCCAGTCCTTTAAAAAGGTTTTTGCTAGGACATAATTATCTTCATTTCCAAGGGAACATCTGTAATTTGTAAGTTTAATCTAATCCGATTAATTGCTCATTTTGAGAATAAAGCTTTTAGTAAATAAGCCATTCATAGCAAACAAATATAAAGAATAATGACATGGGTGGCAAGACTTTACAAGTTCTTTTGTTAGCATCTAAATGACAATTGATGTTAAGATTAAATTTGTTCTTTGACCGAACAGCTCATGAGGCTGTTAAACAGCTAGATCTATGAATAACATGCTTCTCCTTAATAAGAAAATTAACTTTGATTGTCAACTAAGGCCTACATTTCTAAGTGCTATTCTGTTATCTCTGCCCAGACCCTAACCTGATACCTTAAATTAACAGTGACATGTTTCACAACTTCCCTGTCATCGTATTCCTAGTCTACTAAAAAAAATATGACCCTTATATTTCATTAATACAAGGTACTGATCTAAAAAATTAACAACATAATTTAAAACATAATTTCTAATTTAAGTTCACATAATTTACTAAACTAAACATTCATATTTTATTTTTAGAATTTCTTCCATACCTTTGCATGGGGGTGGCCATATAAAAAAAAGGGATATTACTGATGAAAAATATAATATAATTGTTATTGCCCCCGAATCCCACAAACGAGACACTTTAACAGGAAATATTTTTTTTTTTTTACTAATTCAATAATTAATGAATAGATCTTTCTAAAATTGTAATAAAATATGTTTGTGAAATTTTGTCTCGATAAGGTAATGAAAAGTTATGAAAATAAATTATTCCAATGTTTGACTATAATGAAAGTGTGGGTAAATAATAATAATAATCCTCAGTTGTGACCTACATATTTTGCCGCCTCCAGCGCAGGCGTAACCATTGTTCGCTGGTACGTGATTTAGATTTTATTTTTGCCGTCTATGTCGGTCTTAAATGTGTATCCTGCGGCCTTTGAAAGTGACCTCTTACTATCTTGTTCTGAAGCCGCATGGGACCTTCTATGTCAGTTAAAGCAAGTTAGCACCTCTTTAAAGCATTTTGTGGGGCACCTCTGTTAGGTAGTAAATAGTAGAGCTGGATAAGGTGTATTGATAAGAATATCATCTCTTTAACATTGCTTCCTAATCCATCTTGTGATAACATAGTGATTCTTATTACTTTTAAGCAGTTTTATATCATATTTATTATTCTTGTATTGAAAACATGCTCATAAAAGAAGAGAGACCAGACCAGAGTGCACTAAGTAAGCTATAAAAGATGGCTGCCTGGTTGTGCGGTATGTGCGCTGGACTGTCGGTTTGGTTTTCATGATGGTCCCGGGCTCATACCCTGCCCACTGCCATCCCCCGTCATCCTCTGGAAGGTTTGGACTAGGAAGTAGATTATCTTCAACTCTGAAGGAACATCCGAAACACGTATAACAATTTAAAACAAACATTAATAGCTTTGAAGACTTTATACAAAAGCAATAAAAATAATTAAAAATTTAACTTCAATGTCAAATCAAAAGAGCTTGTCCTTTTGTTCCTCAACAGAAAAGAATTAAACACTTGCCCCTATAGTTTTTATCTAGATACCTTTTGTTTGATATCTAAAGCTTGTTAGAACAACCTTTTCTATTGGGCCAGGGAAAACTCAGCAAAGCATGCACATGTTTTATCTCTTTTACTTTGTGTGAATAAAAGTATTAAAAAAAAAAAGAACCAACACAAACAAACTTCCCTTTGGCGAAGTAGACTTCCAAGCTTGTGATTGGCTTGTTTTTGGTTTGGGTTGTGCCTTTTATCTCGTTGATCCTAACGTGACACTTGATATTTGCCAGTATTTTGCTGTTTCAAAGCAGAAAAGAGGGAAGATGAGATTGAGGTGTTGGTAAAAAAAAAAGATAAGCTTTGGGATTTGTTTGTGTTCTAGGTTTTTTTTTTCCAATCTTTTTTATTCATTAATAAATCAACTTAGAATCTGTTAAATGCTCACTCCTGTGTGATAAAGGGTTCCATCGATGCTGTGTTCTATTGCTCTGTTGCAAAAGAATTTTCTTTGGGATAGTGACAGTTAAAAAAAAAATATAATGACAGTTAAAAAAACAACTAAAGTACCCTTTCAGACCATGAAATCTGTAGGGCAGATGATGTAAAGGTCATCTGTTTGTATGGCTACTGGTTGATTAGTGCAACTAACAAAGCATAAATCAATTAAAAAATCAAACCTATTTGTCAATTAGTTATTGGTAATTAATTACCTTGTTTGATATTGAAAAAGGGAAAGGGCTTCTATATTATAGAGACATGTAGTTGTGCATGTGAAGTTCTTCCCCCCATATGCATTTTAATATTTATATATTTTGCTTGTTTTAAAAAATTATGTTTGTATCTAAATGCATCTTTCATGCCATGGCACGCTCAGTCCACTTTGGTCCAATCTCCTTAGTGAGCCTGTTTGAAAAGGGGGCGGGGTGGGTTTGAGTCTGACACTCATGTATCCATCTTTACCTACTCCATGACACAGTCAGTTTCATTAAAAAAAAAAAAAAAAGTGACCATTAACGATGTCTGGTTTGCAAAAGTAACACCCCCCCCTCCACTAATTGGTACTGGATCTTTTTAGATATATCAAGGGCCCAAAGTTTTCATGGTTCATTGACTTATTAAATTGGCCCTTGTTTTTTTTTTTATTGGGCTGAATCGCCTGAGGTTAACTCCACCTATCCTGATAATTCGTTGATATTGTGCATTCCCCCCATTTTTTGTTTTTCTTTAGACTTTTACATCGATAAGCTTATGTAGTTTCTTGTATGATACTTAACTGTACACAATACAGAAACTTACTGTGCGTAGTCAAGACTTAAACTTGCTTAACAGCTTTGGTTATGGTCCAATTGTTCAAACAGCTACGGTTATGGTCCACTTGTTTGATCACAATGGGACCTCATGCAGTGTGCCGCTGTAAGCCCACAAATTGGTTACAGAACTAGATCGTTTTATGACTCATAAATCATGCTTTAAGCATGCTCTACAGACAAAGCTTATTCCTCTGGATATATAATAAGATTTTCACACGCAACTTAGATTAACATTTGGCAATTAAATCTTTTTAGTATTTTTTTTTAAGAGATCTTAAAATTATTTTTTTTCAACAATTTCCCCCTCAAAAAGGTTTGTATATTTAATACCTTTTTTTTTTAAAACTTGTGCAAACATTTATATTTTTTTGCATATTTAATTTATTTATAATTTTAATATTAATTCTTAATTTTTGTATGTGACTTACATAATTTCTTTAAAGGGTTTATAAATTACATCATTCCTTTTAAGGGTTTATAGATAACATCATTTTTTAAATAGATTTAGGAACCACAGTTACATCATATCATTTTTTTAAGTGTTTTGTGAACACCTTTGTTTCAATTTAAGTTTTTTTTTTATTATTTCAGATATTTGAACTTGTTACAAAAATATCTGTTTAAAGCCTGGGTAAATTCATTATACTCTTAAAGGAAATTAGGGGGCGCAGTGGCTGAGTGGTTAGGCGCTTGGCTTCCATACCTGAGGCCCTGGGTTCGAATCATTGGTGTAGACTGGGATTTTGAATTTCAGGAGTTTTAGGGTGCCCCTGAGTTCACCCAACTCAAATGGGTACCTGACTTTAGTTTGGGAAAGTAAAGGCGGTTGGTCATTGTGCTTGCCACATGACACCCTGCTTGTTAACCGCTGGCCATAGAAACAAATGATCTTAATATTATCTTCCCCATGGATTGCAAGGTCTGAAAGGGAAACTTACTTTACTTAAAGAAAATTGGATTGGGAGTAAGAATCAGGGTGGGGTTATTTAAAAAACCTAAAGCTTCTGACCTGGTATTACATTTAGTCATGTGCTTAACATTGGAAGCCTTTTTATTCAGGCTTCTCATTCAAGTTAGTAATTTTTCTGAATATTTTGATAGCGTTCTTTCTCTGTGTGCTTTCTCTATGCGCAGTCGGCGTAGAATAGATATTAGATATTGGATTGGCCTTGTCATTGAATATGTAATGGTATCATTTATTCAATGCCCATTCAGAAAAAAAGTCAATAGAAGCCACGTGGGGCTCAGTCATTCCCCTTTGAAGTCTTCCTCCTAAAACAGCTAGATCCTGACACACACACATGAAAACAGAGACAACAGAAGCGACACCTTTTTTTTTTTTTAAAGTTAACACAAAATGTCTGTCCCCACCACCCAGCTGTTTAGAAGAGATTTGTTTGCCAGTGCACAAAGGCTAGCCAAGAATCTTACTATCAGGGTCTTTGATAAGGAAATCCTTTTGATTTTTTTTAAAATTAATATTCCTTTCTTTGTTTTGTCATGAACTATTTTTGGTTATTGTAAAAGCTTAGACTCAATTAAAATAATTTAAATACCTTTCTCATGTAGTATTTAAAATGTACATAAAACCTGTTTATCCCATATTATATATACATACATATACATATATGTATATATATGTGTGTATATATATATGTATATATATGTACATATATATATATATAGGTGAGTGTGTATATGATGATCAAGTGTGTTTTATGTACAACTGTGTAGGAGTGGGTCAGAAGGGTGCTGATGCAGAAAGTATAGTTAAAATGACTAAGAAATACTGTCAGTAGTTACTCAGGACTAAGATATGTATGAAACAGTATGAAAAACAAAATGTATATTGTGTTCAAAGTTATTTAATTCCCATATAGTGTTAGCCAAAGAACATTACAATGGGCATAGAATATACTTTAGAGAACATAAATCCACCGTGGGCAGACAAAAGGCTGTATTTTGATATATAATATTAAATTTTAAAGGTTGCTTTGAGTTACTCCCAATCTAGTGTTAGCCAAAGAACATTACAGAGGGTGCAGGGCATACTTTTAAGTCCCAAAGAAAGTTACAAACTGCGAAAAGTGAACTTAAAGCTGGCAATCATAGACTTTGCTTGATATTTAACAAAATAAGTAGGTCAGAGTTCTTTCTTGTGAAATACTGTTACATGCTTCTTTAATCATCAGCCTTAATTACCTTAATTACCAGTGTTAAGCTTTAACAATGTTATGAAGTACTTTTAATTATTACATTATGATAAAGGCTTTATCTATGTATCTAGACCACACTGGGCGCTTTGTAGCCACACATGATTCTGGCTTCTTTAAAACTTAAAGTCGAGGCCTTGTTTATGTTAGATGTTACATTTCCTTAAAGCCCTTCATCTTTCTCTGTTGTGAGATTTTTGTTGTTGGACAGTAAAGTATGAAAAAGGTGTTTCAATCTCTGACTAAATGGAAATATATTTAAACTTGAAAAGGGAGAAAGGTACACGCATAAAAAAAAAAGAGTGAGATTAAAAGTATGAAACTATGAAAATGTAGGGCAGGGATAAAATATCAGGATTAGGAAAAGTAAAGTATTGAGCAGATGAATGTGCCACCATTGTTTGAGAGCTCAGAGAGGGCGATGACATCTTTTTGGTTGATTGCATGGCATGTAAATAGCTGGTGTACACCTGCCCTTAAAAAAATGTAGGCCCATGTTTGAGGTCTTTTGTTGTCAGCTGAATAGTACTGCATGCATGTTGTGTAGTTACTTAGGGGTTTCGATTGGAAAATGTATTATGTTTAGAATAACCAAGAAATCTGGCTTTAAACTAAACTGAATTTAAGACATGGTCTTTTTTTTTTTTTTTTTTTTACTGAATTAAAGCATGGCCTCTTTTTTTTTTAATTATTATTATTCATTCGTGATATAATGGGATTACTGGTCTGGTACTTTGCCTCAGATAAATGAAGTGTCTTTATTGATTTACCTTTAGTTTGCGTTAGGCAAAATCAAAAAATTCAAAATCCCAGTCTTCACCAAGATTCAAGCCCAGGACCCTAGGTTTGGAAGCCAATCGCTTAACCACTCAGCCACCTTTCCCCTCATGACTCACTGTACTTTTGTTAAATTCGTATGCTAGGCACTCAGAAAAAGAACAATGTTGAAGGAAGAAGTTGTAATTGATTATGATTCAACCATCCTGAGAAGGAACTTGCTCTTGGAAATGTACATACACAAGCACAGGGTTTCTTTTCAGGACTGTGGTATAAGAGGAGTTGAGCGTCTCATTACATCTCTCTTGATGACCGCTTCCTTTTCACATGTCTCTTAGTTACTGGGGGGGGGGGGGGGGGGTAGGTGCTGTGGCTGTGCAGTAAAGCACTTAGCTTTTGAACTGGAGTCCCAGGTTCGTTTACTGGGTGCCTCTGAGTCCACCCAGCTCTAATGGGTACTTGACATTAGCTGGGGAAACGGAAAGGCGGTTTGTTCTTGTGCGGGCCACATGACAGCCTTGTTTACCATGGGCCATAGAAACAGATGACCTTTACATCATCTGCCCTGTAGATTGCAAGGTCTGAAAGGGGAACTTTACTTTTTACTTTGTTATTTGGACTTTTGGGGCACTACTCATGATCTGTTGACAATCCCTCTCCATTCATCTCTGTCTTTTGCCAGGATTATGTTTGCTTTCAATGCCTGGCCCATCCATTCTTTGCTATTGTCTTGCCGTCATTTCTTTTGTCTGCTTCTCTTTCTTTTCCCTTGTACTGGTCCCTGCATGAAGGTCTTTGTGAGCTCAGTGGACTCTTATTAACCTACTCCTACACAGTTGTACTGATCCCTGCATGAAGGTCTTTGTGAGCTCAGTGGACTCTTATTAACCTACTCCTACACAGTTGTACTGATCCCTGCATGAAGGTCTTTGTGAGCTCAGTGGACTCTTATTAACCTACTACTACACGGTTGTACTGATCCCTGCATGAAGGTCTTTGTGAGCTCAGTGGACTTAAAGGTCTTTGTGAGCTCAGTGGACTATATTGACCTACTCCTACACAGTTGTACTGATCCCTGTATGAAGGTCTTTGTGAGCTCAGTGGACTATATTGACCTACTCCTACACAGTCGTACTGATCCCTGCGTAAAGGTCTTTGTGAGCTCAGTGGACTTAAAGGTCTTTGTGAGCTCAGTGGACTCTATTAACCTACTCCTACACAGTCGTACTGGTCTCTGCATGAAGGTCTTTGTGAGCTCAGCGGATTCTATTAACCTACTCCTACACAGTCGTATTGGTCCCTGCATGAAGGTCTTTGTGAGCTCAGTGGACTCTATTAACCTACTCCTACACAGTCGTATTGGTCCCTGCATGAAGGTCTTTGTGAGCTCAGTGGACTCTATTAACCTACTCTTACACAGTCATACTGGTCCCTGCATGAAGGTCTTTGTGAGCTCAGTGGACTATATTAACCTACTCCTACACAGTCGTACTGATTCCTGCATGAAGGTCTTTGTGAGCTCAGTGGACTATATTAACCTACTCCTACACAGTCGTACTGATCCCTGCATGAAGGTCTTTGTGAGCTCAGTGGACTCTTATTAACCTACTACTACACAGTCGTACTGATTCCTGCATGAAGGTCTTTGTGAGCTCAGTGGACTATATTAACCTACTCCTACACAGTCGTACTGATCCCTGCATGAAGGTCTTTGTGAGCTCAGTGGACTCTTATTAACCTACTACTACACGGTTGTACTGATCCCTGCATGAAGGTCTTTGTGAGCTCAGTGGACTCTTATTAACCTACTCCTACACAGTCATACTGATCCCTGCATGAAGGTCTTTGTGAGCTCAGTGGACTCTTATTAACCTACTACTACACGGTTGTACTGATCCCTGCATGAAGGTCTTTGTGAGCTCAGTGGACTCTTATTAACCTACTCCTACACAGTCATACTGATCCCTGCATGAAGGTCTTTGTGAGCTCAGTGGACTTAAAGGTTGTTGTAAGCTCAGTGGACTCTATTAACCTACTCCGACACAGTCGTACTGATCCCTGCATGAGGTCTTTGTGAGCTCAGCGGACTCTATTAACCTACTCTTACACATTCGTACTGATCCCTGCATAAAGGACTTTGTGAGCTCAGCGGACTCTATTAACCTACTCTTACACATTCGTACTGATCCCTGCGTAAAGGTCTTTGTGAGCTCAGTGGACTCTATTAACCTACTCCTACACAGTCATACGTAAAACACACTTGATCAGCTGTTTACTCATCCATTTAATAACAACCAATGTCACCCAGTTTGTCCATACAGTTACACAACAATAAATATGCTGGTCACTCTCAACAAGCACACTCACTCACACATCACAAATACTTTTGCATATTCAGTTCACAAATACCTTTTGCATAATTAGTTCACAAATACCTTTTGCATACTCAGTTCACAAATACCTTCTGCATATTCAGTTCAAGATTTAATTAAAAAAATTATCCAATTAGTTAAGTAACTATTGGTAATTAATTTTGTTTTTGTACCTTGAAGAAGGGAAAGAAATCATACTTGACATTTGGAGGTATTAGTTGAAATAATCCCCTTGAGGAATTTTGAGTCCTGAGTGAACATTTTTTTTTATGCATTTTAAAAGTGATCACGCAAATGTTCACAAAGATACCCCCTTCTTCCCTCCCTTTTTGACAGCTGGTCCAAACAAGGGATTGAATTATAGTGCTTTGAAAAAGCTAAAAGCTAAACAAAAACAATTGGTAAAAAATAATATTTCCAATGCACAGATTTATATTAGGTCAATCGTACATAAAATTACATGACTGATCCAAACTAATAGATACATTTACCCTTAATATAAGCTTTGTTTTTTTTTTAAAGTATTTTTTTAAAGTATATTTTTCTTGTGTTGATTTGTCTTATAATTTTCATCTTTCATGCTGATATTATATTCTAGCTCATTCATGCTTGGCTTATTTGAATGAAATTGTTTCTTGTGATGTATTGTACCAAGTTTTTAAAGTCACTAAATCACCCCCTCCACCTGCCCCCTCCCCTTCCCAAAAAAAAAAGGTTTCTTTTCATAACCTTCTGTCATGCAGAACAATAATTGGCTTGTTGGTCTGTATTGTGGTTTTAATGGTAAAAACTCCAGAGAGCAGGTTCTTGTAGAGCATTGTTTGTATTGGTTCTATGGCTTGAGGTTATTCAGGATATTATGTGCATCGAGATAAGTTTACATATATATCTGATTGTTGATATGGGTTGATCAAAGGATTATGTAAAGGCAACTAGTTAAGTTAGGCTGTATAGCTGTTTATACTAATATTTTAAGAACTATTTGAATGTTCTAGTTTTATCTCTTAGAGCTGTTAAATTCTCTGGTTAGAAGCATTTATAAACATTTAAAATTAAATTTGAATTTGTATTTTTTTATCATATCTTATAAACTAAAGACGTAACTTCAAAAAAGAAAATGATTGTGCCCTATGCGTCATGCATGACTAGTCATGCATGCTAACCAATGACTTAAACTTTGGCACAGGCAAGCCATTCCATGCTCTAATAGCACTAAGGAAGAAGGAGCATTTGTACACATTTGTCTTAGCATATGGAACAATAAATGTGACATTAATTTCATCACATTAACCTTTGTAGAGATGTATTTTTGTTCCAATGTAACTGGATCTTAACGATTACTTTGACCCTTTAACCAGTGGTCAGCGAGCATGTTATATAGCCATTAGACCAAATGTTTATACTTTTCCCAATCCATTATGACTTTCTTGACTTGAGGTGAAATATTAGTCTCTAGTTGAGTGCAACCTTGGCCAATGACACTATCTCCAGCTGAAATAACCTGCCTGAACATTCCAGCTCACCAGCTACATGAGGAGGCACAGAACCTCAATGCAATGCCGTCAGCCCCCTGGATGACAGAAGTGTCATCATCGAACCAAGAAGGATGAAATATATATATATATATGCTGTGATTAATACCTATATTATGTTCATGCTAACGTGTTGACTATTTGCTCATTTTGCAGATGTGATGTCGACGACGTGACAAGGAATGCCCTGTCGCTCTTTTCCTGTACGTATGATACAAAAAAGGTTCAAAATGGTCGGAGTCATAGCTTTTGTTGTTCTTCTTTTGTTTGGTAAGCTCAGAAACATTTGTTTGTGTATGCTTGATGGGGCTGTGTATGTTTGTGTGTGCTTGCTAGGGCTGTAGGCTCTTGTATATGCTTGCTGGGGCTGTCGGTCCTTGTGTATGTTTGTGTGTGCTTGCTGGGGCTGTAGGCTCTTGTATATGCTTGCTGGGCTGTGGGTCCTTGTGTATGTTTGTGTGTGCCTGCCAGGACTGTATGCTCTTGCATATGCTTGCTGGGGCTGTGGGAGATTGTGTATGTTTGTCTGTGCTTGCTGGGGCTGTAGGTTCTTGTGTATTTTTGTGTGTGCCTGCCAGGGCTGTGGGTTCTTGTGCATGTTTGAATAATCAAGAAAGTAATTTTTAATTTTTAAAAATTTTATTATAACTCTTCTGTATAGTAACTTTTGATATCTGCACGTTCTTCTTAGTCCCAACGCATAGCGCTCATATAATTCCCTTTGACCTCTGTACTTTCAGGATTTTACCAAGTGCTTCCATTTGCTGACAGCAGCAGACCACCGAGGTAAATCAATCTCATGTTGTTGACTTTATCCTTATTGTATCATCTTCATCACCTTTGGAATGTGCCTATGTCAGAAGGAGAACTAGAATAGTTTAACCACTGTCAACATTTTTTTTGTGGAAAAGCGTCATTGAAATAAAACTTAAATTAAAAGTCATTTAAATTGCATTCTGTCTAAATAACTTACTGTGGCATTTTACGTCTTGTGAGATGATCTTGTCCCTTTGTAACCAGAGATGGAGTGACCTCTCCATTGCCGGGTGGTAAATTTGAGAGTTCTGGGCTGCCTGCCCACATGTCAATACTCACCTCTCATCCATACTCACCAGATTTAAAGGGATGGAACATCATTGCAATTTGGGTCAGGTGGCTGCAAGAGTTTTACCATTGTCTCACTGCATATGAGTTCCAAGACCGGCTTTTTTGTTAGGGTTTACTCCCTCAGCCTTTGACCTTATAGGGACACAAACAACAGTGCAGCTATTAATCTTTAGCTAGGGGTGTAGTTTGTGGGCAGCAGGGCCTGACTGCATGCCAATGGGCCATGGCTGCCTCAAATCTTGGGGCCAAACCTACTCTGAGACCTTTGCAGATTAGCTTCACAACCTCAGTCTCTGTTGGTCACCACAAGGAGGTACTGCATAGGACTTGCTGTGGAGAGGCTATGTACTGGCAAGAGAGACTTACAAAATTGCTCCCCTTTCACAGATGCTAGCCAGCGGTGGCAACAAGTTAAGCTACCACACTAGACACTTCACATAGCCACTAGTTCAAAATGTATTTGTTTTTATTTTTAGACCTAAACCAGTAATAAATTGTTTAGAAAAACTTAAAATAAAAATAGTCTATTTCAGGATAATTTCTTATCAAATTCTTTTGAAAATGAATAATGTCTTTGCCATGAAATCTGTTCCTTAAGCTTCTGTGTTTTTTTTTTTTTTTAGAAAACCTAGGTTTCACTTGCATAGGCTCTTCAGCTTTTCTTCTTAGGAAAAGTCTGTTGTTACAGTAAATTCATTGGGGTTGTATTCACCTTTCCATCAATGCATATGCTAGATTAAAAAGCTATGTCTGATTTAAAAACTATGCCAGATTAAAAAAAGAAACTATGCCAGATTTAAAAAAAACAACTATGTGCCATATTAGAAAAAAACTATGCCAGATAAAAAAAAAAACTATGCCAAATAAAAAAAACTAAGCCAGACTTTTAAAACATGTTATCGTAAGCTCCATTTTTATTTTACCCTCCAGACCAGCAGACCCAATAGCACAAGCTAACCAAATAACTCAAGTTAATAACTTAGGAACACCCGTGTAGGTATCTTTTACTTGCTGCGCTGAAAATGTTTTTTCTTGCTTGCTGGTGACAGGGTTGAAATTTTTTTTTTTTTGGCTGTAATTCTTCATTGTCACTTCCTGTTTTTAAAACTTTAAAATGATAGCATCTTATATCTTGCCTTCATTACGATGTACCAGTTCATCCATAATACAGTTCAAACAAGATCCCAAGCTTGTAAATGACAAATTACGTGAATTGTGGGTGTTGAAAATTGTAAAGAAATATTTCTTAAATGAATTGTTGAAATAAAGTAAGAAAATGTGTATGCATACATTAACTTACAAATATTCACAAACAGTTAAGAATATCTAGGTCATGTCCTTGTTACTAAATACTTAAAAATGAGGTACCATGTATTTTTTTTTCCCTTAATGCTTTCTGTGCTTTGTTGTGGGGTTCACTTGATGCTTTTTTTTTTTAAGAAATGAAATTATTCATAAAGTTAATTGTCAATTTATTTTTGTATAAAATGGGCGTTTATGCACTTTTATTTTATTATTAAATATCACCGCAGCAATCACTTTGAATTGTTGAATTGCCAACTATCCATTATAGATAGACCTATAGATAGATGATGGCCTTGTATTTGGTATGCCCACTGCCATCCCTGTTGTCCTGGGGGACATTTGGGCTAATTCTGAAGTAACATGAACAATTTTAAAAACAAAAAAACTTAAATGGGTGCTTATTAGTATCTACTTCTGACCTTTTTTTAATCCTCTCAAAAAATGTGTGTTGGGTAGCTGGCTCAGTTCAGAGATAAAGAGTATGTAAAGTGATGAGATTTTCAGATAATTGTCTTAAGAAGCATAAAAACTGAATTTCTACAATTGTTCAAAAGTATCCCTGGATCTCTTGTTGAAATATCCCAAGCTAAAAATATGTTTAATTATATTTCTGTTTATTGGTTGGTGTGCATTTTTCTGATTACATAAAACAATGGCTCTTTCAGGAGTGCCAGTGATACTCTGGAGGAGGAAATCAAAATGATTGAGGCTAAAATAAGGAACATAGAACAAGGGTAAGTAATCATAAATTTAGCTTTTATCTGGGTTATGGTTACTGGTACTTGGCCATTACTTATACCATGTTTGGAAGTAATTATATTAAAGGGAGGGAATGCATAAAACACTGTAAAGTAACTTACATATTCTCAAACACCCTCTATCAAATACTCAGAAAAAAAAAAATTTCTTATTTGAGATGCTAGGAGAAATTTAAATACATGTTATAAGAGCATGCATGGACTGGGTTGCCTGAATCAGCCAGGAGAACCAATGAATTAGCAGAATTTAAGTCTAATTAACATGCATGACTAGATTAACACATGGATATGCATAGAACATAAATATCTCTAGAAGGCATGGTCTGAAAGCAGAGCGTAACTTACTTTCCTGAGCAATGTTCCCATTTAGAAGACCAGAAAAAAAACAGCAGACTTTATACATGGGTCTGTGATCATATTAAACTTACTGAATGAAAAAGAAAATAAATAAAGTCTGCTGATGATCTTTCCTAAGCCATGTTGCCCTGTTTAAAAGCAAAGTTCCCCTTTCAGACATTTGCGATTTGTAGGGCAGATGATGTAAAGGTCATCTGTTTCTGTGGCTGATGGTTGGTGAGGTTGTCATGTGGCCAGCACAACGATGAACCTCCTTTAGTTTTCCCCAATTAATGTCATGTACTGGGTGGATTCAGAGGCGCCCAAAGATCCCTAAACTTAAAATCCCAGTCTTCTCCGGTATTTGAAACCTGGGACCTTTGTTTCGGGAGCTTTACCTCTCAACCACCCCACCTTCAATGTTGCCCTGTTGAAGACCTGAAAAATAACTGAAATGAAACAAAGACTGGCTGTAAGTCCTAGATCTATGCAAATATGCGAAACCAACTTGGCTACCAGTACCACAAATTGCATTAACAGTGGGTTTTTTTTCTTAGGTTCTAAATAGAAGTTATTGAAGTTATATGTAAGAAAAAGATCAAAGTCCCCACATCTGAAAGCTGAGTTTGATTTGTCTACTGTTGACATACAGATGCAGCAATAAAAAGTGGACAGACTTGCCAAGGTTTATCTAGTTCAGTTGCGACGTTGACTTGAGAGATAGGCTGAGTGTTATAAACCGTAATAGGAGATTCACTCCTAATTTTTAGTGTTTTCTCAATATTGACATTGGAGTGTTTGAAATCAATACAGGTGACTCAAGTTGTTTTTTTTTTAAAAATCAATTTTTAAATCACGTTTTTTTTTTTGTTTGGCTTACAGGAAGAAGTCTTACCCAGAGGTCAAGTTTCTAACCTACAAGGATAGGAAAAGAATATTGGTTAGTGCTGATGTCCTAATGTTTGACTCTTGTGTCTGTTTTATTTGCATTTTCATTTCTAGCCATCCGAATCAATAAATATCGCAGTCTTTGCACAATCTTACTTGTCACCTTCTTAAGCTCCGCCTCCTCCTCCTACCACATCAAGGTGGATTCATTTCTATTCTTTTATCTTTTATTTAAGTTTTTATTTATTAGTCATTATTTTAGTTAGTCTTCAAAACGTCAGTCAGCTGATCTCAGCTGTTGAATAGGAAACAAAAAAAACAACAAAACAATAACAAACAAACAAAAACAAAAAATCATTAGAAGGTTGTAATGATTTTTTTTTGTACATAAAATTTTTTAGAATAAATGTGCGAGGTGTCGATCATCTTCAATCTGTGGGAAGGGACACGAGTGAATGACATCAATGGATATTGAAGCCAAAAATTTATGCAAGATGGAGTTAACCTTTTCTCCAAACCAATTCTATTTCTGTGTAGACTTAATAATACCAATTAATATTTAACCTCATAACGTCATGGGTTAGAAACATAAAAGTATTTCTTAATTCTCTCTCTCCGTAATTATTTTCCAAGTTCCGATGGAATTATTCATTTTGCTCCTTTATGTTTCATTACCCTGTTATGATTAAACTTCAATGACTTTTTTGTTTGTTATCAGGAAATGTTATATATAAGGTATATAATATAAATGGTAAATAGTAATTTCTCTCTTTATATAAAAAAGTAAAGTTCCCTTTTTCAAGCCTTGTTGTCTATATGGCAGATGATGTAAAGGTCATCTGTTTCTTTGGCCAACGGTACACAAGTAGCGTGTCATGAGGCCAGCACAACGACTAGCCGCCTTTACTTTTCCACAACTAATGTCAGGTACCCATTAGAGAAGGGTGGACTCAGAAATTAAATATCCTGTTGTGTCATTATATAACACAAATTCAAGTTTATTAAACCAAAAATTAATTGAATTTCATGGGGTCAAATCAACGTTATCATCAATTAGGAGTGAAAGAGTTAACTTTACAGACATTTGTATGTGTGTGTGTGCGTGCGTGCTAGACTGATTGCTAGACTCTTATATCATTTCTTTCTAAAGAAGCTTAAAAAATGTTTTGTAGTGTAACTGAGTTGTTTATTTTCTCTGTGTGTCCAGCGTGTCAGAAGGTCATGTCCAGTGTGTGTGTGTATAGTACTTCATCTGTGTTATGTGAGATGTGCTGGTTTCATTCACTATTTACTGTAGTCTAATTTTGTCGAATAAAGCCATGTTATTGGTATACTAGTATTGGTTGTTCCATTACATGTTTCTATTGGGCGTTAGGGACTTGCTGTAATACAACTTTTTGATCTTTTTCATACATTTGGCCAATGCTACTAGATCTAGGTCCTAAAGATATATAACAAAATTATATTTCACATGTGAAAATGTAGTCCAGATAAACATATGGCTGCCTGGTCGTGCGGTTTGCGCGCTGGATTGTCAATCAGATTTATCGGTGGTCCAGGGTTCAAACCCTGCCCGCTCCCATCCCCCGTCGTCCTGCGGGAGGTTTGGACTAGGAAGTAATTATCTTCAACTCTGAAGGAACATCCGAAACATTTAAAACAAACAAATAAACATATGTATATATATATATTATATATATATATATTTAATAATAATAATAATAATAATAATAATAATCTATTGTTCATATGGAAATTTGTCTTACAATTTGTGCATTACACCAAACAAAAACATTATAACAATAAGAAACCAAAGTGTACATTCACACCAGATACACTCATAATTTACATGTGACAAAGCTTATATCAGATTGTTCTTATTTAATGATTTGATTGCCATCGGTGTCTTGTATCTCTTTTGTGATGGTAAAATCACAAAATCCTGACATATATATATATATGATTAAACAAAACTCCTGTAAACATTCTGTAGTGACAGACAGACTTGATTTTTTTTTGGAACAAATATCATGTCTAAAAATTAGGAATCAAAACATCCCATGCTAAAGCTTCAATGAATTTGTTTTGTATAGTATGTTTCTAGTTTACCTAGATTTTATTTTTTTCATCATCAAAGTCTTATAGCTGCTTTGATCTCCCCTATCTGGTAGGTGGAAAAAAAATGGCCCTTTTATGTTGTTGTTGTTAGTGTTATTTCCTGTGTAATACAGGTAGAGAAAAACGCTTTAATTGATTGGTCTTGGTCAGGTGTGTTTGGACTTAATAGAAACATGTGCAATTACAGGAGAACAAGTTAGTACATTGGTTGAATCATTGCTGCAGGCTCTGGCCTCCAAAATAAAATAGTTATAAAATCTAGTGTTTTTTTTTTTATAATCAGACATCTGATTGTAGTTGGTGGGGTACAGCATATAGGACATTTAAATGTAGTTGGTGGGGTACATCAGTAAGGACATTTAAACGTAGTTGTTGGGGTACAGCAGATAGGGCATCTAAATGTAGTTGGTGGGGTACATCAGTAAGGACATTTAAATGTAGTTAGTGGGGTACAGCAGATAGGGCATCTTGATGTTATTTTTTTTTATTTTTTGGACACGACTTCTGAAATGAAGCCCAAACCTCTTTCAGGGGATGGCATTAGGTAGCGTTCGAACCCAGGATCATTATGTTGACAGTGTAGCGCATTCCACATAATCAGGTAGCCAGCAAGTTAGTTATAGGCATTATAGTAACATGTTAAGGGACAATTATTAAAGAGGCTTGACATGACCTAAATTCTGACATCAACCCATGAACCTTGAATTAGGATTAGTGACACATTTTTTTCACAGTTTATTTAGTGTTGAAGCTATGGCATAAGGAAATGTAGGTGTTTTGAACTTGATGTTTTGCCATTATTATAAAATCAAGGCCTACTCTTTAAATATTCAATCCAGTTCCTTAGCCCGTTGGGGCACCACACATGATCTGTCAACGGTCTATCTTTATTCCTTTTTGTATTTTGCAAGTATTAGAGTCATTAGCATTCTTTGATGTTGTCTTCTCATTTCTACTTACGTCTGCCTCTATTTTAGATTTTTTTCCCGTCTGTTACAAACCGCCTTTAGCCTACATTGTAGTTGTCACACTTTTCAAATGTTATCGCTGTTGTTTCTTTTTTTTTTGTGACTTGACAGATTACAGGTGGGGCTGGCTTTGTTGGGTCCCATCTGGTAGACAGGCTGATGATGCAGGGCCATGAGGTGACAGTGGTGGACAACTTCTTCACAGGACGCAAGCGGAATGTGGAGCACTGGATTGGCCATGAGAACTTTGAGCTGCTCCATCACGACATTGTGAACCCGTTGTATATTGAAGGTATGTATTGAGTTTGGGTATAAGAAAGTCTTTGTGGAGTTGAAAGAGAAATACTACGGGGCTGGAATCTTTTATCATTTTTACAAACCTTTCTTTTATTTTGTAATGTTTGGGGGTGCGGTGGCTGAGTGGTCAAGCACTCAGCTTCTGAACCTGATGTCCTGGGTTTGAATCTCGGTGAAGACTAGCATTTTGATTTTTGGGATTTTTAGGGCACCCATGAGTCCACCCAACTCTAATGGGTACCTGACTTTAGTTGGGGGAAAGTAAAGGCGGTTGGTCGTTGTGCTGGCCTCATGACACCCAGCTCGTTAACTGTTTGCCACAGAAAAAGATGACCTTAACATTATCCGCCCCATAGATTGCAAGGTCTGAAAGGGAAACGTTATGCTAAATCATCTTAGATCCTACTTTACCATTTTTGGAAAACCTTGCATTTACTTGATGGATGTTGTAATAATGCCTTACTCAATGTTTTCTGTGGTGTATGCATCAAGGTCCTAAGAGAAGTGTAAACAGGAAGTTTATTTATACATCTTCCTTCTTAAGTTTTAAGTTTCTTCTTAGTCAATTAACCATTATCATCATCTTTCCTTTGCGTTCCTTGTGGAACACAGGACCTCAGTAAAAACACGCCACTCTCCACGGTCTCTTGTTAGTTTTTTAATAGCTTCCCAGCTCTTTCCTGTCCTCTCGGCTTCATCTAGTAAATTAATGAAAGGGAAATAATTCTTTTGTTTTTTTTTACTTAAAGTAATTAATTTCTGGAAGAAGTAAATTATTGAACTTTTGGTTTGAAAAGATATGTGTATATAGTAATTAAAGCTTATATCAACTCACTCTGTCTGTCTATCTATCTATCTATCTATCTATATGTCTGGTAAAAGGTGTGTACGTGCTATATATTTTTCCCACACCCATTCTTGGATCAACTTGAAACTCCAAACATTATTCATTGGCATAGACACGACATAAATCAATTTATAAAAAGTAATAAATTAATCAATTAATTAGTTGTAATGAATTATTTTGTTTGATACCAACAAGGGAAACTAAGGGGTAAGCCCCCTTAAAATGATTTTTTTCCCCCTCTGATCAATTTAATACTTTTAACAATTATATATTGTACCTAACAACCAATTAGTGAATTAATTATTGATAATTAATTATTTTGTTTGATATCTAATAAGGGAAATAACTTGTACATTAATAATAGGTATAGTTTAAAGGGCGGGTTGCTCCCCCTTTAGGTAAGCTTTGTTTGTTTTTTTTAAAAAGGATTTTTTCATATTTTTCTTGTTTTGTTTCATAAAGAAGAATTTAATTATTTCTTCACATAACAAGGATCCCTTGGCTTACCAGGTCACAGGGTCATTAGATTTAAACTTTGACTATAACAAAATGTCCTTGTAACAGTCAACAATCTAAGCTCGGACCCAATATGGGAAAAAAAAGCATGCCAGGAAAGCACATGGATAGATATATTAACTTCCTTCCCTCAAAAAAGTGGCACTGATGAAGTAGAGTTTTCTAGTTTGTGTAGTTTATCCTAATGATAGTGAGGACTTTTCCCATATTATTTTAATGGATCATAATGGACTATAACTAATGGTTGAATGGTGATGATAACTAATGATTGAATGGTGATGATAACTAATGGTTGAATGGTGATGATAACGAATGGTTGAATGGTGATTATAACTAATGATATGATGGTGATGATAACTAATGGTTGAATGATGATGATAACTAATGATTGAATGGTGATGATAACTAATGGTTGAATGGTGATGATAACTAATGGTTGAATGGTGATGATAACTAATGGTTGAATGGTGATGATAACTAATGATATGATGGTGATGATAACTAATGGTTGAATGATGATGATAACTAATGATTGAATGGTGATGATATCTTATGGTTGAATGGTGATGATAACTAATGGTTGAATGGTAATGATAACTAATGGTTGAATGGTGATGATAACTAATGGTTGAATGGTGATGATAACTAATGGTTGAATGATGATGATAACTAATAATTTAATGGTGATGATAACTAATGGTTGAATGGTGATGATAATTAATGATTGAATGGTGATGATAACTAATGGTTGAATGGTGATGATAACTAATGGTTGAATGGTAATGATAACTAATGGTTGAATGGTGATGATAACTAATAATTGAATGGTGATGATAACTAATGATTGAATGGTGATGATAACTAATGATTGAATGGTGATGATAACTAATGGTTGAATGGTGATGATAACTAATGGTTGAATGATGATGATAACTAATAATTTAATGGTGATGATAACTAATGGTTGAATGGTGATGATAATTAATGATTGAATGGTGATGATAACTAATGGTTGAATGGTGATGATAACTAATGGTTGAATGGTAATGATAACTAATGGTTGAATGGTGATGATAACTAATAATTGAATGGTGATGATAACTAATGATTGAATGGTGATGATAACTAATGATTGAATTGTGATGATAACTAATGGTTGAATGGTAATGATAACTAATGGTTGAATGGTGATGAAAACTAATGATTGAATGTTGATAACTAATGATTGAATGGTGATGATAACTAATGATTGAATGGTGATGATAACTAATGGTTGAATGGTGATGATAACTAATGGTTGAATGGTGATGATAACTAATGGTTGAATGGTGATGATAACTAATGGTTGAATGGTGATGATAACTAATGATTGAATGGGGATGATAACTAATGGTTGAATGGTGATGATAACTAATGGTTGAATGGTGATGATAACTAATGGTTGAATGGTGATGATATCTAATGGTTGAATGGTGATGATAACTAATAATTGAATGGTGATGATAACTAATGATATGATGGTGATGATAACTAATGGTTGAATGATGATGATAACTAATGATTGAATGGTGATGATATCTAATGGTTGAATGGTGATGATAACTAATGGTTGAATGGTGATGATAACTAATGATTGAATGGTGATGATAACTAATGATTGAATGGTGATGATAACTAATGATTGAATGGTGATGATAACTAATGATTGAATGTTGATAACTAATGATTGAATGATGATGATAACTAATGATTGAATGGTGATGATAACTAATGATTGAATGGTGATGATAACTAATGATTGAATTGTGATGATAACTAATGATTGAATGGTGATGATAACTAATGATTGAATGATGATGATAACTAATGATTGAATGGTGATGATAACTAATGGTTGAATGGTGATGATAACTTATGATTGAATGGTGATGATAACTAAAGGTTGAATGATGATGATAACTAATGATTGAATGGTGATGATAACTAATGGTTGAATGGTGATGATAACTTATGATTGAATGGTGATGATAACTAAAGGTTGAATGATGATGATAACTAAAGGTTGAATGATGATGATAACTAATGGTTGAATGGTGATGATAACTAATGATTGAATGGTCATGAAAACTAATGATGGGATGGTGATGATAACTAATGATTGAATGGTGATGATAACTAATGGTTGAATGGCGATGATAACTAATGATTGAATGATGATGATACAAACCATACAAAAGAAAAAAAATAAATGGAAAGATCAAGTTCTTTTAATTAGCTGTCTTATCTGAACTGAAGCTAATTGAAAAATCTTTGTTTAAACAGAACAGCACACAATTAATCTTCCTATAGTTTTACATAATAATAATAATAATAAACAAAGAAAATATGGGAACCTAAGCTTAGAGATTAAGCTTTTATGAAAATTATCCAAAATAACAATATTCCCCATTGTTATATCAACTGAGGGGATAATAACTGACCTCACAGATACCTTCAAGGCCCTTAACATTCCTAGGAACATCCTCATTGCCTGTCAGAGGGCGGTACTCCTGCAGACCTGTCACATCACCAGAAAATTCCTCAGTGGAAACTTAAAGGGACTACGATGAATTTTGTTTCTCTTTAACAAAACTTGACCCTGGCAGCGCCAGAGAATGACTACTCGTTTTTTTCTGACATAATTATAATAATATCTTTATTATTTATTAGGAGATTCGTCTTACAATTTGTGCATTGCGCCAAACAAAACATTATATTTATAGAAAACCGAAATATCTATCTACTTCAATTTCGCACATGAAAACTTCAAAAAAGTTGTGAACTTTTTTTTTGTTATATGATGGTGCATTTCTAAATAAAAATAAATACAAAAGTTGTTTTATTTTGATGAGTTTTTATTCACAATGGCCTGTCAAGTCACCTACCTATATGTCTTGACATGAAGGCTTTCCTTTGTATGTCATCTCATTTCTTTATCTGCTAGCATGAAACAGATTTGTTAACTAAAACAAAATAAACATTCTTGATAGCCAAAAAGCATGAAGTATTTGTTGTTCAAAGACATGATAACACAATCATGTTGACAGGTTTATTTTGAGAAACACTTCAAGTAAATCCTCCCCCCCCCCCCCCCCCAGCACCAGTAATGATCACATGGTGTTTTTTCCCTTTCATTAAAATTTTTTATCAAGATTTTTTTAAACTTAGTATTTGACATTTGGGAGTTGCAGTGGCTGAGTGGTAAAACGCTTGGCTTCTGTTCAAATCCTGGTGAAAACTGGGATTTTAAATTTTGGGATCTTTTGGGCGTCCCTGAGTCCACCTGGCTCTAATGGGTACCTGACATTGGGGAAAAGTAAAGGTGGTTGGTCGTTGTGTTGGCCAATGACACCCTCGTTAACCATGGGCCACACAAAGACATCACCTTTTACATCATCTGTCTTATAGATTGCAAAGTCTGAAAGGGGAGATTCCCTTTTTTTTTCTTGCATTATTTGAGATTTGATTTGATTTTAAATTTTTCATTTGTAGTTATAATTCTAGAAACAATTCTAGTGTTTTTTTTAAATACTTTTTTAAATATTTAGATTAGTTGCTACAATATTCTTTAAATGTTCTTTTTTTTAATTTCATTTTTCATGCTTTTGTGTCTAAACTAAAACTTGGATATATAAAAAAAAAAAGCACCGTTCCCTGTATAAATTTCTTTTTCTATTACAGTTGATCAGATCTATCACTTAGCTTCTCCTGCGTCACCCCCCAACTACATGTACAACCCAATCAAAACTCTCAAGACAAACACTCTGGGAACCATCAACATGTTAGGTAAGTTATGGGGCATCTACGTTTAGTCTTTAATCAGTGCCTCTAGCTTTGGCCTTATAATCTGACCAAATTGGTTATTTATTGAATCAAAGGATAACTACTCAATCTGGTTAATTCTGTCATAAGAATAGAAATAGTAATGAAAAAAAACTCTTTACCTTAGGGAATTAATGGTATCATTATCCCTTTTATTACTATCATTTATTAATGTACAATTTTTTAACTCTTTCTCTCCTAACTGACGATACCAGCGTTGATTCCACCAGAATGTGGTAAATAATTACAGAGAGAAAGAGTTAAAAGTTACTTTTGTACATCTACAATGAGGAAATAAGAAAATCTGAAATTTAAAAAAGCAACATATCAAAGAATCAAAAACAGGGGGGGGGGGGGGGGGGGGGCGGCGGCAGGTTAGAAATGCTCCTGCATTCCTGGAATTTAAAAAAAAAATTTTTTAAGAGGCTAAGCGCACTGCCTTTTCCCCCCAACATGTTGAATGTTAAGTTACACTATTGATGTTATTTTTTTTTTTAAAATTGTCTTCTTATTAATGCCATTATTCTGAAACTTGACTACCAGAAATGTATTGTAGAATCATTTTCTAATATATTCTGTTTGACCTTTGCAGGCTTGGCGAAAAGAGTCAGGGCTCGACTTTTGCTGGCTTCAACATCTGAAGTGTATGGAGGTATTTAACAAATTTTCATTGTTTACAGTTATTTTGGGATATGGCATTTTAGATGAATGTAACAAATTCAATACAATCACTTGAGACATAAATGTGCTTATAGTTTAAGACATGAATGTGCTTATAGTTTGAGACTATATGTGCATATAGTTTGAGACTAAATGTGCTTATAGTTAGAGACTATATGTGCTTATAGTTTTAGACATAAAAGTGATTCAAGTTTGAGACTAATGTTTATAGTTTATTATAGTTTAACATGTTTTCTAAAATCTTGAAAAGCATTGAGATATTTTTTGTGTGTGTTTATAATAAAGGGAACTTGAATATGAAATGTAATTTTTACAAAAAGTGTTGAACTTTTTATCCTGCTACTCGAATGCTTGAGAAAATTTTATTTTAATCCTTTGTGTTGGCAGTTAAAATAGTATGTCAGTCTTCGGTATATATGAACCTTTTGGTGTCGCTAGTCTATTACCTTACTCCCTTACCTCTCCCCTTCTACAGTAAACCTTGTTTGTGACCCCTTGTACTGGATTGCTGTTATGAAGAAATGTCCCTTGTCTTTGTTCACACACATAAAATCAATGGCCCATTAAAGAAGTCATTAACTTTTATCCAGTCAACACAGGGCTTAGCGCTTGAAGTAGAACAGCTGTGTACGTATACTCTAAATGGTTAATTATGTACAAACACATATGCTAGCTAACATCAGTATACTCTAGAAATATGCACAGTGTAATAAACTATATGTTGTAAACAAGGCAACCAAGAGAGAGAACTAGTACTGACCAGGCTACACGTCTGCATGTTAATTGTATTTTCCATACAACTCTTATAAACAACTCTTTGATAATGTATCTAGTCTTCAAAAGGGAATAATGGACCCTGTTGGGTTAGATAGAAAAGATGAGATGAATAACTGTCAGCTAGAACATTAGTAGATTAGTGGAAATGCTGATGTTTTATTATGTTTCAGAGATTTATTCACCATGCTACTTAACTTTGCAAATAAGGCTGGCCTTTTTATGCACCAGTTTACTTAACTAACTAATAAGGCTGTCCTCTCTATGTTGAGGCAGGAAGTCCAACATTTTCACCGTCTCCTTGGCTCCAGATATCTGCTTGAAGCTAGTTGACCAAATTGCAATTGAGCTATTGGCACCCTTCTACAGATTTGTGATGCATTACATTTGATGCTGTAATTGTAGTCAAACTGAATTTTCATTTGACTGGATCAATAAAAAGTATCTTATCTTATATTTGCATCTACTGGTCGGCCAGAATTGGTAGACTCTGAAACACCTATGAGGTCTATGTTCAGTTAGCTGGGTATAAGTGTATGGTCTATAAACTACAATTTTGATGCAGCCATTGTTTTTAGTATCTAAATGCCATGAACTCTTGACTTTCCAAAAGGCATTAAAGGAGACACACAAACCATCCAGAATAACTATGTGGTATGCACCATAGAACAAACCACAGCAAGATTGATTATATCCTGTTTCCTCTGAGGTTTAAATCTAGCATCAACAAAGCTAAAACCAGACATTTTCCCCTGGGCTGACGTAGGATGATGTGTCACGGCATTGAAAAAAATTCCAAGACCCAACCATTGTCGAACTGTTTGAAGCTACTGGGGGGGGGGGGGGGGGGGGGGGGGGAACGTGCAGCTCTCAACCTTATACACGAGGACATTGACTCATGGACACACAAGTCAGCCTCTGAGATACAAGGGAAAAAAGCAAAGGAAAGTTAAGCCATGGGTCACAAATGACATTCTTGATAAATAGCATTGGATAATCATAGTTACCAACTTTGGGTTGTCTGTTTTTTCTGTTCTCCAATTGGATCCCTTCTTCTCAATTATTTAATAGAGGAGTAAAGGCATCATTACAATGCTCCTATCAACTCACTGTGTCTGTCTGGTACAACTTTGGTACATATTATTTCTCCAACACCCACTCTCAAATCAAGCTGAAATTTTGTACAACTTTGACCTGACAACCTAATCAATTTAAAAAAAAAAAAGAAATTAGTTAATTAAACTATGGGTATTTCGAACTAGGGAAAGAAATAGTATTTGACTGATGTGGTGGCATAAGCTGAATTAGTCCCCTTTATAGGTCGCCACTTTAAAGTTTGTAGCTAACAATACATAACTATAAAACCTTCTATTTACATAAGCACTTGGCTAGCAAAGTGGTACAGTGTCAGCTTGGGGAGGTTTAAGCACTGAGTTCAAATTCAGGTCGTTCCTCTTTTTTTTTTAAATTTTATTTTAGAAAAGCATTATAAAAACAATCTAGACTAGTCTAGATCTATTTCAAATTTGATTACATGATTGATTCAAACTAATTGATACAACTACGCTTAGTAGTCTTGTTGAAAGGTTCTAAGTTTAAATCTTGATTAACATTTAGAATTTTGTCCTTATGAGCTTAGAATTTTACCCAGACATTGTTTGACCTTGAAAGCTTGTTTTTTTTTTTTGTTGTTTTTTTTTGCTTGGCATATAAACTCATTAAACTTGACCTAAAGTCTCATGGGATTACTAGAACTAGGTTAAGTTAGGGTTTGACTAGGTTAAATCTGGGGTTAGACTAGGTTTAGTCTGGGTTAGACTAGGTTTAGTCTGGGTTAGTCTTCTTCTGGTAATGTATATGTATCTATTGCTCACCCCAGATCCTGAGCTCCATCCACAGAATGAGGATTACTGGGGTCATGTGAACCCGATTGGACCCAGAGCATGCTACGATGAAGGCAAGCGAGTAGCAGAAACCATGTGCTATGCTTATGAAAAACAAGTAAGTCAAACTCTAGTCCATATTCAAGTTAGTCCAATTCTGTTTTTTTTTCAATATATAAGTTAAATTCTAGTTCATATTCAAGTTAGTCAAATTTTAGTCCAAATGTTAATAAATTAAATTGAAACCCATGTTCAAGTAATTCCCAAATTGTAATCAATATGTAAGCAAGTTAAATTCTAGTCCATATTCGGTGAAGTCCTATTCTAGTCCAAGTGTTACAGTGTAAGTCCAATGGTAATCAATATGTAAGCATGTCCAATTTTAGTCCATAGGCTATTTTTGATTTTCTAAGTCAATTTCTAATCAATATTCAGTCAATCTCATTGGCTGGCTTCTCTACCACCAAAGCAAATGCCACCGCATCTTATCTTATATAATACAGATGTTACTTCAAAAAAGAAGATGATTACATCCTACACGTCTTTGCATTTAGTCATGCCTATTAACCAATGACCTAAATTCTGCCAAGTCACTGGTTTTTCTGGCTAGCTCAGGCAACCCATTTCATGCTCTAATAGCGCTAGGGAAACAGGTAACGGTTTACAGGAAACCATAATAGGTGGTCAGGAATGTCTCACAAGAAAAGGGCTCCACACTCACATGAAAAAGTGTTCAAGATGAAACATAGTCATTCTACAATTTGAGGAGGCCAACAACTTACCGTATTTTTTGCCGTATAAGACGCTCCGGCATATAAGACGCACCCAATTTTAAAGGAGGAAAATCTAGAAAAAAAAGATTCTGAACCAAATACTGTACTAGTTGGTCCGCCTGATCACTTTCTCACATACACCATACACGTTGTCTGTCATCTACCCAGACGGCACATTATGACGTAGGGAGGGCGGTGTGTACCGGCAGTAAGCTCAGCATGATGCCCGTGCAGCACATGGTTAGACTGTCGGGAGGGGGGCATGGCGCGCTATAGGAGGGAGAGGGAAGCCCGAACACACACAGCCTGGCCGTGCAGGGAGGGTCACAGAAGTCACCACAGCCTGCAGTACGTGCCCCAAATCCAGCCCGCAGTACACACTGCATAAGGAAAGGACTGCGAGTAAGCGCCACACAAAGTTGGGGGCAGTTTTAATGCATGTAAAATGTGTATTTGCCGCATAAGACGCACCAACTCTCCCCCCCCCCCCCCCCCCCCCCCCCCCAGTTTTGGAGAAGAAAAAGTGCGTCTTATACTGCGAAAAATACGGTAAATGTTTTTTTGTTGACTTTGTGATTCTCACAACAATGCAAAGTAAATGTTTGAGTAAAAAGCCTAAACATCTCTAAATTATTAGACAAACTATCATGCATTTCTTTCTTTTAAATAACTCGGGGGTGCGGTGGCAGAGCGGTTAAGCACTTGGCTTTTGAACCTGGGATCCTGGGCTTGAATCCCAGTGAAGACTGGGATTTTGAATTTCTGAATTTTAGGGCACCCCTGGGTCCACCCAACTGTGGGTACCTGACTTAATTTGGGGAAAGTAAAGGCGGTTGGTCACCCTGCCTGTTAACTGTTGACCAAAGAAAACAGTTGACCTTAACATTATCTGCCCATTAGATCGCAAGGTCTGAAAGGGGGACTTTACTTTTGAATTACTCACAAACACCGACCTATGTACTTGCTGACAATGCCTATATTTTATTACATTTTGTTCTGGACTATCTCTGCTAGGAGAATGTTGAAGTCAGAGTTGCAAGAATCTTTAACACGTTCGGTCCCAGGATGCACATGAATGATGGGAGAGTAGTCAGCAATTTTATACTTCAGGCTCTGCAGAATGAGTCAATTACTGTAAGTAGCAGACACAGTAGCTGTTGCTCTATTATTTTAGAAATAGTAGATCAGTATCTGTTTGTTTTCTCCATGTTGATTGCTTGAGAAATGTTTTTCTATTATCAGGTTGAAAATATGTACATGTTTACATTAACCTTATGAAGATCAATTGATTAATTTTCAAATAAATTAATGGTATTTTAAAAGTTATCTTAAAACTGTATGTGACATGATGTTTTCTTTTTTGTTTTCTTCTGCTATTCCGAACTTATATGTATATAGCTCGTCCACCCAATGTTTGATGATGACCACTTTGTTATCCAGGGGGCTGACGGCTTTGCACTGGGGTTTTATGCCTCCTCATGTGGCTGGTGAAACCTATGTGAACCCGGAATGTTTGGCTGCACACTGGGCAGGTTATTCCAGCTGGAGCTAGTGTCATTGGTCTTGCTTTTCTTCTCTGGCATTTTTCTTCTGCCAGAGTTGTTCTCTTTTCCTCAGCAACCTGTGCGCCAGTTTTCACAGCGCAACGCCATGATGCTCTGTCATGTGCCTCTGTCTCCTAGTGACTGGGTCTATGCTGAACGCCTTCAGAAAAGCTTTGAGGGTGTCCTTGAAGCGCTTTCTTTGACCACCTTGTGAGCGCTTTCCTTCACTTAATTGGCCATACAAGAGTCGTTTAGGGATGCAGCAGTCTTCCATTCTGCAGACGTGTCCTGCCCATCGCAGCTGGGACTGCATCTGGATTGTGTGGATGCTTTGCAGACCCGCTCTTTGAAGGACCTCAGTATCTGGTATTTTGTCTTGCCATTTGACATGCAGTATTTTTCTTAGACATGTCATGTGGAAGTGGTTCCGAACTTATATCATCAACATCAAACTCTATTTAATAGAGGGCTTGAGATGTTAAGTCATCTCTTGCAAAAGCCCTGGACAGAAATTATGCTGTTTTGCGTAGTGCATGTATGTCACTGGTCATATAAAAAGTCCTCTATTTGAATTTGTTTGTATTTTTCAAGTAAGACGGTTGTACATAGGGTCAAGGGTCATGGTAGCTGAGTGGTAAAGCACTTGGCTTCTGAGCTGAAGGGTCTCCAGTTTGAATCTCACTGAAAAAGCGTCTTTGAGCTTTGTGATTTTTAGGATGCCTTTCAAGTCCACCCACATAAACAGTTAGAGTGCCAACAGCATAGCACTTCGTTAAACATTGGCCATAGAAACGGATGAGCTTAACATCTTCGCAAGGTTTGAATGGGAACCTACACAGGGTTTGCCGATAGATGGTTATTTTGAGGACAAAGATTTGACGGAGTTGTCAATAGAGGGTTATTTTGAGGACAAAGATTTGACGGAGTTGTCAATAGAGGGTTATTTTGAGGACAAAGATTTGACAGAGTTGTCAATAGAGGGTTATTTTGAGGACAAAGTTTCACAGAGTTGTAGATAGAGGGTTATTTTGAGGACCAAGATTTGACAGAGTTGTCAATAGAGGGTTATTTTGAGGACCAAGATTTGACAGAGTTGTCAATAGAGGGTTATTTAAGGACCAAGATTTGACAGAGTTGTCAATAGAGGGTTATTTTGAGGACCAAGATTTGACAGAGCTGTTGGATAAAGTAGAAAGATATGAAGGACATTCTCAGGTGGCACAAGTTTTGATTTATGGCCTTTGTTTTTAATGATTCTATATGGTCTGAACTGACATAGAAGAGAGCACCTGATTGCAGGTGGCTTCAGAACGAGCTGGAGGTTACTTACAAAGGCTGCGGGATAGACATTTAAGGCCAAAAGAATATTCGCTGCAGTGGATACATAAATATGGTGAAAAGAAAATCTAAATTGACCACAATGGCGGGAAATACTGCATTCCTCAATAATCTTCGGACTTGAAGATGAGCCTTATTATTATTGTCTAAAAAATCATATGCTTTACGTCTGCTAACTTTTATGTTCTCTGACCTAGGTTTATGGAGAAGGGGAGCAGACCAGATCGTTCCAGTATGTCAGTGACCTGGTTGATGGACTGATGGCGCTAATGAACTCCAACTACTCGCAGCCAGTTAACCTTGGTAACCCCGAGGAGCATACCATCATTGAGTTTGCAAGGATCATTCTCTCCCTTGTTGGTAGGTTGGATAGCTTAGTACCCTTTCCTCGTTTTAAGTTATCCTTAAAGTGTATTGCGCACTGTCCATTTGTCAGAAGAAAGTCTCCACCTCTGTTTATAGTCTTGTCTAACATAATAAGAATTTATAATAATAGAAAAGCATTGTCTTTCAGTGCGAAGATCAACAAAGCGTGTAGCATTTAATTGGCTACAGAGGTCCAGCTCTGACCTACATATTTTTTTTTACACCTTACTACCTTAATACCACTGGATTACAGTTTCCATTTTTTCCTCTTTTATTATTATTATTATTATATTATTATATTATATTATGGATGTGATAAAGTATCTAGGTCCTAGCCACGGGAAATTCTGCATTCTTCACTAATCTTTGGACTTGAAGGCCGTCATTATTGTTTAAAATAATGACCCACATCTCCCTATTCATTCCAAATTTTTGTTTCAAAATGACTCCTTTTCCCCAGTGATAATGGAAGTACTAGTATGTGATCTAAAATTCTGTTTTGGGTGAGAAACTTGAATGAAGTTTTAGTTGAAGTTTGAAATGAGTTGTCAAGACAATTGACTGGAACTTTTATTTTTGCACTTTTTTTCGCTTCTCTGTACACAGGTGGTGACAGCAAAATCATCAAAAAGACAGCAATGGAGGACGACCCCCAGAGGAGAAAACCAGACATTGGCAGAGCTATGAAGTACCTTGGATGGCATCCAAAGGTAAGAGCATCTAAACTATGCAGTGGGTGGGTAAAATTGGGGGGGGGGAGGGGGGGTCCTTAAGTAGAAGTGCTAGACAGTGTGATACCACCTGTTTTGGAAGTTCTGATCTCTGTCTCGACAGGTCTGGGAAACCAAATATTCTTGACCTGTGTGATAACATGTGTGCACTACACAAAACAGCAGGGTTTCTGTCCAGGGCTTTTGCAAGAGAGGATTTGAGCCTCTCAAGCCCTCACTCCAATGCAGTTTGATGATGATGATGTTCTTTCAAACTTAAAGATTATTACATCCTAGCCCAAACCTCCCGCTGGATGGTGGGGTATGCTAGTAGGCAGGGTTTGAAATCAGGACCATTGAGATGGCAGTCCAAAGCTTATACCACATGACCAGGCAGCCTGACCTCTTCATAAGGACATCGCATTTCGCGTCCATCTCAGCCTGTTGTAATGCTTGTTTTTTTTTGTTTTTTTTTTTATTTATTTTTTTTAGCTTGATTTTCACATTCTTCCACACAAATTAAAATTATTGATATTATGGATCCAAGATGGGTCTGAATGTTAGGATGTTCTGAACCTATCCATTCTCTGCAAGCTTTCTTATTACTACTTTATTTTAATGGCCATGCTAATTGCAGTCAGCTTGGACTTGTGGGGACAATGCCTTAGCTCATCTGACTCTTAACACACAAAGAATAGGAGATTTCACTTGTATACTTCAGCCCAAAGCTTCTCTTGAAACTTGGAAAGAAAATTATATATGTCTGGCTCTTCTCTCATGTGGGAATGGGGAAAAATGAGGCTGTGGGCATAAGCAAAGGATTACCATACATAATAACTGTAAAGAATGACCATGTATATAACAGCTGTCATCTGCTGGAAGTGGCAGACCTAGAAGTCCTTAGATTTACACACTGCTTGTAATGACTCAATAGTAAGATGCATAGCAGTAAGGTTTTATTGGGGATTTCTTTAGTGATGCAACACTTCCAACGAAACTAGATTAGAGACAGATTAATGGAAAAGAGAGACCTCTTGTAGTAATGCTTAGGATAGGACAGGATTTTCTTGAGCTGACGTCGTGGACTGTGCTCTTTTCTTTTTTTTATAGTATTGTATTTTTAGCTAGACTTATAGACTTGCCGATAAGTTGACAAACTGATTATTTTTTTACTGGTTACTTTTTTTTTTTTTTAAGAGTGCATTTGAGACATCTAATGGTCGTCTTGTGACTTTAAAAAAAATTGCTGTATACATTCTCTCCAATGTATACTACATAATCTCATTTTATTTAAAGCTATTATCATTGTACATCCTTTGTGTCTCTGCAGGTTCCATTGATGGTTGGACTAAACAAGACAATTGAATATTTCCAAAATGAACTGAGAAGGTCACGGCACAGTGAGAGAAATTTTCACATGCCGGACATGTTAGAGTTATAATTCTTTTTTTTTTTTCCCCCCAGTCTCTTGTTGTTTCAAATTTCATTACATTTGTTCACTGAATGTATTTATAATGTCATAGGATTATTCCATATATTTAAAATGTCATAAGATTTTTCCTTCTTCGTGTATGTTCTCATGTGATCACAATGTGTGATTTATTCAAATTTTGTAAAACACAAGTCATATTAATATTATGGAAATTTGTTTGTATTCATAATTAGATGCCAGATTTCCTATCATTTGAAAAGCTTGGGATTTTAATGAAGTATTTTTTTTTAAGGATTTTTTTTTTAATGTTTTGATTGCATAGTTTAAAAGTTGTGAAAGTGTGTGTTCATAATTTTTGAGCTTGTTCTGTGATATCAAAAGTTCTGAATAGTACTTTACGTGTCAAGATGTTAATGAACTGGTTTGTGGACACGATATTAATGAGAAATTATCATTTTTAAGAAATATTTTGAAGCTCATGTCATGCTGCATGTGGTGTAAGGGCTGCAAATGCTGCTAGTAACAGAGCTAAATTCTCCTGCTTCTGTTCTAAGAGAGAACCATGCAGATGCTGTATTTCTGAATAAAACTTGGATGTGTCTGGACGATAACAGTGCAAAGCTCGAGAGAAATTATTTATGTTACTTCAAGAGCATTGAATTTGAAACACAGAAGATAAAGATTGTCTCAGAGCGATTCAGGGCATTATACAATCAGAGAATCAACGCAGTCCATGCCCAGTAATTTAAACTGTTAAGTTTAATGTTGGCCTAAAGTTGACTTATTGAATTATTCCTTCAATATACAATTTGGCTGCCAGGACGTCTGTGTTTCAGCTCCTTGCACTTGAGTTGCCAATAAGTCAACAAACTGTTTGATTAGTTGGACTTGAAATATATCCAAAAGAAATGTGTATTGTATTTAATTAGATATATAAAAAAAAAATATGAGGTCTCTAATTGTCCATACTTTTTTTTTAACCAATGTATATAATTTGTCGTTATAGAAAATATTGTATTGAATTCATATATTATTTATAGTATGTATCTCAACTTGACTAACATTTGTATGAATGTTTATTATTTGTTTTCTTTGCTCAGCAAATAAAATGCACCTCCATTATTGTTTTCTTAGCAATTTTTTTTTCCCTCCTATGCCAAAACATATCCCCACTAATAGTGACTTAGAAAAGAAAATATAAAATACCTCATTGCTATTAAGATACCTTTTTAGGCAAATGCAGGAGCCACATTTGAGACCCAAAGGAAAGCCATTATTGAAGACTGAAAGAAAACTTTAATAGACCGCCGGAAGACAATGGCTTTGTCTGCAAGAGATGCGGAAAAATATGCATGTTGCAACTGGGTTTGCGTAGTCATGTGAAACATAATCTTCGGAATCGAAGACATTGCCATTATTTTTATTAAGGTGATTGTAAAAATAATAGAAATCCTCTCTAAATGGCAGTGTTTGTTTGTTTACAACTTGATTTATGTCACATCGTTTTCTTTTATGTTTGTAACTTGCTGATAAATTTAAATTTTCGGTATAACAAACTTGCACTTTGAGAATAAAAATGTGTTGGGAATTGAAACGTGTAGCCATGAGTTAATTTCTAAAACTAAATCTTTAACTTGGTTTAACTTGGAGAAATATGAATATTTATTGCAGCAGGTAGTCTGTGGGCCCTCACTCACTTCTCTTCCATTCTGTCTGTATCTAAAGGGATGGAACACCATCGCAATTTCAGTCCAATCCCATAGTTACAGCTACAGCTGTCTGCAACTCCAAATAAAACTGCGGTAATCAATCAACAAATTAGTTTTGAAGAGACGGTGTTCTGAAAGGAGAAACATAATGTTTGTGGCGTCCCTATTTCATTTGACCTATTTCTATGTTCATGCTTTACTTGTGATGGAAAGGTTTGTTTCATAGACAGGACATAGGAGCAGAAGAGAGGTTACTGTGTTTGGATTCATCAGTCATGATTTTTTTTAAATTCTGTAATGTCCTTTTCTGTTACTTCTTAGTTGTAAAAAGGTGAAAGGATTCCATTCTAGACCTTTGCTTTTTGGATCTATTGGATCAGATGATGTACTGTTGCCCCCCCCCCCCCCCCCCCCCCAACTCCAATTAAATCATGGAGCCATGTCTTGTCCTTTTGTGTTTCCATGTTAGAAAATTTAAAACTGAGTAGAAATTTTGTAAACTGTGTAATTTTGTATGTAAGTGACATTTTGAGTTCATGATAATACTTGTGTTGCTCAGAATATTTTTAATTGATTTGAAAATAATCCTTTGTGTGTGTGTGTGTTTTTTTTTAACCTTATAATAACTAGAATTATTACATAACTATAGTGAATGTAATCATTTTGTTTATTGTCATTTTAAGTTCTCAGTTGTTGTATGCCTGACAGTTGAGTTACTTTTCTGATTGTAGGCTTACAACAGGGTTGGAGTGATTAAAATCAGTTGATTTAAATCAAATGCTTCAACTGATATATATATTGATTAAAATCGTGATTACATTGGAAATAAACATTATAAAAATTTTGCTATTAATCTAAAAATTCAATAGGTTTTATTTCTAATATTAATTGTGCATCCTGGGTTGAGGTTGAATATAATCTAGCATTTACTCTCAGTGAGGACTACGTAAATATAATATTAATACAAACATAGAAAGAAGTATTAAGGAAAGGTACCTCCCCCCCACCCCAGAAATACTAAAATGGCACTAAATAATCATAAATGATTAAAATATGAAGCATCCTGATTATTGCTAATATATTGTGTGTAACTTACTTCCCTTAATGAATTCATTTTTGTTTTTACTATACTTAAAACAAATAAAAAATCACTTTGCAAAACAAATTATTTTTGTTAGGGACTAAATAATGATTCTAAATTCAATTCTGGTTAAATATCTATTAGATTGGTAAAAATCCATACATACAAATTGATTATACCATCAATCTATTTAAATTTTATGGTGCAGTTTAGTTTTGACCATATGCAGATAGAAGCGATAAAGATTTAACGCAATTTACTGTTCCGTATGGGAGTAAATGAACTTGAAATTTTTCTCTTGAAACAAAAAAAAAATTAAGCTTATGCATAATTAAATGTTTTTCCTAATTTATAGAAATCCTTACAAAATCCTTAATAAAAATATTAATAAACAAAATCTGAATAAATCACATTATTTTTTTTTAAATTACATTTTTATCCACCCTAATTGGTCAAGGCTAAATTTATGATGTCTCTACCTTGAAATCCATCTTGCATATTTGACAATTGTTTTGTCTTTTTGTAGTTTTTGATGCATGTTCTTAAGAATTTTTTGTCAGTTCTTACAAGGTTTATTTTTTTCTTATACATGGAAATGATAATGTAGCCAATTTGAAACTCTGTTTTTTTTTTTTTTCAACTGTTGTAAAAAAAAAAAATTAGCTTATTAGCTTAATCAAGGAAACTTAATATATTGAATAATTGAAAGGGCATTTTATGTTTGCTAGGTTGGCAGGAAATATACATACATGTTACTAAATAGAAATGTTTTTCATTGCTTGTACATCAGTGGCCACCCTAATTTTTTTAATGTTGCTTGCCCAAATCTAAGTTGCTTTGGTGACATGAAGGATCTTAAAATATGGAAGAATTTTTTCATTGATGTTGTCTTAAAGAGAACGGAGACAAATGTACAGTGTGTCATGGTCTAGGACTAGTAATATTATCCGTCTATGTTTCTGTTAAAGAATGAATACTATAGAGAGGCATCCCCTACTGTAGTCACTTTATCCACTGTACTGTTTTTGATGTTAGCATGCGACCAGTGTAAACTGCTGAGGTTCATGTTGCCTTATTGTCTCAGCATTTTAAGATGCTTCTAAGTTTGCCAAAGGTTCACTTCTGTGTTATACGACATTCCAAGTAAGAGTAACAATGCTGGGGTGGCTATGTACAGAGAATCTAACCTTGACTTTGTACACGAGAAACAAAGCCCCTTCATTTGTACATGTGTGTGTCCATTGAATCTTCATTGTAATACTTCATTGCAGCAGCACTCGACTGGGAATGTGCTATTAATGAATCTAAGCTTTTAAGACAATCAGAATGAATGTTTTGACTCGGACTCATGATTTAACTTTATATTATACTAGCTATGTTTTTTTTTATTCATCTTTGCTCTGGTTTTTTGTTCTGTTTTTGTTATATACTAAAAGGCATCTACGCTGTTTTAATAATTATAATCTACGTCAAGATGCCTCACTGACCTAAATCTAGTGAACTCTCTTGTTGTAGTACAACTTAATATATCCTAAGATCACTGCTAGTATCTAAGGAACGTACATGCCAAGGTTCATTAAGATATGTCAAGTAGTTATGATTCCTATAAAGGACATATTCCTTACATTCTACTTATGTTAGATTGAAATTGATGTACTTTAGACAAAATAATGTAAGGACGCTGCTGGCTTATATGTTAAGTTCCCCTTTCAGACTGTGTGATCTATAGGGCAGATGATGTAAAGGTCATCTGTTTCTGTTGCAGATGGTTAACGTCTGACTTAATAAATGCTGCAAAAGTTACACAATTAAAAACTCTTTTTTTTTTTTTTTTAGTTAATACACTCATTTATACAGCCTAAAATCATTAATTGGCCCCATTAGTTTTATTTACAGCCAAAATCTCATTTTTTTAATAAAAATATTTACATAAACATTAATTGTTGCTGCCAAATATACAAGTTTTAACACAATTAAAATGTTGAGTAAATTTATATAAATTTGTACGTTTTACATTCTATGTAATATATCCTAGTGTATCCATCATCTACTGTGTATTCACATGAATGATTGTAAGTGAACTGATTTTTGGTGAAAACGTTTATGAATAGAAATGCTTTAGAAAGGAATAATAGAAAAATTATTTTCTGTGTGTGTGTGTTTAATGTATGTGTATGTAAATCCCTTTTAATGACATATTCAGGTGCTGAAGTATAGTGATGCCAGTTTGATTCTCACAAGTATGTACATTTATCATCAAAGTTGCCAGGTATTTTGGTGTTTAAGAGACCATGTACATTTGTCATCAAAGTTGCCAGGTGTTTTGGTGTTTGAGAGACCATGTACATTTATCATCAAAGTTGCCAGGTGTTTTGGTGTTTGAGAGACCATGTACATTTATCATCAAAGTTGCCAGGTGTTTTGGTGTTTGAGAGATCATCATTAATGAACTGGAATTTCATACATTTACAAGTAAATCTTTTGTCACATGATACTTTACACTTTGTAGCTTACCCCATTTAAAAAAAAGCCAATTCTGAGATGGCATTTCATTTGAAATAAAGCATACCTTTTTATTTTAAGCATTGTTTGTATCCTACAGAGAATGTAAAAGCTATACATGTTATACAGTTGGTCAAGGTCCATAGTCTTGTATTTATTTTGAGGGAATCACTAGATTGCGCTTTTTGTGATGTTAATTTGCATTCCACTAAATAGAAATGTAAGCAACTAAATGCAATGAAATCTTCTGGTGTAAGTCAGCATGTCAGTGGACACTAGTATCCAATTGAAATTGACCTCTTTAGTAAAATTGCTACTTACTTTAGAATTTATCAGGTTGTTTTTTTTTTGGTTTATAATGGATGTCCCAATAGCCTAAGAGTTGAATCATGCCTAAGAGGTTTGGGTATTATAGTAGAGAAATTTGAAACTAACAAAACAATGTAAAATAGATTTACTTAAAATTTCTGTCACTATGTAAGTCAAAAATACTCAGTGCCAAACTGATGGTTAGACTTTTTTTTTTTTTCAATTTATTTGTGTCACTGTTCCAATAATTGTGCTGGCCACAATATTCCTTCTATTTTTAGAACTCAAAGCATGGGTGGAGAGAAAGAAGTTTTGTTTTCCTTGAGTTATTTTATAAGGACATTAAATCCAGCTGATGATGGAAACATTCTCTAATCTATACATTTAGAAATAGTTATGCAAACAAGAAGATATATATATAGTTTTCTGATTTCTCTTGTAAGGTTTTGGTTGTTAGTGGCATTGAAATAATTCATGATTGAAACATCACCCAGCAGTGTTTTATCCTGATGTTATGTGTACATAGTTTCTTTGTATTTTATTTACTGGTGACTGATTGATATAAACTTTTGTTTCCATTCAACTTGTCGTATTGTTATTTGTTTATGTCATGCTCCTAGTCTTATAGTGGCTTTAAACAGTCTTATAGTGGCTTTAAACAGTCTTATAGTGGCTTTAAAAAGTCTTATAGTGGCTTTAAACATAGTCTTATAGTGGCTTTAAACATAGTCTTGTCACAAGACATTTTGTATGGCGATCTAACAGAAGGCAGGAGAGATTGGGTCCCCTATTATACAGTATACAGATGTATGCAAATGCGACATGAAAGCTCTTCGAAATTGACAATAGCACCAGGGAAAAAGTGGCACTGCATAGATCCCCATTGAGAGCAAGTATAAAGGAAGGGTCAAGGGTCCCGGATTGCAGATGCCAAACAACAGAAGGGTGAAAATGCAACACGCCTGATGGTTACATATGTCCAACCTGTAACCGCAGCAGTGTATGAAGGATTGACTTCTTTAATCACACAAGAAGTTGCAAAGGGAAAAGATATTCTCCCACAGACCTATAATGGCTTTAAAAATAGTCTTTTAGTGGCTTTAAACAGTCTTATAGTGGTTTAAACATAGTCTTATAATAGTTTTAGTGACTTTCAATATGGTTTTATTATTAGTGCTTTTAAACCACTATAAGACTATCACATTTGTTAGGGTCAACACAACAACTTGAGTCACATTTGGGGTTTTCGTGAGCTAAAAAAGAAATTCGGTTTTCGTGAGCTAAAAAAGAAATTCAACACTTCTATCTTATATGAAAAAAAAACAACAAATGATAATACATGTTAAAAACAATCAAAATTATGTAAATTTCTTAAATGCTTGGAAAAAAATTAAATATCAAGATCTTCGTCTGGGTCTTCATCATCAATATCATCGGCTTCATCTGGCTGGTAAATTATGCGACTTGATATTTCAGTTTCACTTGAAATATAAATGTAAGAGGGAGAGAATAGATAAAATTTTTGGTACAAACTAACTATATTAGTTGAGTACGGTACTAATACAGTACATAAGCAAGTAAAAGATTAAAAAAATACTTTAAAAAAACAAACAACAAAGCTTATATTGAGTGAAATAACATTAATCATGTAATTAATTTAGATCTAGACTAACAATAAATTTATGCAATTGCAAATTTTTGTTATTAATTGCTTTTGTTAGTTGCAAATTTTAATGCTCAGTGCGCTTCTGTGGTCCAAGCATTTTTGTTTGCCAATTTGGTAGGGAAGATGGTGTATCTGTAAGGTTTCCCTGCTGCTTTTTCAAAAAAAAAAAAAAAAAGTTGCTCGAATCTGTATTTGAAGTGGAGATCTCGAGCCTCCATGATGGAAAGCTGACGTATTAGCCACTGAGCTACACAAGTATTTATACAAATTTATTTGTCATTATCAACACAAGCGATGGAGGTGTAAATCACGATGCCGCATGTTGGGTAGGGGCAAACAAATTGACCAGCATGGAGACCAAAATCCATTTTTTTAATGCAATCATCGTCTAAACGGCCACTTACCCTTGCAATATGTGGAAGTCATCCACAAAGTTTAAAAACAGACTGAACGTGGCTCAACAGCAAAGGTTGAGAAGGATCCTATGAATAACATGCCGAGATCAGACCACCAATAAAAAAAAACATCCAGGTAAAACATGAACCACTGGCCAGACAAGATCACTAATGAGGAACTGATGCAAAGAACAAAGCAGTGGCCCACTGAAGAACATTCCTTCAAAGACGTGATGGACAGTTTCTCACCTGGACCCCCCCCCCCCCCCCCATGGGAAAAAGGGCACCAAGAGGTATATGCCAAGCAGATGGGTAAGACATGGGGACAGTTGAAGAGACTTGCCCAGAACTGAAATACCTGGAGGAAGCTGGTATGTGGCAGAGATGAGATGAAATTTCTGACAAAAAAAAAAAGAGACACCCATAAAAGAACTAGTGTAAAATTTACACATTAACCAATCAAGAGACACCAATATATTATTAATACTTACATATCTTTAATGTATGGTAATTTCACTTGGCTACGAGCTTCCTTCTCTGTTTCCGTTAAAGACAAGTTGAACGAGAGCTTGGCAAGAGGATCAACCTATTGATAAAATAAAATAGAGCATACATTGTCAGTGATCCTAGTAAATTGTAGAAAGTGCTTTGCATTAACTTGTTGAACACGCAGACACACACAATGATGATACGTTTTAGCATTCAAGTACAATATAAAAGAAAAAATATAGTCCATTAGGAATTGTTTCACTTTTTAAATTATCCTTGTCAAGTAGTAAGGTTGAACATGAATGTCAAAGTTGTTTTTAAACTTAAATTGCTTGTATTTTAGTTGCAATAATTAATTCCAGCCTTTCTGTTTCCTGTAATGAGTAATACAACTTGACATCAAAACGAGTAAAAGTACCCATAGAAAAAAATGTTTGCAAAATGACATGTTTTGGATGTTCTTTCAAAGTTGTAGATAATTTACTTCCTAGTCCACACCTCCCGCAGGATGACGGGGGATGGCAGCGGATAGGGTATGAACCTGGAATCATTGACAAGTCCGAATGACAGTCCAGCGCACATACCAGGTAGCCATAATAAGGTCTGAAAGGGTTACCTTTCTTCTTTTCTGGAATAAATAAATCTCCGCAACACTCTCCTTCTTATGTTGTAGCTGTTCTTACCTTGTTGATCCATCCCTTCTTTTTCCTGGTACTGTTCCAGGTAGGAGAATCATCACATGGTATAAAAAATAAGTATGAGACTCCCATGAAGTTAAATAGACTTTTTTAGTTCTTTTGCATATTATGGTTACTTTTCAACTATTGACTAATTGAGTTTCAAGATTTTAAATAATTCTATTAAAGAGTGTTAGAAATCTTTTAATTGAAACTTAATTTTATCTATACCAAGTTCAATTTGCGTTGTTATTATTTTTGTCTTCTGTGCCTTTCTGAGGCTAGATCTTTTCTTTGGGCCTAAATTAATTGTTCCACAACCTTACTGAGAGCTCTTCCGCTGTCTCTTTCAGATGCCAACTACTGCTAGTTGCTTTCCTCTATGCCAGTGAGAGAAAAATGACGCCTGAATTGAATTTTAAAGTACTCTGGGGTTGGGGGGAGAGCACGGTTAGATCGCCCTCCTATTAGATCATCAAAAAAGATCACTTTTAACATGGGACCCCCATATGGGATAGGTGTCCAACCCAGTGCATCAGTCGACGGAATAAGTGTCCAACACAGTTCATCTGTTAAATAGTTAATAGTGCCTCAACACTATCCACACCAACCTCCAGCATATCACATATGGGTTTGCTTGGTCACACACTCATCTTCAGAATCAAAGACAATGTCTTATTATTTGCGCGAAAAAATTTATATTGTATTTAATTTTGTTTTCTTTTAAAATGTTCATCCTAAACTTCCTACCTGGGGACTTGTTATGGATGACGCAGGCACGTCTGTGGTTGAAGTCCATGGCGTAATTGTTTTAACATTCAACTCACTATCGTAAGTCACAGACTCTACCTAAAACAAGATGGAACAGAATAAAGTTTACTTTTAAAAAATAATTTACCATTAAAAATATTGTTACATAACAGCTCAAGTTTCCAAAAATATTTTCCAAATTCAAATTATAAACAATAAAAAGTGTTGTCAGAAAGAATACATAGGTCAGACCAAGTCTATGTGAAATGTGTGTCTCAAAGTTGAGGATTGGAAAAAAAAAAGTTTAACATTATAAAGACAGTGAAACAGTATACCAAGTTACTTCCATATGCTAGAACAAATTTGTACAAATACTTCTTCCCTAATTCTATGAGAGCATGGAATGGGTTGCCTGAATCAGCCAGGAAAACCAACGACATGATAGAATCAAAGCCATTGACTAACATGACTAGAATGACCTTTGGACACCCGTAGGACATAATCCTCTTCTTTTTTTTAAGTAACATCTGTATTTTACAAGATAAGATTTAATAAGACAATCACAAGTTTAAAAAAAAAATTTTTTCTTCACCAGGCTTCACTTACTAACTTTCACTTACAAGCCTCTTCAATGTCTTTTATAGACTTAAGTGAATTTTTCTTTTCATAAAATCTGCAATGATTAATGATATTTATTATCCATAATTTGTCTTGCAACTTGTGCATTACACCAAACAAAACATTATAACTATAGAAAACCAAATAAACATTCAAACCAGACTCACTCATAATTTACATTTGAAATAAACTTACTGTTTTGAAAACTTTGCCGTATTACATTTGAAATAAACTTACTGTTTTGAAAACTTTGCAATATTACATTTGAAATAAACTTACTGTTTTGAAAACTTTGCAATATTACATTTGAAATAAACTTACTGTTTTGAAAACTTTGCAATATTACATTTGAAATAAACTTACTGTTTTGAAAACTTTGCCAGTCACCCGACAGTGCCTGATGTTATGTTTGTGTTGGAGCAACGAGACGGGAGACATGTCCACTATGCTTGTGGCCAAGGAGCTAAGTAGGTCACAGGTGTGCTGGTCATGAATGTCTTTATGAATCAGAGCCAGGACCTGAAGAACATTTTCATCTGGTCAGAAAATAAAAAGTGAGGCTCTATGAGGAGATATTTTTCATTTGACATATGGAAACTCAGCTAATTAAATAGGTCAGTGCTTTTCAAGCTGTTTGTGAACAAGCACAACTTGATGAGCACCAGTAAACTGAAAGAACGCTGTCAAAGAATCTTTCATTTTGGCCTGCGTTCTTCCCCCCCAAAAAAGTCATTGTAATCACTATGATGGAGATGTTAAGGGATATTGAACTAATTAAACTTGAATTATCAAATTACTGTTTAAAAAAAAACAAGAGGTGTATAAATGTCACACAAGTGAAAAGTCATATGCACAATTATCAGACGTCAGATTCTCACTAGAGAAGAATTTTAATTACAGGCTAACTTGTACATTACCACTTGTTCTCACTATAGATTGTTTACCTATCTTCTAGCTCAGTGTTTCCCTAACTGGGGAACACTTCTGTTCAGTGAGGCTTGAATAGGTGTTCCATGCACAATTATCAGACGTCAGATTCTCACTAGAGAAGAATTTTAATTACAGGCTAACTTGTACATTACTACTTGTTCTCACTATAGATTGTTTACCTATCTTCTAGCGCAGAGTTTCCCAAACTGTGGAACCCTTCTGTTCAGTGAGGCTTATATAGCTGTTCCCTGAACTACTGGAATAATTAACTAGTAGGCCACTACATGAATTAACCTCTCTAAAAAAAAGCAAAATGTTCTGCTAAGTACTCAGAATGTGTGAAGTGTTCTGTTAATGTGTAATACAGAAAGATTGAGGCATCAATTCATGGAAAATAATAGACCACACGAGCACCACAATTAGAAAAGTACTGAAATATGTCATTTATTAAACTGGAAAATGATAAAAAACTAGAGCAGCATGGCACATATTAATCCCCCAGTTTCTTATACATCTGTAAAACAAAAACAATCATGCCTAGAACCATCTCAAAAAAAAAAAAAATACAATCCTTACTTGTGATTAACCTGTGAAGCATGGCACAAGTCTTTGGTACTTGCCTCAAAAGGATCGGCAAAGTTAGGGAGTCAAATAAGATACAAGTTGGCCCAGAAATGGCTTCAGTTATTTCCTTTTCAAATAAGATGTCAAAGCCACCCTCACTGGAAGCAGGTACTCTCAGGTTTCCATCAATGAAAGTTATTCTGAAGTAGATGATAGAGAAAGTTAAAGATAATTTTTTAAAAAGTTCAACCATCTTGACTAAAAGAATTTTAATAAATTTATTTCTGAAATATTTGTGAATGGTTGCAAACTTTACCAAACAGAAAAATATGTTGTCTTATATGAAATGGTGTCACACAGTGGCGTAGCTAGGGATTTGGGTTCCCGGGGGGGGCTTGACTTCTGCATTTTGACATTCAACATCATAACATGAGATAATGGCAAGAGGATGTAAACAACGTCAACAACTGATCTTTGTAGAGCCTTGCCGAAAGGTGCAGGATGATCTAAGTCTAAGGTACATATTTACATCTTCTTTGGATAGTTATTACATAAAATATTGAAAAAGACCTCACCTCCCTGTAGCATCCTTTGGAAGCCATTCTGTGAAATATTGAGGTGGCCGCTCATAACAAACCAAGACTGTTTTTCCAACTCTATTAGCAGTTAAAAAATAAAGCAAAACATATAAGAATAACAAATTTTCAGTTCAATTAATAAAAACTAAAGCCAGTACCAAACAATAATTACCTCTTGTACAGATTTCTAGCCCAGTTCAACAATAAATATCGGCCAGGACAATCTGCAGCATCTAATGAGGTTAAAAAAAAAGTGGTAGAAGATTTCTTCCTGCCTTTGCTGCCATTACACCTTATTTTTAGCTTTAGTCACTTAGTAGGATTAAATATATATATATATATATATAAAACATAAGATATGTATATCTTTATATATAATATACTTTTTTTTTATCAATACGTAATTTTTTATTATTATTAGCTTCACCAGATATTATCACTTAATATAAACAAACATATATATATAGAAACTTTTAGTTTCTATTTAGGTATATAGGTCTTCACATTTTGCCAGCTGAGCTGTCTTTGTCGCTATGCTTTTCTCAAATGTTGATCTATATGTCCTGTGAGGACAAAGGTAAAACTAAAAGCAAACGACAAGTTCTACATTTCAGAGTCTATTCCTTCAAACAGGAAGATTATTATGTCTTGGCCAAAACTCATATTAAAGCTTTGAGTCATTTGGTGTGCACTTTGGACTGTCGTCTTGATGATCTCGGGTCAAACCCTGTTCAGGACCATCCCCAACAATCCTGTGGGAGTTATGGGCTAGGGTGGAAAAACCTTCTAGATACCCCCTCCCTACCCACTGGTCCACAACAGAGTGGACCAAAGCGCTCTGAGCATGCTATAAGCATGAAAGTAACGCTATATAAAAGCCATAATTTTAATAATCCATTCTGAAGGAACATCTGGAACATGTAAAACAAAACATTGACATTAAGATGACTGTGAAGGAATGTATCACACAAACAGCTGGATTTTTTACATTTACAATACAAAACAATTTATTACTAATATTTCTATTAGACTTAGACATTTTAGGCCTAGACTAAAAAGTAAAATAAAAAAAAAAAAAAGAAACCTTGCATAAGAATGAATTTGCTCTTTTCTTGTCCTGCAAGCAAGTCATCCAGCATTTTGAATGTCAATGGAAGGACAGCTATAGTACCTAGACCTATACTCGTATACTATAGATGTATTCTATATACATAGATTTTTATAGATCTATAGCCTATACTGTCTATAGTAGGCTAGACCTAATGTAGATTCTATTTAGATCTACAATTCTACAGCTATGATCTAATCTTAGTATAATATTCTATAATGATAAATAAATAATGATAAATAATACCACATCTATAGTGAGTCTATTGGAGTATCGATTACGATGATGTTGACTCCTTAATGAGCGATTGAGTCTAAGACTAGGACTAGATAGTCACTAGATCTAGAAGGAGTAGTGGTACTAGATCTACTATGAATATGATCTAACTAGTTAAACACTACTGAGAGTGACTCTTGTCTAATGTCTTCTAGATCTAGGTTAGATCTATATCAAGATCTCCATCTAGATTCTAGAGTTATGACAATCAGAGTGTGCAATGTGTAATATAACAACACACTTGACTCTGTGTTACTTGATCCAACTTTTTGGAATTTAAGACAAAAAAAGTTTGAGATCTAGTCAAGTCATGGTTAATTAATCTAGATCTAGAATCTAGATGTATGTAATTATTTAATTATTTCATGAATGTAGATCTAGAGTCTATATACATTATAATTGTAGACTTTATAGATTTATACAATTTATCTTTTGAATGTATATTATTAAAAATTGAGATTGTTTTGTTTATTTAATGACATATTTTTGTATTTGTCTACTATGTAAACAAACATCTAAGTTCGGAAATTTTGGTTTCAGTTTTATCGGATATTACCGTGATAAAAATCATTTCTTGAAATATTCTTGAATTTTTTTTTTCTTAGCATAAATATTGAAATGAGTCGTAGCTTTACGCATAGACCATCTGTTCAGAAAAGAGGCAGAGGAGCTTATTCTAGAGGCAGAGGAACTAATTCTATCATGCACCCAGCTCGTCGACCTAATTATTCTACCAATAGATTATCGTCCACAACCAACCCTAATAATAACAATAGTAAGTAGATATACTTCTAGATCTAGATAGAGTATATATGTATATAAATGTTATGAATTGAGCTTTTGGGTGCAGGTTTATGAGCATATTGGCTACTGTAGGACCACTGAACAGTGAAAGAACAGGATCGGGCGTATAATATTAATAATAATTATTATTTATATATTACAGATATAATCATATATGATATTGATAATATATCTATCATCTATCTGATTCTATCTATATCTATTTTAATGCTGAATATTAATTATCATTAAGAACATTATAATCTAAGAAGTCTTACCATACATGTCATATTAGACATCGTGCGTAAAATCATACTGTAATACATTATACAGTAATAGGGTTTATTTCTATAAATCAAATAAGAACATAAAACTAAAATGTTATTTAACCTTGGTTAGGCCAATAATAGAATATGCATCATCTGATCGGAACCCCTCAACTCAAGAAAACATTAAGAAACAGGAACAGACACAAAATAGAGCAGTGAGATTCATAACAAAAACGAATATTCACATTTGACTAGAGTAACACCTTTGGTAAAATCACTAAATTTAGAAAGACTTCAGGAGAGAAGACTCAAAAGCAAAGTAGCAATTAATTATACATAATTATACACTAAACCATAATCTTATCTTATATATAATACAGACATTGTGTCTTTCTGAGTATTTTATTAAATTTTGTTTTTGTATTTGAAGATTATTGTTCAGTGTTTTATGTATAATTGCTACTTCAAATCTTCAAATACAAAATCTAATAAAATACTCAGAAAGACACAAAGATAAAGGCACATTCCTCATTCCATATGCTAGAACAAATCTTTACAAATTCTCCTTATATACTTCCCTAGAGCTATTAGAGCATGGAATGGGTTGCCTGAGCCAGCCAGGAAAACCAGTGACTTTGCATACTTTAAGTCATTGGTTAACATGCATGACTAGATGCATTAGGCGTATGACAATTATCTTTTTTGAAATAATATATATATATATTATATAAGATAAGAAGAATACACTTATATCCTTAATTAAATAGCTATGGCTAAGGTCTAAAATGTTTTGTAGATACCCTGTAGTAGTGTAGTAGTATGTAGGATTATGATAATCTACTTAAAAGTCTTATGTATAGTTTAGATTTCTTAAACTAACTTATAGCTATAAAGATCTAGATTTTTTAGATCATAATAATTTAATGATTATAATATTATTATATAAAATTAATATAATATCTGTGGCATTTTACGTCTCGAGAGACGATCTTTTCCCTTTGCAACTTCTTGTGTGACTAAAGAGGCCAATCCTTGATACACAGCTGCGATCGCAGGTTGGGCATATATAATCACCAGGCGCCGTTGCATTTTCATCCTTCTTTCTGCTTCTGTTGTGTATGACATCTGCAATCTTTGACCCTTCCTTTATGCTCTCTCTCCATGAGGATCTGTCCAGTGCTACCTCTTCCCAGTTGCCAGTGTCGATTTTGAAGAGCTTCAAGTAGCGTTTGCATACATCCGTATAACGTAATAGTGGGCGACCAGCGGCTCTCCTGCCTTCTATTCGATCACCATACAGGATGTCCTGTGGAAGTCGACCTTCTGGCATTCTACGAACGTGGCCAAGCCAGCCAAGGCGTCTGCTGCTGATAACAGAGCGGATGTCCTGGCACCCTGCTCTTTGTAGCACTTCCTCATTGGTTATCTTATCTTGCCTCCTTATTTTAAAGATCCGCCTTAGGCATGGGAGGTGGAAAACATTCAGCTTTTTTTCCTGCCATGAGTAGGTTGACTATGTTTCACTTCCGTACAGCAAGGTGCTCAACACACAGGTTCGGTAGACTAGGGCTTTAGTACTGTTAGTCAGCAATATGTTGTCCCAGACTCTTTTCTGCAACCGTGACATGGTGGCCATCGCCTTGGCTATCCTGTTGTTTATGTGTTTATCCAGTAGAGTGTTGTTGGATATGATGGAGCCAAGGTAACAAAAGTGATCAACAATTTCTAGTGGTTGGCCATTAATGCTTACTTGAGGTGCAGTGTTTGTGTTTTGGACAAGTATCTTAGTCTTGCTTTGACTGATGTTTAAGCCGAACTTCTTGGCAAGCAGCAGATAATTTGTCAACCAGGCACTGTAGCTGAATATCAGAAATAGGATTTGATAGATAATAATAATAGATAGATAGATAATAGATAATAATCTAATGTAATATTATCTAAATCTGGCTGCTAGCTCTATAGATTCTAGATCTAGATCTATATCATACCAATCATAGTATGCTATATTACTAAGAATTCTAGAAATCTATTACCTATTAAGGAGGTGCAATGGCTGAGTTGTAAAGGTTCAAATCCTGGTGAAGACTGGGATTTTGAATTTCTGGATTTTAGGGTATACATGCTTCTGAGATCTAATGGGTAACTGACATTAGTTGGGGAAAAGTAAAGGCAATGGGTCATTGTGGTAGACACGTTACACCCTCGTTAAACATGGGCCACAGAAACAGATGACCTTTACATCATCTACCCCATAGATTGCAAGGTCTGAAAGTGGAACTTTATCATACTTACTCTACTATTATCTATCAAATCCTATTTCAGATATAAAAAAAAAGAAATTAACCTTGGATTGGATATCTAGAAATAATATAGCAAATAATCTGCTTGTTCTGTCAGGATTTAAAGGAAGAAGTTTAAATTTTTACTTTAAGTTGAAATTATTCATTCCTTGACAAAGTCACATGACTTGACTTGTTAGTTTCAGCCATTCTGTCAGAAACTAAGATTACACATCAGATAAAACTACCTGCAGAGTATAAAAAAGAACCAAAAAGCTTGAACATTGAGCTGAAGTTTGAAGCACATATCACATGATTAGGTGCTACTGATTTACTAAGCATGTAAAGTTCAACCTTTCTCAGCAGGAAAAAAGCTGCTCATAATGAAATGAGACATATAATAATAATAAATCATTATAGTCGAGTCACTGGAAATTGACAAACTGAAAAGTTTTATTAGTATTAAGCTTGAAATTATAATAGCCTAAATGAAAACTGGCAATGCTGTAAACAAGCAAAGGAAAAAAGAATACTTTAAAAAAAAAACAACAAAGCTTATCTAAGGGAAAGAACTACAAATTACTGCCATTTATTGAAAATTAAATGGTTTAGCTCCCTTTCTGCAATATAAAACAAAATTAATAAGTACTAAATGATTAACCAATTTGTTATTTTTTGGATTGTATTGTCATCGACTATGAATAACTATGCCAAATTTCAACTCTGCCAGAAAAAACTTGTCAAAACGTAATAAGGGATTAAATCCATATTTACATCCACATCGTTCATTAATTAGCATTTATTCCAGTTATTTCAATATAAAAAAATAATTAATCACCAATAATTAGTTAGCTAATTGGCTATTTTTTTTTATTGATTCATGTCTTGTCAAGTTTAATCAATAATTGTGCAAATTAAAACTTAATCTGAGAATGGAAAATGTGATAAAAAACATGTACTAACTTTTTACCAGATAGACAGACTGAGTAAGTTGATATAAGCTTTGTAAAATAAAGATAGGCAATTGAGCATTCAAAACTTTAGGATCTCCCTTGTTTTTAAAATAGGACCTATGGATGCTTACAATCACGTAAATGATGATCAGGATCCTGATGTTGAAGCCAACAGCGGTGACCAGAGCGCAGATAGTTCAAGAGGAGAGTTGTAAGTATTCAGAACTTAAATATAAATAAATTATAGCTTTTATATAGCATTACTTTCATGCTTATCGCATGCTCAGCACGCTATGGTCCAATCTCATTTGTGGACCAGTGGGGGGGATATCTGGAAGAATGTTTTTCCTTGCTGCCTTTAGGCTTGAGTCAGGTGTTGAATCTAGATGTACCTGGTATATAGGTAGCCAAATCAAGACAAGTTCAAGCGTACTTAGCCTTTTGACCATGCATCCCACGCATAGATTAAACTATTAAGATTCATCCTTACTATCCTATAACATTGTGGTGGGGAGTCATGGGGATGCTACTGTTGACTCTTTCACAACTCCACACATTACTGTTATTAAGCTGAAAACAATGTCCTGATTCACTCCAGAATGCCATCAATGTAATTTTTCATGTGTATTCTTCACTTTCTTTAACCTTGTAATGTTTTAGTGAACATTTTTGTTTGAAGAGCTATCTAATTTGGTCACTTGACCATACTATCTTTATTTTTAGACACTCTCAGAAGTATAAACCATAATAATAATTTTAAAAAAATTAGATAATGAAATAGAGTGTTTGATATATGTGATCCACACTATTGAGAATTGAAATTTTATCTTCAATTGTTTTTTTAAATTATAGTCGTGATGCCTACACAGTTTTTGCCCCTGATCAACGAAGACGTCAGAAAGTGCATGAAAGTGAGAAATGTTTTAAACCGTTTTTTTTATCGACCCACAACCTTCACCTTGAAATTAAGAGAATAATATAGATGCCTACTTTCTATTCAAGTTGCATGTTTAATTTAAAAAAACAATGGAAATATGCAATATTTTATAAATCTCATGCGCCAACACAAAAAAAGGGGAAAATATGATTGAAAAACTTTTTTATGCAAAGTTCAGAAAGTTTAAATGATACTTAAAGAAGCTTTATGTCTCCTAATCGTAGTTCAAAATTTAATAGACGTACACTTTTCCTCCCCATGCTGAAAAGATTTATTCAGAACATTCCTCCAGTATGCCATGACCCTTACCACCTACCACCCCACCAGTTTAAATTTTAAAATATCAGCGACTTCTAGAGATTTGAAGTGCTTCATTTGGTTTGTTTTAGCTTGGCAATTCATTATAATGGCAATGTCTTTGATTCTGAAGATTACGGATGCGTGCAGTGTTTCACATGATTATGCACACCCAGTTGTGACCTGCATATTTTCCCACATCACGTCATTAGACTATGTGGTAATAGTAATAGTTGTTATTTTAAAATCATAAAGAAAGAACAAAAATAGTTTTTTTTTAAATTTTTAAGCATGTTATGAAGAGAATGGGGTTTTGTTTATAACGAGATTTCCCTGAAGCCCATTTTTTACTTTTCATTTGGGAAGAAAAGTGAAGTCATGTACCAGGATTCAAATTATTGTCAGTATACATTGTGTTCCCTTGCCTTCCTTCCCAGAAATCCCTTAATGTTTATATGCTTTTTAAAAACAATATTTATGGCACTATGTTTGTTAGGCCTAAGCACATACATTTTGTTAATCCACAATTACATTTCTTTTGCAAAGAAAACAAAAAAAAGACAAGATTACAAAGTGAGTTTGTGTTTCACACACACTCAGAGCTTCCCCCCCCCCCTTCTCCCATTGTGTCCACCTATGGGTCAGCATTAAACTAATATATGAACCACAGCCAAATGAGTCTCATTCATAGTGGCTGTTTACCTCATGGGGTTGGAGTAGTGCAATGGCTCAAGGAGCTGAGTCCATGAAAAGCAGATGTGATTAAATGATCATCTCATTTAAGGTGCGATTCTGGATTGATGATTTAGCATAGGGCCTATTTCATTCAGGGGCTTCAGAGTTTATATATATATATATATAATATATAAATACATATATATTCTTTCTTGTCAGCTGGTAAAATGATAGATGTTCTCTTCATAGCAGCATGGCAAGGCACATATTTTAAGATTTAAGTTCCCTTCTCATCATTTTCAACCTACCTGATATAAATTGGAAAACACTAACCATAGATAAACACCAAAACCTTAAGGACATAAATGAGCTTTTCATAGAAACTTTACACAACCTAAGTTTAGATCAAATCATTAAAAAGCCAACTAGATTAAACAACACATTAGATCTCTTCTTAACCAACAGACCTGGATTATTAGTTGATTATGATATTATCCCTGGTCTATCAGACCATGAGATCATTAAAATACACAGTCAGATAAAAGCAGTAGCCAATACAAAACCCAAAAGAAAAATCTTACTCTGGAATAAATGTAACCTAACACAACTACACCAAGCTGCATTAAACTTTCAACAAACATTCTTATTAGAAAAAGACATTAACCAACCAGTCGATGACCTCTGGAATTTCATCAAAAACCATCTTAAAAGCATTATAGAAAATCATATACCAACTAAATACACATCAAACAAAATAAATAAATGCTGGTTTAATAATAGACTAAAGAAGCTTTGTAAACAGAAGGAAAACCTATATAGAAAATTTAAAGAAACCAAGGCAGAAAGAGTTCACAAAAAGTATATAAAAATTAAACACCTAACCCAAAAAGTAAGCAGACAGCTGCAGAGTGAATACATAAACAATGTAATATCTAAAGATAACAACAAAAACCTATGGTCATACATTAAGTCTAAGAAAATGGAAACAACAGGCATAGCGCCATTAAAAGATGAACTTAACATAATACATAATGATAATGAAACTAAAGCAAACATCCTAAACAAATACTTTGCATCAGCATTTTCAGCCCCAGGAGACAAAGACATATTTCTTAATTTGAACCAAGTAGACAACATAGAAGATTTAGTAGTACAAGAAAATGGAATTCAAAAACTATTATCCAACACCAAACCAAATAAAGCATCTGGACCTGATGGTATTCCAGCTAGATTACTCAAAGAACTAAGCAATGAGCTAGCCCCAGTGTTCAAAATACTCTTTCAGGCATCGCTTAACCAGGGCAGAGTACCAAAGGACTGGAAAGAAGCTAATGTCACCCCCCCCCCCCCCCCCCCCTATTTAAAAAAGGAGAAAAATCTGATCCAGGAAACTACAGACCAGTATCACTTACCAGCATCACATGTAAAATCCTAGAACACATAATATGTAGCAACATCATAAACCACTTAGACAAACATAATGTTATCACCCCATACCAACATGGCTTTAGGAAATATAGATCATGTGAAACACAACTAATAGGACTAATTGACGATTTTTCAAAAGGTTTAGATAATAGTGAACAAATAGATGCTATTTTACTAGATTTTTCCAAGGCTTTTGACAAAGTTCACCACCATAGTTTGCTTAAAAAATTAAAATATTTCGGCATTAATGATCCACTGCATCAGTGGATTAAAGATTTTCTGATAGGGAGAGAACAAACTGTAATAATAAATGGCTCTAAATCAACACCAATAACAGTAAACTCAGGTGTACCTCAAGGAACAGTCTTGGGTCCACTACTATTTTTAATTTACATAAATGATTTACCAAATTGCATTAGTTCAGGAACAAAAGTCAGATTATTTGCAGATGATTGCATAATATATAGAACAATAAAAACAACACAAGACACAGATATTTTACAAAGAGAATTATATGAATTACAGAAATGGGAATCAAATTGGAGCATGTCTTTCCACCCAGAAAAATGTCAGTTGTTAAGAGTAACAAAAAAACTAAAACAAATTAATTCCACTTATCTTATTCATGGCAAACCAGTAACACAGACTAAAAACGCAAAATACCTAGGTGTTATAATAAATGAAAAACTGTCATGGAATCCACATATTGATGAAACTACAAAAAAATCCAACAAAGCATTAGGGTTTATTAAAAGAAATTTCTATAAATCAAATAAGAACATAAAACTAAAATGTTATTTAACCCCAATAGTAGAATATGCATCCACCGTTTGGGACCCCTCAACTCAAGAAAACATTAAGAAACTGGAACAAACACAAAATAGAGCAGTGAGATTCATAACAAACGAATATTCACATTTGACTAGAGTAACACCATTAGTAAAATCACTAAATTTAGAAAGCCTTCAGGACAGAAGACTCAAAAGTAAAGTAGCAATTATACATAAAACACTGAACCATAATCTTCAAATACAAAAACAAAACTTAATAAAATACTCTGAAAGACACAAAAATAAAGGCACATTCCTCGTCCCCTTTGCTAGGACAAATTTGTACAAATACTCCTTCTTCCCTAGTGCAATTAGAGCATGGAATGGGTTGCCTGAGCTAGCCAGAAAAACCAGTGACTTGGCAGAATTTAAGTCATTGGTTAATATGCATGACTAAATGCATGACGCGTAGGACGTAATCATCTTCTTTTTTGAAGTAACGTCTGTATTATATAAGATAAGATAAGATCTATAGTGCAGATGATGTTTCTTTGGCCAAAGTATAACGAGCAAGGGCGTTGTAGGGCTAGCACAATGACAAACCACCTTTATAATCCCCAACTTAAATCAGGTACCTTTTTACACTTGGGTAAAAAAGTAAAGTAAAAAAGTTTCCTCTTTTAGAACTTGCAATCTATTGAGCAGATGATGTAAAGGTCATCTGTTTCTGTCTTAACAAGGGTGTCATGTGGCCAGCACAATGACCAACCACCTTTACTTTCCCCAACTAATGTTGGGTACCTATTAGAGCTGGATGACCAAGGTTCTGCCATGCAGAAAGATCCCTGTTGTTAGAAGTGTCTTTAAAAATTGATAGAATGAATAAGCCCAAGGTTCTGCCGTGTAGAAAGATCCCTGTTGTTAGAAGTGTCTTTAAAAATTGACAGAATCAATAAGCCCAAGGTTCTTCCGTGTAGATAGATCCCTGCTGCTTTAAAAGACACCCTAGTTCAGAGAGGAAGATTAGATTCAGTGATAGAGTGGTTGAGTGAGATGGCGGTAGTAGAGAAGATTAATGTAATGGAAAAATAATTATTTGAATAGATCCACGCGCACTATCTAAGGTTTTACTAAAGGCAGTCTGACCACTTTGAATGATATATTGGCAGATGTTGACAAGGCCAGTAGGCATTTAGTCTTTTCGAGCGTCGGTATGGACCGTATAGATGGAATTCTTATGGTCCGACAGTTACGCTGGTCAGGAAAAGAAGAACATCCGCTGCCGAGGACAGACTGCGAAAAGATAATCTAAATCGATAACCGGCGGACAATGGTTATGCCTGCGCTGGTCGTGGCAAAATATGTAGGTCACAGGTGGGGCTGCGTAGCCACGAGAAATACTTCACTAATAGTCGGACTCGAAGACAATTCTTATTATTGTATTCAGCAAGCTGGATGTGTAATAAATTGTTTGGCACGCCAGGTTAGACTCAGCGTGATCTAATTTGACAGATAACTCCCTTTGGCAGGCCTACTCATTCATCGGTGTGTGTATGTGTATTCAATGTTTTTGTTGTTGCTTTTTTTTATATTCGCTGCCAAGACGTTTATTATTATTATTTTAAGGGGTTGTTGATATGGCGTGTAAAGGTGCGATCGTTCAATATAATCCACTAACGATTTCCGCCTTGGTGAGAAAAGTAGGTTGTTCACATGGGCCTATTATTTGACTATGAAGTTTGAAATTTTATTAAACTACCTAGATCTAATTCTGCTTTAGGCCTTATTCTTGATTATTAAATAGTACTGTTTTTTTGTTTTTTAATTAGCTTTGTTTATATAGATCTAGGCTATATTTCTAGAGTAGGCCTAATCATAATCTAATTTAGATTACACCCAATCTATCTTATCTTCTTATCTTATATAATACAGACGTTACTTCAAAAAAGATTATTACGTCCTACGCGTCATGCATTTAGTCATGCATATTAATCAATGACGTAAATTCTACCAAGTCACTGGTTTTCCTGGCTAGCTCAGGCAACCCATTCCATGCTCTAATAGCACTAGGGAAGAAGGGGTAGGCCTATTAGTCCTAGCATATGGGACAAGGAATGTGCCTTTATCTTTGTGTCTTTCTGAGTATTTTATTAAATTTTGTATTTGAAGATTATGGTTCAGTGTTTTATGTATAATTGCTACTTTACTTTTGAGTCTTCTGTCCTGAAGGCTTTCTAAATTTAGTGATTTTACTAAAGGTGTTACTCTGGTTAAGTGTGAATATTCGTTTGTTATGAATCTCACTGCTCTATTTTGTGTCTGTTCCAGTTTCTTTATGTTATCTTGAGTTGAGGGGTCCCAAACGGAGGATGCATATTCTATTATTGGCCTGACCAAGGTTAAATAACATTTTAGTTATTTGTAGATCTATATTATCTAGATCTAGAGATAAGTTAAAGTTTGTAGAAATAGTAGAATGTTTTGTAAAATGATGTAGGCCTACATGTTTCGGATGTTCCTTCAGATTCTGAAGATAATCTAAATCTAAATCTAAATGACCTAAGATTTTATTTTTTTTTACTTTTCCTATTGTTTTTTTTTTTTTTAAATTAGGTATCTGTGACTAAAGTAATAAGCTAAAAAAGAAATTACAGACATTACTTTAATAGAGAAGATAATTACGACCTACACGTAACCATGTGCTGATCTAGTCATGCATGTTAATTGGAGACTTAAACTAAATCAGGCAACCCATTCCTTGCTCTAATGGCACTATAGGGAAGAAGGAGCACTAGTACAAATTTGTCCTAGACTTAAACTCTAATTCAGGCAACCCATTCCTTGCTCTAATGGCACTATAGGGAAGAAGGAGAACATTGTACAAATTAGTCCTATCATTTGGTATAACAAATGTGCATTTATCTCTGTGTCTTTCTGAGTATTTTATTAGGTTGTGTTTTTATATTTGTAAGTCATGGTTCAGTGTTTTCTTTCTAAGCTTATATTAACTCACTCTGTCGGCCTTGCTGGTCAAAAGTTTGTAAATGTTATCTCTCCCACACACAGGAATTAAGGTGAAACTTTGCACAGTTATTCATTGGTATAGACAAGATGATTAAAAAAACAACAAACAACTATTAGTCAGTTTAGGGTTATTAAAAAATAAAAAATGTTTGATACCAACAAGAAAAATTTTAAACAATTATTTATTGTTTCTAAAAAAAACATGAATCAATTGGAAAAAAAACAACAAATTAGTCTGTTAATTATTGGTAATTAATTATTTTGTTTGATATAAAATAAGGGAAATAATGTCTACATTATTGAGTTGTTAGTGCAGAGTTTTTCCCCTGGTGGATGCTTTTAGAACCAAATTGCTGGTAGACAACTAAGTCAGTGTTGGTTTATATATATTTCAGCGTGTAAAGCTTAAAATTACTTGAATAACTTCCTTGTGATCGATACAAAAAATAATTTTTATTACAATATAGACAAAATCAACTAGTGATAAAATAAAATAAATGTAGTAGACTTTAGTAATAATTTTAAGTATTTTGAACAAAAACAAAAACACATTTTTTTACTCTAACATTCTGGAGTCGTCTGTTCTTTTTAAGACCCCTGACGACAATGCCGCTTATCTTTCATCATTCACTCAGCAAAGCCACCAACCTATTGCTAATCTCTTCCCACCGTCACCATAGAAACACACACACAACACACTTCTCTCTCTTTCTCTCTCTCTCCATAACATCACTCAGATAAGCTTTGTTTTTTAAAAAAGGATTTTAAAAATATTTTGCTTGCATATTATTGTTTCCTTAGCCTACCATTTTGTCTAGTGTTCTGAAGTTTCTCTAAATTTAGTGATTTTACTCATGGTTTTGTTTAATAGTTTCCATTAAAAATGTGTAGTATTTTGAATTGTAAATCGTTAGTCTATGTGTATTTTACATTGATAGTAACTCTGTTACCTCTTTTAACACAGTGGCTCAAAGAGAAACAGCTGAGTATGAAAGATATAAACAAGCAGCAGTCCCCAAGACATATCACTATGTGGGAACTGTAGGTATGAATGATAGAGTAGTTAGGGTTAAAACTAATGACATAGCAACTCTGGCATCTTTTCCCTTTTGAAACTTTTCGGTGCTTGGCTAGAAAACTAAAATTTTAAAAATTAAAATGTTTTACTTGTTTTGGATGTTCTTTCAGAGTTGAAGGTTATTTCTAGTCCAAACCTCCCGCAGGATGACAGAGGATGGCAGCAGGGCAGGGTATGAACCTGGGAACATATCCAAATGACAGTTCAGCGCGCATACCTCATGACCAGGAAGCCACCCAACTATTTAGCTACTCTTGGCATTTTTATAATTTCAAAAAGAAAAGGACTGCATTCCACTTTATTATGATAGATCTTAGAGTTGCCGAATGACAATACCAACCCACTAATGTAATATTATTATCTGAAACCACTTGACATTAGTAGTAAAGTAACAAAGTAAAAATTTATATTAATATAGATATTTGTATAAAAAGTAAATGTCCCCTTTTAGACCTTGCGATCTATGGGCAGATGATATTGAGGTCATCTATTTCTGTGGCCAATAGTTAACAAGCAGGGTGTCATGTTGCCAGCACTACGATCAACTGCCTTTCCTTCCTCAACTTAAGTCAGGTACTCATTAGAGCTGGGTGGACTCAGGGGCACCCAAAAAATGTAGTAATTCAAAATCTCTTCAGAGATTGGAACCTAGGACCCAAGGTTCAGAAGCCAAGCGCTTAACCACTCAGCCACTGCTTCCCTTATAAATTTGTATACATATAAATAAAATACTTTTTTTTTTTGTGATAGGTGGCAGAAACAGCAGTGAAGATGAGGCCAGAAGACGACAAGCTGAAGAAGTTAGATTACAGAAGTATAATAGACTTGTAAGTTAAAGTATCTAATTCTTGTTTCTATGAACCGAAAATAAAACATTATTTCTACATATATATTAGCTACAGATCGAATCCATTAAGCCCTGCAGGCAATAAAATACAGCACAATCCCTCTCTCATCTATTCTCTAATAATTAATGCAGAGCAAAAGGTCAGCATATGAGTGAGAAATACTCACGGCCTTCAAAACTTCATATTCAGCTTCTTTACAGCTGAAAATCTCATCTTTGAAGCTAGTGATATTATGTGTACCAGAAAAAAAAAGAGATTATAGATTAAAGTCATTAATAAATTAATTAAAAGTCTCTCTTCACTTGAGCAGCAATAAAGCAAAATATAGATATCATAATTGGCATCAGAATGTACAGAATGCTACATATTGATTATGCTAGTATAGTACTAACTTTTCTAAATTTCTAGATGCTAAACTAAGATAAAGAAAACAAAACAAAAAAAAAAGCAAACCTGTTAATGACTTTAAAAATTCAGGTTAATTAAAACATTAATTGTCTTTTACACAATTTTCACATAATTACAAACTTCAGTGACATTGGATGGCTGCCTGGTCATGTAGTATGTTCTCAGGATTGTCATCTTGATGGCCTTGAGATTGAACCCTTCCCACCACTATATCCAACCATCCTGCTAGTATGTAATAATTTTCAGCTTTGAAGTAACATCCAAAACATTTAAACAAAACAATTAAAAGCTAAGACCATATGTTATAAAAGCTGAGGGCTGAGACATCCTTCATTATATTCAATAAGAACCTGTTCAAAACTTTTTTCAATTAGTTATCCATCTTGATTCTTGTTTTAATGTCTGTTATGGTCTCATGGCTGCTCAAGCCTTCAACAGGTTTATTAACAGTGCTAAATAAAGTTATAAACTATGATTACTATTACTATGTGATGTGAATTGTTATAACTATTTTGGCTATCACTTCTTTAAAAAACAGGCAAAGCAGCAGCAGTACAAAGAAGACCTAAAGAAGAGGGAAGAAAAGGAAATTGAGGAAAAAAGGGCAGAGGCTAGAAGAAAGGTAAGTTTTTTTTCCTTCAAATTTTGTTTTAGTTGATCTGTCATGGAGGCGCAGGGGCTGAGCTGTAAAGCACTTAGCTCATGAACTTGGGTCTCAAGTTTGAAGACTGGGGATTTTTCATTTTGGGATCTTTGGGTCCATCCAGCTCTAATAGGTACCTGACATTAGTTTGGGGAAAGTAAAGGCGGTGGATCATTGTGCTGGCCAGGACGCCCTTGTTAAATGTGGGCCACAGAAACAGATGACCTTTACATCATCTGCCCTATCTGTAATACTCTAGAGATTTGTTTCCAAAGTAAAGATAATTACTTTCTTATAGCCTGCCCTATCTGTAATACTCTAAAGTAAGGATAATTATTACTTACTTACTTACAGCATGTCACCTCTTTTGGAGATGCTGACAATGGATCTTCATAGTCTCCTGTCCTGTTCTCCCCCCCCCCTTTTTTTTTTAATGAGCAGTGTTCTCTGTCACTGAAAAAGTTATGTGGGGTAGCTCTAGTTCAACTTGCAGAAATAAAAGCGTGGGTCATCCTCTCTATCTTGTTCCAGGTGTAACCAAACATTAAAGGTGTGTCCCTTTCTAGGCATCACTTGGTGCTTCTTGTTGGCCCTCTACTCTTGTTTTGTGATGCTAATTTGTGATTGGTACAAGATGCATTTGATCCACCCCCATCTTCTTTCTGATTTCTTCTACCCACAAAAAGAGAATATAAAGTCTAGATCCATATCCAGTTTAAAGAGTAGTTTTTAGAAGAGGTGCGCCTTACATTCATACTTTATCAAGAGGCTCAAACAAGACGCTGGTCTCAAAACGCTCATGTGTAAGGAAAATTATATAGAGAGCTGCTTGATGTGAAAACTACTGCATAGATTATCTCAGACTAGTTTTCTGAGCCTTCCAGCATAAAAATGAGAACATAGAAGTATTATTATTCTGGAGCTAGTTCTCATGCATTGACTTGGATTTCACTGCCATGAAAAATCTCAAGACTTTTTTTTTTAACGAGATTCAATATTAATTCCCTTAACATTAATAAATTTGAAACTGTAAATTAAGTTGAAAATTATGTACCAAATATTTTAACATTTTTAATATCCTAATGTGCTTTTAATACATTCTATTATAAGTGTGTTAAACTTATCACTTAGTGATATAGTTATCAAAAAAGGCAGTTGTTGGTCTACTCAGCCGTAGAGCGACTATTTTTCATCTCCTAGAGCACTTTTTCATGTGGCTACAGAGCCCTAATTTGGAAAGACATTCCCATTCTTATAGGAAGCAGATAAAGGGAGCATTTGTTTAGGGGGTAGAGGAACCAGCCATTTTTCGTTCTGCTCTGTTTTCTTCCATAGCTGAGCTAATTTCTTTTTCACTGTCCCCATACCTTTTTTTGTTGGTCACCATCTCTCTCCCTATAGTGCAGTCTAGGGCATGAAATGGGCTAATATTCCAAAGATTTTAGGGCTCTTTCAAAAAGCATTTGACTACTTTTGACACCATTGTTTTTGATGTTCTTGGTTCTTAGTTATTTTTTTCTTATCTATAAATTAGGCAGAGCAAAATGAACTGAGAGAGCAGGCTAGAGTAGCCAATCCTGAGGATCTGAGAAAGTAAGTAATATAGTTTAAGAAAGTAAGTAGTATAGTTTAAGAAAGTAAGTATTATAGTTTAAGAAAGTAAGTATTATAGTTTAAGAAAGTAAGTATTATAGTTAAAGAAAGTAAGTATTATAGTTTTATTGGATCATTTTTCCATTTTTATTTTCCATACATCTGCTTCTGCTTACCTGTATATAATTAGTGACTTATCTTATATAATACAGACGTTACTTCAAAAAAGAAACTTATGTCCTATGTGTCATGCATTTAGTCATGCATATTAACAAATGACCTAAAGTCTGCTAAGTCACTGGTTTTCCTGGCTAGCTCAAGCAAACCATTCCATGCTCTAATAGCTCTAGGGAAGAAGGAGCATTTGTACAGATTTGTCCTGGGTCAATGTTAACTTCTGTCAGACAGTGGACATTATTTCCAATTTGAGAACCTTTGCATTTGTTTTACATGTTAGTCCCATATAAAAATTAAACTAGTTGAATGTGAGGCCACACCAATGTCAAAAACAAGTGCTTTTTTCTTACACATATGCAAACGACCTAATAACCCAGTGAAGGCATGGTGTCTGAGTGGTAAAGGGTTTGGCTTCCATCCGAACCTGGGGTCCTGAGTTCGAATCCTTGTGAAAACTGTGATTTTAAATTTTGGGATCTTTGGACACCTCTGAGCCACCATTCTCTGGTGACACTCCACAAGGACAGATTAGGCTAGTTCCAATTTTTATCTTCCAGAACATATGCTGTCTTATTCTATTGTGTCTGGTTCTGAGGGGAAAGATTAGAGGTTGGTCAAGTCATTGTTTTGTTTAAATGATTTTAAATCCAAGGATTAAAGAAAGCACTTTTTCACCCAGCTAGGTCTACATTTTATGTCACATCTTTTCCAGGCAAAATCATTATCTGCTGTTATCTGCTAGGTGTTTATTTAACTAACATTTTTTTGTACTGAAAAATTGATGCAATTGAAACCTTATGAGGTCTTTACTAATACATTTTTTGTTTTTTTTGTTTTGTTTCTTTCAGAAAACGAGAACAGTTTTTAAATCGGTTCCAGAATAACTCATTTAGTAATTGATTAAAACAATCAATTTACTTTCTGAATGTTGATAAACACATTAATCTTTACCAAGCTTATTTATACATTTTACTTTTTTTTGGTTCTGTTTAGATATTTCAGTTATTAAACAATTAAATCAAGTGCTTTCAAATTAGCCATAATTATAATTATCTGGAATGCATAAACCGAAGCGGTAGACAGTGGTAAAAAAAAGTGGTTTATAGTTTTTAAATCTATTTGCACATATGAACTTTATTATATATATGGAAATACGAAATATTTTTAAATACTCAATTAGATTTATACTAATAGTAAGAAAAATATTTCTGTAGCTTCAAAAAAATGTCTACAACATTACTGGATTGTATGAAAATTGCATCGGTAATCTTGGTTGTGTTTGTTTGTTCATATAGTTATTGCAGTGAAATAATTGAACACCTAGTTATTAATTAATTAATATTAATTAATTATTAATTTTTCTCAACATTGCCCTATTTCAATAAATCCATTCATGTTATTTTTTTTAACACTCATCAGACAACAAAATAAAGGTAAAAGTTTGTTTCCTTAGAGTTAGAAAAAAAAGAGTCAAAACAAAAATTGGTACTGTCTATGGTTAAATAATTTTTTAAACCTTCTCTGTAAAAACAAGAGGATGCGCTGACATCCGAATCTGGGGGTCCTGAGTTCGAATCTTAGTGAAGACTTGGATTTTTAATTTCTGGATCTTTAGGGCACCTCTTGAGTCCACCTAACTTTAATGAGTACCTGACATCTGTTGGGGAAAACGGAAAGGTGGTTGGACATTGTGCTGGCCACACAACACCCTCATTAACCATGGACCACTGAAACAGATTACCTGTGCATCATCTGCTTTATAGATCACAAGGTCTGAAAGAGAAACTTTACTTTTTTAACTGTACTCTGAATAAAAAAAATCATTATAAAAAGCTGTTTCATTTTTGTCAGAATTCATCTCATCCAATAAACATCTTATTCTCTTGACATGTACTATTTCAAGCCAGTGTGGCACAACAAGACACACAAATAGAAAGAAGGGGAGTCTTCCTATTTGAACAAATTTAACTATTGGGCATAACAAATTTATTTTTTGTGTTCGCCATCTTTTTTTTTTTTTTTTTTTTCCAGAATGTAAGAACCATATCTAAAATGTCTTTGTCTTCAACATAACATTTATTAATTGTTAAAAGTTAATTAAAGTACCATATTATGTTAAAGGTTTCATATATGTCTAAGTACAAGCTTCTTTAAACCATGCAAATCTCAGCCCTCAGACTCAATCATTTCTAATAGCAAATGATCATTCACTTTTATGATTATTACCTTTGTGAATAAAAAAATGTTGATTCACGCACATCTCATGTTATCTCAGTCTAAATGCACTAGTTGAAATTGTTCAACTTATTACTTTCTTAGCAGAAAAAAATAACTTGATCATTTCGTGAAGGGGGGGGGGGGGGATACGTTCAATGTCCATCAAAAATGAAACAATTAGTTGTATAAATTTTGCATCTGCTAAGGTAACAGTTTATTCTTGTAATTGCATTTTTTTGTTTTCAATATTCTTTTAGAGGTAGTTTTGAAAAAAATCTTTATTGCACATCTAAAAAAAAAAATTCATGTTTTGATTCTTGAAAATCAATCTGAAAATCAGAAATAACATTTATATAATAAAAAGCCAAGAGGTTATGATGAGATAGAGAGTTCTATTTTTTGAAATCATAGTTGAAATCCACATATTATGCCCGATATTTTGTTTTGAAAAAAAAAAATTTGTTTTTTTAAAAGATTGTCAAAAATTTCTATACAGCCCATGAATGTCCTTCCTCAAGTTTTATTTTGTATCACATTTCAATTTTATCCACAAGAAATTATTTCCTATAGAAGCATCCTTTATATTTAATGGTACTAGTCCTCTTTGTAAAGCTTATCTCAACTCACTCTAGTAAACATTTTGAGCATGTTATTTTTCCCACACCCATTCTTGGATCAAGTTGAAACTTGAAAATTATTATTTTTTATTTTTTTTGGTACACATCAATACCCTAATCAATTTAAAAAATTAACCAATTAGTCAATTTATTATTGTGTTTGATTTTGAAAAAGGGAAATAGCTTCTACATTACTGAGATGTAGGTTTGTAAACGTGGAGTTCTTCTTCATAGATAAGCTGAACATTTCATAAAAACTTATAACTATTCTTAAGCTCTTTTGGCCAGACTTTATAGTACTAAGGTAATTGCTTTAAATTTCAAGACATATTGAAAGTTGAAAATATTATGTAAAAATCGCACAAAGCTTGATTGAATATTTCAAAAAAATTGATTGCATACTAAAGACAAGTCAGTGATTTTTATTTTAAGGTATGAGTTTTTGCTATTGTTTTGTTTATATTATGAAAAGTCCTATCACTTCCTGTAGAAATAATTTAATAGGATTTTGTTTTTCACTGTTTGAAATGTTTAGTCACTTGAAGAATGTTTATCAAGTCTAGTCCAAGTGCACATCTTGGAAATAATTATTTCCTCTTTGTTCATTTCATATCTTTGTTTACTTTTGTTTTTATATGAGCTCACTATTTGTTTCATTTTTTTTTCTTATTTGTTTTTCAGTTCAAATGTTTGCAACTGAACTAATTGTATGTATAAATAATGTACTTTTGAGCTGGCAGATGTAACCTTGACCTTGCCTCTGCTTTCCCAGAATCAATAGCTGAAGGTGGGGCAGTGTGGGGTACTTCATAGATCTCTAAAAAGCCTGTCTTTAAGACAGGGATTCTTATTTTGGAATACTAATCCATTTATTTTTATTAGCTTTATATCTGATTTTTGCATTGCATAATGCAATGGAGAAAGACATTGAAAATATGAAAATTGATACACTTTTTTGATGTGAAGGGAGCCTACATTTAAAAAAAAAAAAAATTCTGTCTCATATGATACCATGTTTTCATTGTACAAGTAATATTGGCCTCTGCAATCATTGTATGTTTAATCTAAATGGGAGCTCTAGCCCTTTCTTCCAAAGCTGTGTGTGGATTAAATTAATAACTACTTCCCTATACATAATGATTACCCCTTCCCTTCTTTTTCTTACACCCTGCGTAATGTAAAATGACAATATATATAATTTATTCATTTAAAGCTATCTTAAGGCATTATATCCCCCTGCTTTTAATCTGTACCTCTTTCTAAAGTGTAAATCAATAGAGTCATCTCTAAAGCCTAAATTTGTGAATTCCATGTTTATAATTTAAACAATTTACTTCATACATACACGATAGTTTCATTTTTTTTTTAGTATTTACTAAAATAGAGTGTTGTGAGTACGGGTGTAAATAGGTCATTAAGATGACACGATTGTGTGTGTGTTTTGTTTTTTAATTAATTTTAATTCTCTATTTGTTATGTTACTATTTGTCATTGCTATGCAAACATTTTTACTGTCACTGACTGAGTTAGCGAAGACTGTATACAGATCATTTTGGGGTTTGTTTATATTTGTTTTTAAATTTCAATATAATATTGGTCAGTGATGTTCAATGCCTTTCTGACACCAATGTTTAAATAACATACCAATCTCTTGCACTGTGTGCAAAAATTTTGATGTGCCAATAACTTTTGTATCATATGGGTCAGCTATGGCTCTCTAAGTTGGGCTTTACGTTTGAAAAAAAAATGTATCGATTCATAATTTCTGTATTGCTTTCCCCATCTTTCTTTTAATAAGATTGAAAGGTCTTATTAAACCTAAAAAATAAAATAAAAAACCCGAGATCTAGTAATGTTTGGGTGCCCTGTGTTTTTTTTTTAAATCGCAGTCTAAGGTTCAGAGTAGGACATACAATTCCTTTAAAACAAATTGGGATGAAACTAGATCGATCCAGTTTCTTCTGTGTAGATTCTTCTTCTTCTAGCCAGCTTTATTGCTGCTGAGCTGTCAGCTCTTTTGCAGACTGTGCCAAGGAAAAAAAGTGTGCTGTTTTCTTCAGTTGTTCAGCACTGCTGTACAGAGTGTTGGTTATGTTGGGCTGTTGTGGAAGTAGGGTCTGCCTAAGGTGGATTAGGAAGGGGCATTCAAAGAGGATATGGTTTACGGTTTCAAAGGGGTGGGCGCAGTGTCTGCAAAGGGGTAGTTGTGTGGAGTTTATTTTGTTCAGGTGGTAATTTAATAGTGGTGTGTGTCCTGTTCTTAGTTGGAAGATTGTAGATTGTTCTTTGCGTTGCGGGGGAGGAAGTTAATACTGTCCAGTTTGTTAGGCGTAGTCATTTCTTTGTACATGGCTCTGCCTGTGTTTCCTGATGCCCATTGGTTGAGCCACTGCTCTTTGTGATTGTTGACTAACATTGACCTTAGGGTGAGGTAGTTAACAGGTCTATCTGGTTGTTCCATAGATTAACCTGCCTTTGATAGCTTATCTGCCTTTTCATTTCCCATGATGCCAATGTGTCCAGGGATCCACTGTAGTGTGAAATTGATATTTAATTTTGATATCATCTGATGGATTATCACAATGAGTGTTGTCAACTCTCTTGGGCTGTTTGAGGTGCTGCTGTTAAGTGCTTGCAGAGTAGATTGGGAGTCTGTAAAGACAACAATATCTGATGGTGCTTGCACTCCTTCATATAATTTGTTTTCCACTGTCTGTAGTGCTATCGCCTCAATTTCGGCTTGGAAGTTTGAGCAGTAATCGCCACAGGGTGCGCTTATCTCAAAGTGTTTATTTTTAGGGAAGACCAGGAAGGCACCAAGACCAGCATTGATGGTAGCTTTGAAAGCCGATCCGTCTGTATAAATATGGATAGCTGTTTCTTGATAGCTTTCAATTGTTTCAAGTGTGTAGATAAAATCTTATTGGTTGATTTGTATTGAATTTTAGGGAATTTTTTGTTTCGTTGGTTTTGGAATATTATTTTGTTTGTTTCAGTCTTACTTAGCTGATGCTGTGTTGATAGGAGCAAGCTCTGTACTACATAACAGCTTCCATTGGCAGTAGCGCAGTGTTTCCCAAACTGTGTTCCGCGGAACACTTGGGTTCCGCGAGGCCTGACTAGGCATTCCACTATTTGAATAATTAACTAGAAGCCACCGCCTGAATTAATCTCTCTAAAAAAAAAATAAGCAAAGTGTTCCGCTAAGTTTGGGAACTATGCTGTAGCGTATCGTGGGAGAGTGCAGTCAATTACGCCCCCTTATCCAGCCAGCTTTTAATATGCTTGAATCGATAGTACGACTGGGAATGATCTTAGTCAAGGCCTCGTCTCTCATTCAGAAGCGTATTCCTTGACAAGTGTTGCGAAGGTCCTGTTTGCCTGCTCAATGTTGAGCCAGTAAACGGCCATTTTCGGGTGAGGGTTGGGGGGGGGGGGGGGAAGGACGGATGATTAAGTGGGATTTTGAACTTTTAGGATTTTTTTTAGGACCACCTTGCGTCCACCCAACTCTAATGGGGTTTGAATTTGGTTGAAGAAAATGTGCTGGTCACATGACACCCTCTTGAACCTTCGGACATAGAAACAGATGGACCTTATTTTTCTGGTTGTCTCTGTCTTTCAGTATCAGCATTTTGTACTAGAGTTGAATTTCAAACAAATTGAGGCGCTGATAAATGTTTATAGATTGAAATGATTAAACAAAGATCTTTATTTTGAATGCATTTTTTGTTTAGCGTTTTTTTTTTGTTGTTGTTGTTGTTTATGTTGTTTTATTAAACATTTGACACCAGAAGAAAATTTGCTGCCGAGGACGAAAGTTGACGGCAAAAAGAAAATCTAAATCGACCACCGGCGGACAACGGTTATGCCATCTGAAATTGTCTTTTAAAGTTGTGCATCGCACTTGGAACTCGCACGAGCGCCCTTTCACCTGCCTGAAGTGGGCGGCGAGTTCCTTCTTCACGCCACCCTGTCTGACGGGGGGGGGGGGTGAGACTCGGAGTTAAACTGAAGAGTTTGATTTCGCGTTCACTTCCGGTGGACACGGACACTGCGGACTAGAGACTCGGTCAAAGGCCGGCCCATCGGGACTCCCGTCATGTTAATTTAATTTACCAGGCTAACCGTGCGGGACACGCCATTCATGTAACGGCCCCTTGAGGGACGGCTCCTGGACGTTGACAGATCGCTGCGGGAGCTCTTTTACATCCCCGCACAGTGCAATGAGGATGTTCTCACACCTTCTTGGGCACTCCCCCGGGAGCCTTGTTTCGCTACCCATTCGGCCTAGCCGTCCCTTCTATCGACCGTTTCCACCCGGGCGCCACGATGAGGCAGGGCAGCAAGCCCGGGAATGGTTCTACCAGCACTGGTTGTGTCAAAATATGTAGGTCACAGCCTCAGCTGCGGAGCCACGGAAAACACTGCTTTCTTCATTAATCTTTTGACTCGAAGACAAGCCTTATTATTATTATTACAGTAAATTATCTCGTCCAATTTGTAGATGTGAAATTGAACAAAAAAAATAGTAGGTCTAATTATTTCAGCTTTTTAAGATCCTTTTTTATGCTCATAAGCAATAAATACACTAAGAGAGACAATGAAGAAAGAGCGATATTAAGAAATGTGGTAGCGATATAATGGAATCCAAAGAAAAAAGTAATAAATTGGGGGAGAGCTTTTGAAATGAATAAACAAAATCTATTACGCCATTTGAAAGAGCACCGTTGCCAACTACAAAATGAAAGATACTTTGTACTACAAGCGAAAGAGCGATTTTTGGTGTATCCGGTGTACCAAATACGGACGCATTGATACACTGTACCTTTACCTTACATTTACCTATCCATTAGTCTGTTGGACCGTTGGGGCACCACGCAAGATTCGTCGACAGTCTTCCTCCATTCCTCTCTGTCTTTTGCTTTGGTTAGAACCTCTTTCAATGGCTGGCCCGTCCAATCTTTTATGTTGTTCTCCCATCGCTTTCTCTGTCTGCCTCTTCTTCTTTTTCCTGGTACTGTTCCCTGAAGGATGGTCTTTGCGAGCCCAGAAGATCTTGTGATATGGTCATGGAGTTTTAGCTTGCGTTTTTTTTTTTTTTTATTATAGGTCATCTGGGGGTTCAATTGCTGCAGTAACACTGTTTCTAATGTCTTGGTTTGTGATGCTGTCTTTGAACGTGATACCTAGGATCCTTCTGTAGCATCTCAATGCCATTGCTAGGATCCTCCTCTCTAGCTCTGCAGTCAGCGTCCAAGACTCACAAGCATGTAAAAATTGGCCATGACCAGGGAGCGCATCAGTCTGATTTTGATACACTATACATTTTTTAAAAACTACTTTTTAACACTGTACAATCAAATTAAATATCAAATTTTAAACAAAAAAGATAGCGGTGAATAATCTTCAAAGTGGCTTTTGAGTCACGTTTTTGTTTTAAATTGTTATTCACTGGAGTAGCAAAACATTTCACAGGCAAAACTTCGGGTTTTCCCATTGGCTCGCCAAAGTTGCATCGATTCCAACTAAAACATGGCCACTAGCCAAGTAAACAATATTATGTTGCTCTTAAAGTGATTATTCTTGTAGTGGTGCTCTTGTTTGACGGAGCTGGACCAACAGAATCCATGAAAGAATTTAGAAGCAATTCCTTTCGAGGTACTTTTGTGCTAATATCTCGCAAAAACGAAATAGATCTAGGGCCCATACTGTAGTGTAGATCTCTGTTGCCGAATTCAGTAGTAGTATTAGTAATATTATTTAATTTAGTTTTGGAGTGCTGAGTCGAACTTTAACTCTAAGCTCAAGGAAGCTCCTTTCCAGCCCCTCTGGGAGAGATTCAAAAGATGTACATTTGTGATATCCTTTTTAACGATGACTCGATCGCATCCCAAGATGCTCGGGCTAGAGGTGAGGCCTTGGGCTAGAGGTGAGGCCTTAGGCCAAGCACACCGAGGAAAACGTCTACTCCTTCTCTGTACAAGCTCAGCCTTGCTGGTGTCCGCCATAGAACGGCCCCTTGAGGAACGGTGTGTGGATAATGACAGGATTGTTGGAGCTCTCTTCCATCCCCGCCAATGCAATGGACTCGGTCCTTATAAGACACCCCAACGGAGTTCTGTTTTGCTTCCCTATAGTGGGCTATAGACCTAATCGTCTGCTGTAACATTTTTTTTTCCATCCGTGCGCCACGTTGAGACTGAGAAGCATTGCTCGGTACTGTATATCGAGATGTAGATCCTAGATTGACATTAAGTTATGTCATTTTTCTAGATATCTCTAGAAATTTGTTAGGCCTAGTAGTTTTAGAGTGGGCTGTTCAAGAAATGTAACCCATTCTAAATTAGAATAAAATCTAATGTAGTCTAAATCTAGACTCTAGAACCAAACTATATCTAAATATCGATATCTTCATTGAAATTTTCGGAGGCGTGGTAAAGCGCTTGGCTTCCGAACCGAGGGTTCCTGGTTCGAATCCTGGTGAAGACTGGGATTTTGGGATCTTTGGGTGACTCCACCCAGGTAATGGGTACCTGACGTTAGTTGCGGAAAGTAAAGGCGGTTGGTCATTGTCCTGGCCACTTGACACCCTTGTTGACCATAGGCCACAGAAACAGATGCCTTATGGACCACAAGGTCTCATAGGGGAACTTTTACTTTACTTTTACATTAAAATTTTCAGTTAACACACATTTATTTAACGATGTCAATGTAGGCTTGACTTGTTAACCAATACCTATTGCCAAAGTAAACAAAACCTATTGGCTTACTGATCTATAGCCTTCTTTCCAGTTATCGGTCATGAATCTGGATCTGGTACTGGGGATGTCCTGTAATAACATCAGTTGCCTGGCCTGTGACCGAAACAGCAGCCTTGTGGCCCACACAGCTGCGGGTGTCCTTGTTATACTTGATGCAGAAACCAACAGGTAATTTAAATCGACACAATTCAAAACCCTGTAACCTTTAGTTAGGTACCTTTACTGTAGGTACTTTTACTGGAAGTACCTTTACTGGTGGTACCTGTACTGTCCTGGCCTGACCTCTTTACCGGTCCCTGCATTTTTATATTCAACATCTGACATGAGATAATTGCGTAATATTTAATGTAAAAGCAGATTTTGGACACTCATTTGGGGGTAGCCCTTAAGTGTGGACCCGGTAAATTTGGACCCCCACCCCCACCTTAGCTACGCCACTTGATGCAGTAACCAACAGGTAATTTAAACGAATGAAATGCCAGGCTTTGTTGTAGCCTTGAGTGTTTATTCGACGTTCTTGTTTAAATTATGTTTCTTCATACATCCAGGGCCGGATTAATTATGTGGAGTATTTTGAAGGCCTCTGTCAAGATTTTTTAAAATGAGAAAAAATATACTTTAAACTTTCTGGCTTGTCGAAATTCCGATATATTATTCTTTTTCGTGGAGGCCCCTTTCTTTTAGAGTACCCGGGGCTGTAGCCGTGCCGGCTCTGCATACATCCACATTCAAGCTGAAGCTGTGTATATTAAAAAAAAAAACATTTTTCAGTTTGTTTTAAAAGAAGTCTGTTCAAGTTTATTCCAATAAGAATTAATGCGCCTACATTGGCTAGTTATATTAGATTTAATGCTACAATTGAACCACTGAGCTAAACCAGTCTTAATCAAATTTAATACGGTCCAGTTAGGAATCGGCGTCGAAGGCGCCATTATCCCTATCGGCCAGCAAAATGCTACGGCTACATTAGAATTAATAAAAATGTTTTCTTGTTTCCAGTCAAGTGAAGTACATTCATCTTAATAAAAACTGTGTCTCGTCCGTGAACTTTTCTTCTGATGGTAAACTGATTGTGACAGGAGAGATTGGCTACAGACCAGCTGCTAGGATTTGGAGGGTTAAGGTAGGCTGCAATTTAATAGGATTAATAGATCACCTGCTAGAGATTAGAGGGTGAAGAGCTGCTAATCAACATTTTAGCTTATTTAGATTTTTAGTGCGTGGTAAAGAATAAATATGTTAATGTTACTATTAATTATTGATATCTTTGTTTCGTAATATAGTTTCATAGTTAAGTTAGGCCTGTTCTCTTATTGGTACATTCTTATGTAATTAAATCTTTTTTTATTGTCTCTTCAACTCTCTCTCTTTCTGCCTGTCTCTCTCAGTCTGCCTCTCTGTATGTATGTATATATATATATATATATGTCGACCTGTCTCTCTCTTTATCTCTGTCTCTTTCTCTCTGTCTATATCTTTCTCTGTCTCTCTGTCTCCTCTCTTTGACTGCAATGGCTGTTGTTATTGGCCTGTCTACGTTCCAATACTAGACGTTTCCGTCGAGGCGCCTCTTCATAGTGCGGTCTACTCTCTTGCTGTATCTGCGCAGTAGTCAACATTGATGACCACACTTCGAGTGCCCGTTCTATAACATTCTCTTATTGGAGGAATTTAGGTCTCTACAGCATCTTCACCCTCCTCAGACAACGCCGCTTGCTCTGGTTTAGTCATGTCCCACGGATGAATGTATCACAAAAGTCATCCTTTATGGACAACTCGCGATGATCACACGGAAACAGGTCTTCCATTATTCCATAGCATACTCAGTGCACTATGGTCCAATCTTTTATTGTTGTGGACATGTGGGGGAAACGGGTCATCTTGGAAAAAAACATTCTTTATGGTGTCAGCTCGAGCCAAATATCTTATTGAAAAATTCGTGATTTACATCGGATTACAAATCAAGGCACCCACCCCACCGAGCAACACATTCCATATATATTTCACGAAGCTGGACGTTTTGGCGCAGCGGTTTGGCGCAAGTTATTTACGTTCGTTGTATTATTTCTTTCAAAATAATGATACGTATCTTTGTTTTGTATGAGTTTGTCCCCTGCGCCAAAACGTCTCGCGACAAAAACGTCTGCGTCAAAAGGGTCGCGCCAAAACGGCTGCGCCAAAACGGCGCGTACGTATATTTCATGCACTGACACATCTATTTTCACTAGGATGGTGTAGAAATAGCCTCACTGTACGGCCATGACTTCGGTATCAAGTACGTCCTGTTTAGTCCCTCTATGGATGTCATCGTGACCGTAGGGCTGGAACACGACAACGAGGTCAACGTGTGGGCGTGGCCAGAAAAGCATCGCTTAGCAACCAATAAAATCGTCGGTAAGCTCAAGAAGAATAACACTTTATGTTAAGTCACTAGATCTAGAATGTTTAATAAATATTTATAGAACATTTTATCATTATTTTTCACAGGGAAAGAAAAAAACAATTCGAAATCTAGTAATAAAATATTAAACCAAAATGACATATACAAATGCAAAATTATGAAATATAGTCAAAAGAGCTCTACAGTCCCCAGAATGACGTCAGGAATAAGTGTACACGTTTTGTGCGAAGATGCACTAGTTATTTTTTGACAGGACACATTTAAGCCCCATCAGAGCATGGAAGGGTTGCCTGATTCAGCCAGGATAACCCTTGAGTTAGTAGAGTTTAAACTGGTTTGGAGAAACATGCATAACTAATAAGACAAGACAGGGGCGCATTGTCGGGGACTTACCCTGTATGTTGGATGAACCCCTGCAGAAAACGACTTCGTCTGAGCGAGACCAATCGTTTTAGAAGGCCTGAACACTGACCTGCAGCGTCACAGCCTGTGGGCAGTTTAGTTGCCAACTCACAGGTCTGTACGACGTGGCAACGAGTTATGGGTCTAAACTGCCCACAGGCTATGACATTGATGGTCAGTGTTAAGGCCTTGTATATGGAATGGTCTCGGTCTGAGTCAGGTTAAGATATTTAAGCTTAAAATTTTGCAGTTGGCAAGTGCTTTTTTTTTCATTCACAGATATCATCAGAGCGGTGGCTTTCTCCGAGTGCGGCAAATTCTTCGTGACGGCGGGATGTCGGCATCTCAAATTTTGGTACCCAAACTTTTTAAGCACTGAAACTTTTCAGACGACGGTGCCTATTGGTACTTTATGTTTTTTGTGACACTCTGTCCATCACTCTTATATTATATCAAATTTTTGTTGTTGTACTGTTGCTATTTCTTCTTAAGAAGAAAAAGGATAAATCTACTTAGTTAGTTTGTCACTGCCATAGCTTCCTTAATAAGTGAAGATACAGTAGAACGTCGTTTATCCGACTCAATTGGGACCGGACACCGTTCGGATACGCGATTGTTCGGATAACCGAAAACCGAAGCGATCCATGCAGTATATGCAACCGGACACTATACGAATATTGAAAATCATCACATGCGGGACACGTGCGTGAAGAACGAGCAAAATAGGTGACAAATGTCGCAATTTTACCTTTATTGTGGAAAATAATCACTTATTTTTCGTATTCATACAGTATATGTGCATTACAGTACATGTGGTTGATAAAAAAAAAAAAAAAACTGGTCCGGATATTTGACGCTCCGGATAATAAACGTTCGGATAAACGACGTTCTACTGTAAAAGTAAAGTTCACCTTTCAGACCTTGTGGTCTTTGGGGCAGATGGTGTAAAGGTCATCTGTTTCTGTGGCCTACGGTTAACGAGGGTGTCATGTGGCCAGCACGACCAACCGCCTTTACTTTTCCCCAACTAATGTCAGGTACCCATTTAGAGCTGGGTGGAAGCCCAAAGATCCCGAAATTAAAAATCCCAGTCTTCACCAGGATTCGAAGCCGGAATTCCCGGTTCGGTAGCCAAGCGCTTTACCGCTAACCCACCGCGCCTCCTAATAAGTGAAGATGGTAGCTTCCTAATACAAAAACACTTGCTGTCCTGGTCAAGTAATTCGGTGTATTCATAATCGTAGCACAGGTTTATCATAAAAATAAAAAAAGGCAAGTCCATATTGTATCTAGTTCGAATCCACACCATATTGAATTCTTTATCTCCGCAATTATTTTTCGACATTCTTACAGAATTGTTCATTTTTCACATTGGTACATTCTACCCTGTTATGATCAAACTTCAATAACATTTTTGTTTGTGATCACAAAACGTTACTTTTGGTATAGAATTTTAAGAGAATGCATGCTCTTTCTATGCAACACAAATTATAGTTTATAAAACCAAAACTAAATTTAATTTAATGGAATAAAATCAACGTTGTTATCGTTAATTAGGAGAGAAAGAGTTAAAGCATCAAATATCGTTTTTTAGCTATTTGTATTTGCAGCACTGCAATAGTCGAAATTCATTAAAGGGAAGCTACATCTATTTTTACGACTTAGATCTCTTCGGCCATTTATCTATTCCTACAGTCCTCATCCAATTTTGCATACAAGTTTATGCTCGATGACAACACATACATCAATTTTAAAAAATCAACTATTTAGTTAATCAATTAGTCTTAACTAGTAGATATTTATAATTTATTTATTCTATACAGAAAATCTAGTAATCTAAAGGGATATAACGAAATAAACCTTATTGTTAGTCTAGACTATTACTATTATTAGGCTTATTGACACAATTATTATAATTATTATTATGTTAGAAACGAACGAGCACTGACAGGGTCGAGTTTCGCTAAAGAGAAACAAAATTCATCGTAATCCCTTTAACAGTTTCCACTGAGGAATTTTTCTGGTGATGTGGCAGGTCTGCAGCAGTACCGCCCTCTGACAGGCAACGAGAATCTTCTCGGGAATGTTAAGGGCCATTAAGGTGTCTGTGATGTCATTTGTCATTATCCCCTTGGTTGATATAACAATGGGCTATATTGTTATTTTGGACAATTTCCATAGACACTTAATCTCCAAGCCTAGGTTCCCATACTTTCTTTGTTTTTCTATCTCAGTTTTTCTTAAATTATGAGACAGTGGTACGGCGATGTTATTTTTATTATTATTGCTTTTGTGTAGTGCGTACTTGTGTTCCTATATAGCAGAGGTTCTCAACCTTTTAGGCTCGGTGACCCATTTTACAATCCCCCACTCTGCCGCGACCCCCCCCCCCCCCCGCACATACATACAGCAACAGAAGAATAGACAATAACAATCCATTTTTTCGATGGTCTTAGGCGACCCACAGGTTGAGAACCCCTGCTATATAGGTATCTGTGATAAAGTTTTCGTGCAACCTTTATGTGCTTAGAAATAAAGCTCACCTTGAGCCAAATCTAGTCTACACCGGGATTCGAACTCGTGTCCTCTCAGTTACGTAACCAAAAAGGGTTTCTATATCTCTACCACGCCTCCTTGTAGTGTTTGTGGACGTTCTAATGTGCAGTGAAACTTTTTTCAGTCCAGCCACTATACGGGAGACCTGGTATCCTAGGCAACAACAAACATCACAACTTCCTTGACATCACGTGTGGCAACGGGGTCAGCAACGGGCTGGTCTACGCCATCACCAAGACTGGGGATCTCATCATTGTAGGTGTCGCACACACGCTACGTTGTCCCTTTTTTTTTAAAAATGTATTTTGGCTTTATTTTTATTTCATTTTGGCCTTACTTCCTTTTTTCCCTATTTATTATTTGACATTTAAATATTTAATAATTACTTATAATTAATAGTGAATTTATTAATTAACGTTTTATATTTCAAAAATCATTATTAACCAAACTTGCAGATTATTTCAATCTCAATCATTGAGTTATTAGTATTGATTTCAGTGTGCACGAGTGATAGATGTTAGTGATAAATATCGCTAGATGTTCGTTAAACGTCAGAGATAAATGGTGCTAGATGTTCGTTAAATGTCAGATAAATGGCGCTTGATGTTTGTTAAATGTCAGAGATAAATGGCGCTACATGTCAAAGATAATTGATGCTAGATGTAAGAGATAAATATCGCTAGCTGTTCGTTAAATGTCGGAGATAAATGTCGCTTGATGTTACTTAAAAGTCAGAGATAAATGTCGCTATATGACAGAGATTTGTGACGCTATATGTCAAAGATAATTGATGCTAGATGTCAGATGTCTATTGAAAAATTTCCAGGGATAAAGCTTACGTAGAATTTCGCTAACACATGGTCAGTGGCGTAGCAAGGGTTTTGAGAGCTCGGATTCTTGGCATCTTTAGGGGCTCATGCATTTCACATTCGACATCATGTCATGAGATCATGTAGTCTCTAATCTGTGCAAAAAGGTCTCTAATTTACATAACAACATGAATAGCAAGATAACATGGCATTGGCTGAATATTTAATGTAATAATAATTTTAGACACCAATTTGGGGGCCCCCTTCAAGTGGGGAACCGGAGTGATTATCAGATTATCCTCCCTCTCTAGGTACGCCACTGCATATGGTTTAAATATTGGGAGCCATGTTTGGGTCTTGCTCTGGTAGTTATGGCCTGGAGGAGCACTTCGATCTCCTCCCGCTGGAGAAGTTCCATAAAATGATTTTCTCCATTTCAAGCTGCAGAAGTGCGATACACACAAGTTCAAGGCATAGGTGGAGTTAGTGACTCTAATCCTCAGTGAAAATATTGAGTGACTCGAAGCCTCAGTGAAAACAGTCAGTGACTCAAATTCTCTGTGAAGTCAGTTAGTGACTCTGCCTATTTTGGCTTTATCGTTTAGGCAAAACACTTAGCACCCCCTCCCTTTTTTTTTTAACTCATAGGTTCGTAAAACGTCTTACCGCTACATTTCTTCTCTCCCCCCCTTTTTTTCCCAATTAAAAAAAAAGGCGCGTTCTCTTCGAAGTCCTGTGTGGCCTGGTCGTGTGGTTTGCATGCTGGACTGTCGTTCGGACTTATCGATGGTCCCGGGTTCAAACACTGCCCTCTCCCATCCCCCGTCGTCCTGCGGGAGGTTTGGACTAGGAAGTAATTGTCTTCAACTCTGAAGGAACATCCGAAATAAGTAAAACATTTTACAAACATTTTTTACTTTGCCCACCATAGGTGCAGACCTAATCAACTAAGCGTTGTCGCCATATAAAATAATATTTAGAAACGAAACAATTAGATTTAAATATTATATTGTCTTTTATTTGATTATGTAAATCAGCTTACAGCAGAAGACCGCCAGATCAAGAGTCACACGAGTATAGAGGGCTCTCACGCCACGTGCGCAAAAGTAGAAAACCGGATTCTTTTTCTTGGTTTCAGTGGCGGACATGTTCATCTGTTTCATTCCATATTTTTAGTAGTAAGTACATTATTGCCTTGATCGAAAAGAAACGAGATATAGGGGTGAGAGCTTTTGAGAGCCTAGAGGGGTGAATTTAACCCTCTCGCTACTGACATTGTAAAAGAGATGGGAGTAATAATTTTCTTTATATAGCCCTGTCAACCTGCTGCGCTTCGTATCCCAAATTGTATAGGATAATTCCGTTCCTTTGGACACATCAGGTGCGTGAAAAGGGGGGGGGGGGGGAACTGCTGTGTGGGCGACATCGTTCCGACCATAAATAATGCCCAGGCTTTCATCTCACTAGTTCTACGAGAAGAGCCATAGTCTTTATGCCTGAAGGAGGTCAACAATAGCGCTGTCAACAAACATAACGCTTTGAGAACATAACAGAATACAAATAGCAGTGTCTTCGATTTCGAAGATTAAGGATGAGTGAATGACTACGCAAACCCAGTTGCGACCTGCATATTTTCCCCGCATCTCGAGAGACATAGAACAAAATAAAAAAAGGCAGACTACTCTAAAAATGTTTTTAAAGAGATGCCTTGATGTATGAGTTATTGTTTATAATACGTGAGTTCCAAACCTTTTGGTCCGTTGACTGAAAAGGTCCTCGGACTTTGAGGGGAAAACTCTTTGCGCATGACTAGTCGAGCAGCGCTGATCTGATTTCATTGAAGTTTCGGTTTCGGCAATGAAGCCAAGAATGTTGAACATCTCAAACTAGTCAAACGGTCTTTAAAACATTTACTGGAAAATACGATTCCTCCATTCAAAAACAACAACAACACAATATATGCTAAGGGAATCAATGTTGCAATTCTTGACAAAACAAAAAAGCTTAGTGGCTTCACGTGACGATGACCAACAGTTTGACAAAATCTTTTCAATATCGTGTAGAGACCGCCACTCCTATTTCGCATCTTTTGACGTCCACCCTACCTTGTAACAGCGGGGTGGACTTGTCGGACTGGGTTGCCTCAGGTAACGTCTCCTGCACTGGCTTTGTCTTGCCCCTCGGATATAGGACTTCCCACCTCCCCTGTAACAGCGGGGTGGACTTGTCGGACTGGGTTGCCTCAGATAACGACTCCTGCACTGGCTTTGTCATGCCCCTAATATATAGAACGTCACAGCCCAAATTACACGAAGAACAATGGAATAAGCAAAATAGCTTATCTAAGGAAAATAACTCTTTATGAACGGACACATTTCTATGCTATTAGAATTATTTACCTTTTCAACATCAAACAAAATTAATTGATTTATCGCTTTTTAATTAGCTATCTGGTTCATTTTCGTAATTAATTTGTGCATGTCTTTGACATTAAATAAATAAAAAAAAATTGTAAAAAAAAAACAACAAAAACACTTATGTTAGGGGAATAACTCTATATTTAAAGCCACATATCTCTATTTGCTGCAAGAAATATTTACCTTTCCAACATCAAACAAAATTAATTAATAACCATTTTTTAATTAACAACATGTTTGCTATGGCATAGAATTTATTGATTCGTGTGATGTCTTAGACAATAAATAATTGTGAAAAGCTTCAATTTGTTACAAGAATGGGAAGTGTGGGGGAAATAACGTGTTCTAAATTTGAAAGGCTAAAGGAAAAAAATGACTGGAAGATTGTTAAAACGGACGACGTCAAATTGTAAGCTAAAGTATTTAAAAAGTAGTAATAAAAGTCATCAATTGTGCTATAACGCCTATTCCCTCCCCACCCCCTTCTAATAAGGTTTTGGAAAAGGCTAGACGTGTTAATGGAAAGACAAATGCCAGATTTTTTTATTTTTTTTACGTATTTGCTTTTTCTGAAATTTGGATTTTGTTGTTTTTTTACTTTCATTTGTCCAACAACAGCACCTGGCTGCGTTGCCTGTGCCGGCGTTCTTCATTCAGACGCCTCAGAAAGTTGGCGGCATCTTCACCATGGTGTACAACCCGAACAAGACACTTCTGACCACGGCCTACAAAAACTCTTGCATGTGCATCTGGGACATCAACGACCTCAATAATATTAAGCAGAAGTAAGCAGAGTGACGGCACTTAACACTTTTAGCTTAGTTTAGTCAGTTTAGTCTATACCTATACATATCATTTACATATATACTTATATCGCAGGTTGGCTTTCGCTTTGGTGGAAGAGGAGCTGGCCATTTCTGGCATGGCACGCTTTTCTTCCAGAGTTGTTCTTTCGCTGTCCATAGCTTTCATGGTCTCTCCAAAATAGGGCTCCACAGCTACGTGAAAATGTGTTCGAGATGAACCAACGTCGCTCTATGACTGAAGGAGGCCAACATATACTTGTTTACATATAAGCTAACTTGCCTTAGCTGACATAGAAGAGAACACCCGGTTGCAGGCGGCTTCAGAACGAGACCGCTGCAGGTCACCCACAAAGGCTGCGGGATACACGTTTGAGACCAAAAGAAAATCCGCCGCCGAGGACAGACGCATACGCGAAATAAAAATCTTAATCGACCACCGGCGGACTATGGTTATGCTTGCCTTGGATGTGGCAAAATATATAGGTCACAGCTGGGGTTGCGTAGCCACGGGAAATACTACATTCCTCATAAATCTTTAGATTCCAAGACAAGCCATATTATTATACTTCTTGTAGAGATTTAAAAAGAATAAGATTCCCATTTTTAGGCACTGTGAGTTTTTTTTATTGTTGTTGCTGTTGAGCCCCAATTAGGATTTCTTCCATTGCATATTGTAGAGTTTCACAATAAGTAGGCTAAAGAATGTCAAGGACGATTAAATGAAATTCACTGTTGAAAACAAAATAATTTTTAAAAAAAGGATGTAGCTATAAATTTAGCCATATCTCCATGCGCTACAGTTGATATTCGTATACACTCTTCTTTATTTCCGCTAGTTAGTTGATCATTAGTTTTTAACTTTCGCTTCTAATTGCCAATGCCAACCTTAATTAAACTAAATTTAATTTTGGATTTATAAACTTTAAGTTGTGTTGTGTAAAAAGAGCATGCATTCTCCTACAATTTAATACCAGCTATAACATTTTCCAATAACAAACACAAAAGTTTTTAAAGTTTAACCATAACAGGATAGTGAAATACAAACGATCAAAATGAATAATACTATCAGAACGAGGAAAATAATTACGAAGAGAAAGAGTTAAACACTCCCCTTCAGTAAAGCTGGACGGTATACATAACTTATAAATTGTGTTTTGTTTACTAGAGAAGGTTAACTTTGTAAAGACAGCCAATTCGTCTATTTAATTTTAATCTCGTTTATTTAATATATATTTCGTATTTTTTTTTTGGTTTTATTTTTCATACTCAATGCTTCATGAGAAGTATAATTATAAGCTACGTTGAAAAACGATAACGCCCTGGTCTTAGGCCTCAACGTTACGCCCGGGAGGAGAAGGCCGTTAGAGAAGGCGATTGGGCCGATAGGAATCCCCATCAGGGTGCAGATGTACCGATTCCATAATAATTAATAAATTTGAAAGATATGATGCGGAGTCGAGCAGTGCTTGCATCATATAACTATATAGATCTAGAAGTTCATGACCGCCAGTGCAGAGGTTTTGCGTTCAAATCCCGGAACTAAATGGAGATACTCGTTTATTTTGTTGTTGTGTGCGTCCATCTCGAACATTAAGTAGATATACATTATATTCAGAGATAAGAAACAGTGTTACTAGAGCGATTCGACCCCACGATGACCTGCTAACTATTGTAAAAAAAAAATGCATACGAAAACTCTCTGGCCATATTACAAGGTCTTCGGGGCTCGCAAAGACCATTCCTGCAGGGAACAATACCAGGAAAAAGAAGATGAGGCAGAGAAAGCGATGGAAAGACAACATAAAAAAATGGGCAGATCTGATATTGAAAGAGGTTCTAACCAATGCAAAAGACAAGAGTGGAATGGAGACAGACGGATGACAAAATCTTGTACGGTACCCCAACGGTCCAACAGACTAAGGGATGGGTGAAGGTGAAGATGAGATATACACTAATGGCATAATTCTTCCCCTTTTGTGGTCGAGAGGCTAAGTACGCTTGAACTTGCCTTGGCTTGGCTACCCATGAAGGGGCTCGAGATTCGACATCCGACGAGCAGAGTCTAAAGGCAGCAAGGAAAACCTTTTCCAGGATACCCCTCACCCTACTGGTCCACAAACGATATTGGACCTTAGCGCTCTGAGCATGCTATAAGCATGAAAGTAGCGCTATATAAAAGCTATATTTTGTTTTTGTTTTTCTAGGTATGTTGCCGTGTACCACAGCAAAGCCATCGCAAATGTTGACAACTTCATGTCCAACAACATCGGGGAGCCTGTTCGCGAGACGCTGGTCACAGTGTCCCACGACTACAGCGTCCACCTGTGGGGGATCCAGATCTCTAACTTCATCTGCTACGACCGTCTGAGCATTCTGTACACCGAGATGCCGCCCGCCAGCCCGGAAGTGACGCAGAGCGATGAGTCGCAGGAGGACGACAGAGTTATCACAACCGTTAAGGTTCGGAAAAGAACAGTGTGTCTCAAAGAAGTCTAGATCTATAAGTAACAACGGGGATGTTTAAGTTTAGACCAATACCTCGCTGCCACGTCACAGGTCTGTACGAGCTATTGATTTAAACTGCCCACAGGTTGTGACATTGAGGTCAGTGTTGAGGCCTTCAGTAACGATTGGTCTTGAGTCTCTAGACGAGACCAATTGTCATAGAAGGCCTGAACACACTGGCAGTAGAGAGTAGTAAAGACCACAGCTCTGTACGACGAGGCAAGGAACCATTGGTCTCCACTGGCCACAGGCTGCGACGTCGAAGGTCAGTGTTCAGGCCCTCTACAACGAATGGTTTCCATAGTGGACACAAGCACGGTTGATGTAGTATAGAAAAGGAAAATGTGGGGGTCTCTTCCTGGGTTCTCGGCCTTTGACATCGCCCTTACGCCCAAGTGTCTTACAATATGCCCCCCCCCCCCAATGGGAAAATCGGGTTTAACGAATTTATATTTGGTTAGATCCTATTTTAGTCAGTTAAGGTTGCTTTCATTAAGTCATCCCCTTGGAGTTTCCATTGGTCTTGAGTTTGAAGAGACCTAGTCTCAAGTCTAATAACAATCATACATTTTGGAATAAGGTCATCGCCTACTTCGATTAACTATAAATTAAGTTCATCTTGGCATCGTCTGCCCTCGACCCGACTCGAACCTGAGACATTTCGATGAGAAGCCAAATATTTACTCTCTTGACCACCTTCTATCCTGCACTTCCACAACGTGAATATATATTTATTCTACACCCCCCGACTTACCGCCATTATTTTACGTCTGCGTTTACCTTTGTGCAGGTGAGTCCAGACCGGAAGTACATTGTGACGGGCAACAAAATGGGCAACATATCTGTGTACAGTAAAGACACATACGAACACACTATGACCATTCTGGCCCACAATAGGGAGGTCACCTGCCTGGCTTTTTACTCCAATAAGCAAGTATTTATTCTGTAGTTCCGTTCTAGGCAAGTTTAAATTGACCTACTTTAGTTTGGCGATTTTGTCGCTTTACAATCGTTTTCTCCTCCGTTTAAGATTAATGTTGTTCTAGATCTAGCTCTTTAACTCTAGCTCTTTAACTCTAACCATCTAACACTTGCTCTTTAACCCTAACCATCTAACACTTGCTCATTAACTCTAGCCATTTGGCACTAGTCATTTAACTCTAGTATCTAACACTAGCTCTTTAGCTCTAGCCTTCTAACACTATCTCTTTAACTCTAGCCGTCTAGCACTAATAATTTAACTCTAGTATCTAACACTAGCTCTTTAGCCCTTCCATCTAAAATTAGCTCGTTAACTCTAGCCGTCTAGTTCTAGCCATCTAACACTAGCTCTTTAGTTCTAGCAATCGAAAACTAGCTAGTTAGCTCTTGCCGTCTAGCACTAGCTATCTAGCACTAGCCATTTAACTCTAGCCCTCTTATTCAAGCGAAAATGAAATTACCCAATTTATTGAAAACCTGCCTGTGTCTAAATCTAAATCGACAAAAAACTGAAATTCATATAGACCTGTCGCTATTTCCGTAGTAGAGACAGAGGCTAGTAGACAGAGTCAAAGACTCTCCCACGTCTGAGATCTTAACAAAGTTTTTGTCTTGCACGAGGCCCGTACTAATTGGAGGCCTTAGGAGGCTACCTAGTTTGCCTATGCCTAAGGCTGGCCCTGGTCTATCTTCCTTAGCTCCAACTCTACATGTCAAGCTCAGCTTGCTCTCTGACCCAAACTCTTAAATAGGCCGAATCACTGACTGGCTTCACTAAGAATTCAAGTCTCTTACTAATTTCAATGAGGCCTCGAGTTATGGACTAATTTCAATGAGGCCTCGAGTTATGGACTAATTTCATTGAGGCCTCGATTTACGGACTAATTTCAGAGGCCTCGAGTTACGGACTAATTTTACTGAGACCTCGAGTTACGGACTAATTTCACTGTCTGTCTGGTAAACAAGTGTGTAGACGTTCTTTCGCCGACACCCAATCTCGTATCAGGCTAAAATTTTGCACAATATTTGTTTACCTCAATAAATCAATTAAATCAAATAACTAGTTAGTTAATTAACTATTGTAATGAACTATTTTGTTTGGTATCTCGAACAAGGGAAAGAAATTGCACCTGACTGAAGTAGTGGTATAAGTTGAATTAGTCCCCTTTATAGGTCGCGCTCTAAATTGAAACAAACAATATATAACTTGACATTCTTCTCAAGTCACAAGTTCCTCACTAGCAGAGTGGTTAGCGTGTCAGCGCGAGAAAGGGTGAGTCACGAGTTCGAGTCCAGGTCGTTTTCCCCCTTTTTTTTTTTTAAAATGCTTTTAAAAACCCAATTACGGTAAAATCCACCCAGATATAACGTATTGAGAAAACTAAATGCACGAAATAGCGCTAAATCAAAACAATCGGTACAAAATATTTTTATATCGCACAGATTTATTGCTATTGGTCTAGATCTACCACAAATTTAATTACACGACTGATCCAAAAGTAATTGATACAATTACACTTCGTAAAAGCTGTGTTTTTAAAAAAAACTCTTTCTCTCCTAACTGACGATACCAGCGTTGATTCCACCAGAATGTGTTAAATAATTACGGAGAGAAAGAGTAAAAAGTGATTTTAAAAGGTTTTTCTTGTTGTTTGTTGGTCTCCTAATCACTACTTATTTCTCCATATCTTCTCTCTGTGGATGATTCGGCGCCAGGGCAGGAAATCCCGGCACGTTCATACTGGTCAGCGGCAGCCGTGACCGCCTGATCCACGTGATGGACGGCAAGAACGACTTCCAGCTGGTCACCACGCTGAACATCCACTCCTCGTCCATCACCGCCTTGATGATCTACGAGTTTGGTGGGATCGTCTGCATGATCTCGTGCGCGGCGGACAGGTTCGTAATAAGAACGTAGATCCAGCAGCGTCGCTAGGGTAGGTGTCACCAGGTGCGGTCCGCACCCCCATAGTAACGCCATTGCTTAAAACTATGTCTCGAGATCTGCTGACTTATAAATATATCTAAAACACATTATATCTTATTTTATTCATGGTAAACCAGTAACACAGAGTAAATACGCTAAATACCTAGGTGTTACAATAAATGAAAAACTGTCATGGAATCCCCATATTGATGAAACTATCAAAAAAATCCAACAAAGCATTAGAGTTTATTAAAAGAAATTTCTATAAATCAAATAAGAACATAAAACTAAAATGTTATTTAACCTTTTTTAGGCAAATAATAGAATATGCATCCTCTGTTTGGGACCCCTCAACTCAAGAAAACATTAAAAAACTGGAACAGACACAAAATGGAGCAGTGAGATTCATAACAAACAAATATTCACATTTGACTAGAGTAGCACCTTTAGTAAACTCACTAAATCTAGAAAGCCTTCAGGAGAGAAGACTCAAAAGTAAAGTAGCAATTATACATAAAACACTGAACCATAATCATCAAATACAATAACAAAATTTAATAAAATACTCTGAAAGACACAAAGATAAAGGCACATTCCTCATCCCATATGCTAGGACAAATTTGTACAAATACTCCTTCTTCCCTAGTGCTATTAGAGCATGGAATGGGTTGCCCGAGCTAGCCAGGAAAACCAGCGACTTGGCAGAATTTAAGTCATTGGTTAATATGCATGGCAGAATGCATGGTGCGTAGGACGTAATCATCTTCTTTTTTGAAGTAACGTCTGTATTATATAAGATAAGAAATAGTTCCAGTGGTTCTCAGCTTGGTTCTTATTTCTCACAAAGAATTAGATTGAGACTCTTGAACTCTGTACACCCAACCGGATTTTAATGAGGCAGTATTAAATTAGTAGGATCAACCACAGCCCAAACTGGCTGAAAGTGGTGCTATGCAAATGAATCTACTAAGGGTGACAACAGTTTTACTTTTCCGGAACAAGGCCATGGAGATTGTGATTTATCTCCACTGGTGCGAAATACATTACTATGTAATCTATACAGTAAAAGTTTAACATAATAACTTTTCTGCCGACTTGTTTTAAAACAATTACTAATGTATATATCTGGTAATCGAAAAAATTACACAAAATATACTGGCATACGGCGGAAGAAGGCAATCTAGTGTATCGAGGTACAGAATACCTCATTATGATATGTGGTCAATTTTAAGCAGTGTAAAATTAAACTTCTAAGTTCCTTTACTTATAAAACAAAATAATTTATATTATTTATAATGTAACATCAATCTTTCAATACGACGTCCTTGACATTATTTATTTAGTCTATTTATCTCAAAATCCCCCTCAACTCACTATCTTCCTCTTTTTATTTTCTTACAATGTTTTTTTGTTCTCCATTAGATTTTACTATTCTGCAACACATTTATTCATATCGCTTTCTTTTCTTTCTTTCTGTATTTTAATTACTTAATGAATGAAAACGGAATCTTGAAAAAAAAAAGCGTAAACAAAGAACATATTACTGTGATTCATTAGTCATGTTTAGTGTGGAAATCCCCCCCCCCCCTAAGGCCGAGGAATTAAAGCAAACTCCATTGATTTATTGCAGTTGCATTAATGAACTTTTTGATACAAAAATGTGTCAGACGGACAGACAAACAACATAAACACAACAAAGATTTTTTTCCATCGACAGTATTTTTTTTTTAAATCCAGGAGTTTGAGTATTTGCACCGCTGCGCCACTAGATAAAACTCCACATAGCTATCGATTTATTGCAATTACGTTGTTTTTTTTTTATACAGATAGACGGACAGACAAACAACACAAACACAACACAGATTTTTTTTCAGGCGAGGCCGTTAAAAACCTTTTTTTTAAATCCAGGAGTTTGAGTATTTGCACCGCTGCGTCACTAGATAAAAATCCACGTAGCTATTGATTTATTGCAATGACGTTTACCTTTTTTTTTTATACAAACATGTGTCAGACGGACAGACAACACAAACGCAACAAAGATTTTTTTTTGTTTTAAATCCAGGAGCTTGAGTATTTGCACCGCTGCGCCACTAGCTAAAGATGGGAACGGGCATCCGCCTCTGTTCCACCTCACCAAGTGCGCCTCCATCGTGTCTTCCCCCGCGGACATCACCTTGAACTTTGTGACAGAGCAGCTGGCTCTGGGCTGCCAAGATGGCTACGTCAGGATCCTAGACATGGCGCTCCTACAGGTAATGCCTTTCCAAGTCCTCAACTTTTATTACCGCCTTTACCCACCGGCTGCCCCCTAGTTGCTATTAAACAAAATAATAAATCACCAGTAATTAATTGTCTACTTGGTTACTTCTTTTCTGTTGATTCATGTCTTGTCTATGTCAATGAATAATTGTGGGAAGTTTCAGCTTGATCCGAGAATCTGTATGGGAGAAATAACGTGTACACCTTTTTTTTTGCAGACAGACAGACAGACGGAATGAGTTGATAAAAACTTTGTAAAAAAAGATGGACAACATACAAACATAGATTTAAAAGGGGGGGGGGGGTGTAATAACGAATGATAACATGTTAATCATAGTCTTATGGTGTGTGTGTGTGCGAGTTTCTGCTGTAACCATGAGAAAGGGGTGGCGGATGGTTTGGTTGTGTAGGCTGAATGGATTCTGATGAAGTCATGAGGTGGTCTGTCATACTTCCAGTTAATAATTACTGGCGTGGTGAGCTGGAGAGGGGATGGTGCAAGTGAGAGACATGAGACATTCAAGACGTGAATATTTAGTGAGCCGTATCTTGATTAAAGACAGGGAGGAATGGAGAAAGACGGTCGACAAGTCTTGCATGGCGCCCAAACAGACTAAGGGATAGGCAAAGGTAAAATCTTGATTAAATTATCATTTTGACGCGTTTTCCAAAAGTAGAAATGAAATGACAACATGTCTTGAGAATTGTATTGATACAATTACTACATTCACATGGTGACAATGTCCTATTTTGTGTACATAAATATTTCTATTATATTACAAAACTTATATTAACTCACTTTGATAGTTTGGCAGTGTTATTTTACATTTTTTTACACTTTCGATTCTCGGATCAAGTTGAAACTTTGCACAATTATTCATTGTCGATGACAACGCATGAATCAATCTAAAAAATAACCAAGTAATTAATTAATCTGTGACAATTAATTACTTTTCTTTCATATAGAATAGGGAAATAAGTCTTGCAATATTGATAGATATAATAGTAAATGTGCAGTTCTTTCACTAGTTTTTAAATTGCTGTTATCTCTTAGATGCCCTGGATGTGGCAAAATATGTAGGTCACAGCTAGGGCTGCGCAGCCACGGAAAATACTGCGTTCCTCGCTAATCTTCGGACTCGAAGACAAGCCTTTACTAGTGTCAGATTTTTTTAGAGCTGGGTCCCAAACTAATGTCAGGTACTCATTAGTGCTGGGTGGACTCCCGAAATTAAAATCTCAATCTTTACCAGAATTCGAACCCGGACCACCGGTTCAGAAGCCAAGCGCTTTACCATCCAGCCACCGCATCAAGTAGACGCGTGATTTAAAAACAACTTTATCTTGTAGGAAAAACGAATGTTTCGAGGCTGCCCGTCGGAAGAAGGTCAGATTCAGAAGATCAGCTTGGATGACAAAGGGTCCCTCCTGGTGACCGCCGCCTCTGACAGAACTATCAACGTCATTAACTTCTACAATGGGGATATTTTCATCACAGTTCCAGGCCACATAAAGTTCGTAACTGGACTTCTATTTGCTTCTACCGGTATGTATTTAGACAATCTCTGGACTTTTCTTCTACTGTATATTTTTAGCCAATCACTGGACGTCTTTTTTCTTTTATTGGTAGGCCTATATTTTTAGCCAATCACTGGACTTCTCTTTTTTTCTACGGATAAGTCTTTAAACTTCAACTATCAATGGATTCATCATGTTTTTTACAATGCTTGAATCAACTCACACCTTCTGTCTGTCTAGGTTGAATCTTGTACACGTTATTTCTCCCACTTCCCATTTTTGGTTTTTGGATCGAATCAAAACTTTGCACAATTATTCCTTGTCGAAGACAACACATGAATAAATAATTAAAAATAACCTAATAGTTAATGAAATAGTATTAATCTTTTGATTTTGTATTATAGAAAAAGTACTGATCTAAGGGAAGATAAGCCTCGTGTAGAGGATTATGTCGTTCCCTAAAAATGTTAAACTATAAGACATTGTAAGACTATAAAACTTCTATTTTTATAAGCACTTGAATAGCTCAGTTGCTAACACGTCGGACTTCCACCAGGGAGGTCAAAGATCTCAAGTTCAAATTCTGAATCGATCTTTTTTTTTTTCAAATAGATTTTGAAAAAGGGGCAGCACGGAACCTCCCAGATACTCCCCACCCTCCGACAGCTGGTCCTCAGAAGTGATTGGACCATAATGCATGCTATAACCATGAAAGCCGCAATTAATACAAAACAACTGTCACAATATTTTCTTGTGATACTGTCATGCCGGGGATTCTTACATAGATATAGACTCTAGAACTAAATGTCTTTAAAAATTCAAATTAATGAAGGTTCTTTATTCAAAATACAAACCTTTAACAAGGAATCACAATATACAAAATGTAAAAAAAACAAAAAAAAACAACTGTATCAATTGAATATATTGTGAGCTCGTTATCAAATAAATTTTAAAAATATGTTAATTCTACAACTGAAAAATGTATGCGACTTGTCTCTTTAAAGTTCCCTCTAACAACCGAAGAGATTTTTTTAGCTCAAACCAATCCCAGGAAAAAAACCGCCCAATCACGTGATCGAAATGACGGCACCGGCTGTCCGCTCGTGAAGCTGTATTACATCTCATGCTATGATTGCCTTTTATGGTGGTGAAATAGACAATTCCAGGAAAAGCGATGCTCAATACTGAGCTTTTGGAGGGGTGGTAGGATTAGTTAATTGACGTCCGGGTATAATGAAATAAACTCGCCCAGTCTGCCAAGTGACAACAACTAATCAAAATATTTCCAAAATGCACAAAAATTCACTATATATATCTGCTAATTGTGTCTTTTTATAATGAAATTCCCACAGGAGATCGAATCATTTCTACTTCAATGGATGGATGCATCTTCATTTGGCGTCTCACCGAAAAGCTGCTTATGAAACGTAAGGAGATCACCTTCTGCACCGAGGCCAGCCGTCTCATCAAGGTCCCAGAAGACATCAGCTACAAGCAGCTGCTGTTACTCTTCAACAAAATCAACCCGGAGGACGCCGCCAAGTCTTTACAGGAGCATTCAAAGGAGGCCCGGGGGAGCAGCAAGGGCTGGCCTTTCGTCGTCAACGAGGTGGGGCAGGGGAGCAAGGAGCAGAACGACACCCCCGTGAGTGTGGCAGAGCCTGGAAACTTTAAGGGCACAGGAGAAGGAAGGAAGCCCAAGGAGCACGAGATGGAAGACCAGAACAACTTTGCCTCGAGCAGGCTGCTGGACTTGGACACCCCCAAAGAAACAACAGACAAAACTCTATGACAACATTTTTAATTCCTTCGGCACCAAGTGAAATGAATAGAGATACTGAACATAAAAAAAAAAAAAAAAAAGACAGTCTGTTAGACGGGGCTCTTAATCCGTTCAACAAATATAAGATAAATTTGTATCAGAGAAAACTAATAAGAATTCTTTCCAAAGTAATGACCACAAGCTTCAATCAATCAAGCTTGTATAATTCTGAAACATATTTGCTACATTTTAAGAATCTCCAATGTCAAGCAGGTGGTGTACTTGGGTTGAGTTATGTTTTCTGGTTCAAAACTTGTTTGTAATATCTTTAAACAAAATTCTCATTTTAGAAACTCAAAAGCTCTTGTATTTGGCAAAATTCTCTGTATTTGGCCTAATTCTCATGGGCTATGAATAAAATCTTGGGTATTTTTCTGGGTTTAGCAGCTTAACAAAGTAAATAATTACATAGGCTTAGGATGAAACTTTTCTATGTTGAAAACAAAATTGTTAAACTGAGAAATTGTTAGACTGTGTTTTTATTATAGTGTAATCTACCTAAAACTATGTTGTGTTTTTTTTTCTTTTAGGACTGACAACAGTTGAAACAAGTTTAGAAACTTCACTGTCATTAGAGCTGGGAGGATCTAAGGATCCTGAAATTAAAAATCCCAGTCTTCACCCAAATTCGAACCTGGGACCCCTCAGTTCGGAAGCCAAGCACTTAACAACTTAGCCACCTGGCCTAAAAAAAAATTTCATAAAAACTTCTCAACGTCTACAAACTAACAAAAAGTTATTATTATTTATTAAAATGAAATGATATAAGGAAATGGGTCAGAACAGGTCAAAAATAAAGAAATTCAATGCTTAAAAGTTTAATTTGTGCACTTTATTGATAACTGCCAAATTTTATTAATTTATTTCAGCATAAAATATCATACAACTATATACACAATGGCCATCTTGTTACTAAGACCTCAAAAAGTAACTTTGATATTAACTATTGAAGAAAATGTATGCAGTTAAGCAGTAATGCATAATTTCTTTAAACTATAAAAAGCAATTTATGTGGTTGAACAGTTAGTGTAATATGTGGTCAGAACATTTAGGAATTAATAAGAATGCATGTACAGCGAGATGAATAAAATGATTATTTTTTATTTTCAATTTGGCAAAAGTTTTATTTTACCAGATTTTGTCAAGAAAATTTCTAAAAAATTATGAGAAATTCATAAACATGTTCTACTCCTACCAGAAGTAGACCAAAAAAAACCAACAAAAAACACAACAGGAAGTCATTTGCAGCATGCACACATCACTTGGCCAGATTTAGCAGCAGAGTCATCCAATGACATCCTTTGGTCCAACATAATTAATATGTACAGGTGAAACACTCTTTAAATTTTACAAAGTTAAACTATTATCACCTCATAATTTACACTATCACAATCAATCTGTTGCCTTGCTTTTGTCTTTGCTCTAATACTTGAAAACACCATAAGCTGCTGCCACACAGAACAGAGACTCCTGAAACAGTACAAACAGATTGTTGGTCGATAGATTTGAGCAAAGAGCAGTCAATAATATTGTGCTAAGAAAAAAATATGAATTAAATACCAATGAACTGTTATTAATTTCAATTATCCAAGTAAATTAATTTTATTCCATAGCAAGCAACATACCAAGAAAAACAAAGCTTATCTAAGGGGAAGAGATCCATGCTTAGAACTATATATCTTAATAGTGTAGAAGTCATTTTCCTTTTTAAATAACAGACAAAATGTTAAGTAATTGACTAATTGGTTAATTTTTTTTTATTGATTCATGTTTTGTTTGGTACAATAAATAATTGTTTAAGGTTTCAACTTGATCTGAGAATGGGTGTGGGAGAAATAATGTGTACAATTATTTACAATATAGAAGTTATTTCCCTTTTTCAGTATCAGACAAAATGTTTAATTACCAATAATTAATTGACTAATTGGTTAATTTTTATTCATGTTTTGTTAGGTATAATAAATAATTGTTCAAGTTTTCAATTAGATTCGAGAATGGGTGTGGAAGAAATAATGTGTACAATTATTTACAGAGACAAAACTCGACATCATAACCATATTTGTGAATACTGAAGGAGTAATTTCCCTTGTTGGTATCAAACAAAATAACTATTAACCAGCAATTAATTGACTAATTGTTTAATTTTTTTAAAAATTGACTCATGTATTGTATTGTCTATGCCGATGATTAATTGTACAAAGATTCAACTCTGCGGGAGAAATAACATGCTCAAACTTTTTACCAGACAGACAGAGTGAGTTGATATAAACATTGTAAAAAACAAAGCTGGAACTACAAACCATTTCATTACAGATTTGTTTCTATTTCATTCTTTGTTTTATATGTTTATGGACAAGGGACGTGGTGCCTGAGTGGTTAAGCGCTTGACTTCTGAACCTGGGATCCTGGGTTCGAATCTCAGTGAAGACTGGGATTTTGAATGTAGGAATTTTTAGGGCACCTCTATGTCTACCCAACCCTAATAGGGAAAGAAAAGGTGGTTAGTTGTTGTGCTGGCCACATGACACTCTGCTTGTTGAATACTGTTAAAAAAAAACAACAGATGAACTTAACATCATCTGCCCTAAAGATCGCAAGGTCTGAAAGGGGAACATTTTTTATGAACATTCTCGAGTGTCACCTCAGAATGCTGACCACCTCCTACAAAGGCACATTCCTCGTTCCATATGCTCGAACAAATTTGTACAATACTCCTTCTTCCCTAGTGCTATTAGTGCATGGAATGGATTGCCTGAGCTAGAAAGGAAAACCAGAGACTTAGCAGAATTTAGGTCATTGGTTAAAATGCATGACAAAATGCATGACGCATTGGACGTAATCTTCTTCTTTTTTGAAGTAACGACTGTATTATATAAGATAAGAAGCTGCATACTTCAAGAAAAAGTCAGAACAAGATACTGGCCCCATAACACCCCTATGGAAGATAACATGTATGGAGAATCCCCTGATGGGGAAGCAACTTCACAGTTCGTATAAAACTGATTGCCTGAACCTTCCAGCATGATAATATGAACAGCGAAGAAGAAAGAAAGAGCATTCCTTCAGACAAAAGATTATTACAAACTTGCCCAAACTTCTTGCATGGCAGCAGAAGATGAACAGGGCATGCTGTATGACCAGATAACCATCATTTCTTTCATTTTAGCCTATGATAACTTTGAAGTCTTAGCTACATTCTAAACAACTTTTAAACAGTCGCATTCTCATAATAGTGCTCAAAAAATTATTAGATGTTTGCTAAAAACTCAAAGAGAAATGGCGGCTTGTTATAAATTATCTGTTGAAATTAAAACAAAGTCTGGAACTTATAATTAAATACAATAGTTTACTAAAAAAATCCTGGTGCAGTGCTGATACTTACATTTATAAAAATATCTTGTGCATAGTTGTCTGTGTCCGAGTCCCAAAAGCAGCGACAGCCCATTCTAGAGACACAAAAGTGGAAATACTACAATTAATCACAAAATTAAATTGAGTTACATTTTTATTCACTGCAGGTGAATTCTGTCAATATTATTTTTACGGAGATTTTATGGCACATTGGCATAATTTAGGCCATGTCGTTCCTTTAGTCCTTCAAGGACTCTCTTCTATTTAAAAAGTATAGTAGGAACGTTAAGAGCTATACAAGATACTGTTTAAATGTTAAAATAAATTTATATGTCATGTATAAACATATTTTGTTAATAAGTTAATAAGATTCTATAAAGAAGTGTTCTGAGAATATATATATTCAAATAAAAGAGGCCAAAACTAAAGTTTCCCCTCTCAGAACTTGTGATCGATGAGGCAGATGTTAAGGTCATTTCTCTGTGGCCCACGGTTAATGAAGGTGTCATGTGGCCAGCACAACGACCAACAGCCTATACTTTTTCCCAACAATTATAGGTACCAAATAGAGCTGGGTGCACTGGACGCCAAAATAAAAAATTTCAGTCTTAAGCCGGATTCGAACCCAACACCCCTCTGTTTGGAAGCGATGCGCTGTACTACTCAGACACAGCCCCTCCTGATGGTGGCAAAAGAATCTGAATATCATGTGGCCTTTCTCAGGCATGAGGACATTAACCCACTTGCCAATCCCAAAACCTGCAAGAGTTTAGTTTCGCCTATAAAGCTGCCTCAGGCAAGAGTTTAGCCTATAAAGCTGCTTCAGGCAAGAGTTTAGCTTGTAAAGCTGCCTCAGGCAAGAGTTTAGCCTATAGGTAAAATGTTTTGTTTGTAAAATGTTTTACATGTTTCGGATGTTCCTTCAGAGTTGAAGATAGTTTACTTCCTAGTCCAAACCTCCCGCAGGATGACGGGGAATGGGAGCAGGCAGGATTTGAACCCTCAACCATCGATAAATCCGAACGACAGTCCATCGCGCAAACCGCACGACCAGGCAGCCATCCAGGTAGCAGGTCAATGTTTCTACTTAAGTCTACAAAACTGCTTACTTGACCCCTTCCCCTCTTTGCTCTCCAATGACAACTTGTACTATAAACTTGTATCTGTCATATCCTAAGTCTGTTGAGCATAAAGCAAATAATAAATTAAAGAAATAAAACTTATTCAAAGAATATCAACACAATCTTATTTCATGAATTACTGACATTACTTCAAAGCTTAGTTTCCCGTTCAGACCCCACTATCTATTGGGCATATGATGTACAGGTCATCTGTTTCTATGGCCCACGTTTAACAAAAGTGTCATGTGGCCAGAACAATGACAAACCATTAGAGCTGGGTGGATTAAGAGGCACCCAAACATCCTGAGGTTAAAAATCCCAGTCTTCACCAGGATTTGAACCCATGACCTCAGTTCAGAAGTCAAGTGCTTTACCACTCAGCCAATGCGCCTCCTACATTACCGCGAAGAAGAAGATAATTATGCTCTACATAATTGTTTAGATTATTCCATATTGCTAGGACAATGTGTACAAGTACTTTTTTTTCCCTAGAGCCATTAGAGCATGCCATGATTTACCTGAATCAGCACAGGAAAACCAATGACTTAGCAGAGTTTAAACCTCTAATTAACATGCATGACTAATGATTAATACATGGATACCTTTAGGACATAATTATTTTCACTTTTATTAGCTTTGGTTGTTAAAATTATGTTATGTAGTGTTGGTGGTTGAGATATTCAACAAACTATTTATTTGAAATGATATAGGAAAGTCCTTTAAAACCAAACAACAGAATGAATAGTACTAAATAAGTTAATCTAGCCATTTAGAAAACAATACTATATTACATAAAGAAGGACACAGTTGATGTTGTCAAATTCACTACAAGGCGTCTCTTCGTCCTTTTTTCTCTCTAACATATTTCCGTTTTAACTTTTTAATATACTGTAAAAAAATATCCGAAATATCCAATTAAACCCAACTTCTACACGTCTTATTTTCGAGTCATTACAGTATATCTAGATATATTTAGATCCAGAGATTCAAACATTATTCAATTTAAACTATTTTGATTAAAATTGCAGGTTTAACTGCTCTCTACACTTTAAATCTAACATATTTAATTATGTATACCTTTTAGTTTAAACTTTATAGAGTCTGCAATGTCTTTTGTCAATGCTGTAGATTCTTCTGATGAGTATGTAACACCTGATAGCTTCTCACCCAATACTGTGTGAATCAGTTCCTTGACATTGGCTGGCCGAAATCTAGATTTGACAAACAAAAAGCAATTAACATTAACAGATCACCTCAGTCTGGTAATGTAAATTTAGAGACTGCAATTCAAACAGATTTTTTTTATCTTCTTTTTCACAAGAAAATAGAATAACTGTGAAATAAAAATTACTATGATAAAAAAAAAGAAAGAAAAGAAAACGGATAAAATAATCTGAATAATGTTTAATCATTATGAGATTAATTGTATAATTGATGTCTAATTGTGAATTTGAAAATGGCTCTGGAGTACAATTTTTTCTTTCAAAAGATGGCAAGGGTAGTTTGGGTCTGAGGCAGATATAATCTGACTTTTGTCCTGAACTAATGCAATTTGGTAAATCATTTATGTAAATTAAAAATAGTAGTGGACCCAAGACTGTTCCTTGAGGTACACCTGAGTTTACTGTTATTGGTGTTGATTTAGAGCCATTTATTATTACAGTTTGTTCTCTCCCTATCAGAAAATCTTTAATCCACTGATGCAGTGGATCATTAATGCCGAAATATTTTAATTTTTTAAGCAAACTATGGTGGTGAACTTTGTCAAAAGCCTTGGAAAAATCTAGTAAGATAGCATCTATTTGTTCACTGTTATCTAAACCTTTTGAAAAGTCATCAATTAGTCCTATTAGTTGTGTTTCACATGATCTATTTTTCCTAAAGCCATGTTGGTATGGGGTGAGAACATTATGTTTGTCTAAGTGGTTTATGATGTTGCTACATATTATGTGTTCTAGGATTTTACATGTGATGCTGGTAAAAGATACTGGTCTGTAGTTTCCTGGATCAGATTTTTCTCCTTTTTTAAATAGGGGGGTGACATTAGCTTCTTTCCAGTCCTTTGGTACTCTGCCCTGGTTAAGCGATGCCTGAAAGAGTATTTTGAACACTGGGGCTAGCTCATTGCTTAGTTCTTTGAGTAATCTAGCTGGAATACCATCAGGTCCAGATGCTTTATTTGGTTTGGTGTTGGATAATAGTTTTTGAATTCCATTTTCTTGTACTACTAAATCTTCTATGTTGTCTACTTGGTTCAAATTAAGAAATATGTCTTTGTCTCCTGGGGCTGAGAATGCTGATGCAAAGTATTTGCTTAGGATGTTTGCTTTAGTTTCATTATCATTATGTATTATGTTATGTTCATCTTTTAATGGCGCTATGCCTGTTGTTTCCATTTTCTTAGACTTAATGTATGACCATAGGTTTTTGTTGTTATCTTTAGATATTACATTGTTTATGTATCCACTCTGCAGCTGTCTGCTTACTTTTTGGGTTAGGTGTTTAATTTTTATATACTTTTTGTGAACTCTTTCTGCCTTGGTTTCTTTAAATTTTCTATATGGGTTTTCCTTCTGTTTACAAAGCTTCTTTAGTCTATTATTAAACCAGCATTTATTTATTTTGTTTGATGTATATTTAGTTGGTATATGATTTTCTATAATGCTTTTAAGATGGTTTTTAATGAAATTCCAGAGGTCATCGACTGGTTGGTTAATGTCTTTTTCTAATAAGAATGTTTGTTGAAAGTTTAATGCAGCTTGGTGTAGTTGTGTTAGGTTACATTTATTCCAGAGTAAGATTTTTCTTTTGGGTTTTGAATTGGCTACTGCTTTTATCTGACTGTGTATTTTTATGATCTCATGGTCTGATAGACCAGGGATAATATCATAATCAACTACTAATCCAGGTCTGTTGGTTAAGAAGAGATCTAATGTGTTGTTTAATCTAGTTGGCTTTTTAATGATTTGATCTAAACTTAGGTTGTTTAAAGTTTCTATGAAAAGCTCATTTATGTCCTTAAGGTTTTGGTGTTTATCTATGGTTAGTGTGTTCCAATTTATATCAGGTAGGTTGAAATCACCCATAATCCAAAAAACTGCATTTTTATTTGTCTCTTTAAGTGTAGTAATCTGATTACATAGTTCCTGCATGTATTCTAAACTAGAATTTGGTGGTCTGTAAATGCTGCCTATTATTAGGGATGTTGAGGTGGTATTAATTTTACAAAATGTAGATTCTATATTTTTTTAGTTAGGTAAGGTAATTTCTTCTGCTATAAGAGTGTTTTTTTATTGCTAGAAGAACTCCTCCATGATTATCAGCCCTATCTTTTCTAAAAATTTCATAATTACTATTGAAAATTTCTGCATTATAAATTTCAGGATGTAGCCAAGTTTCTGTTCCTGCAATTATGTCTGGTTTCTCACATTCTAATAAAATTTCTAAGTCTGCTGATTTGTTCCTAATGCTTTGAAAATTTATTACTAAGGTTTTAAGGTATTTTGGTATTACTTCTTTAGTAGGTTTGTTTAGTGAGGCTGTTGTATTAATTTTAGTAGATTTAGGTTTAACAGTAGTGGATCTGGCTAGTGGTTGGTGAGTTTGAGTTGGGATGATGTTTAGGATGTTGTATGGGTTAGAAGTGTCTGCATCAAAGGAATGAAACAGTCCTGATGTAAACTGAGGTAACCCACACGGTACACAGTGCCATGATGCATCTTTGTTGCCTAAGGCATAATACACAGGTGTATTCATATGGAGACATGATGCATGGTACCATTTATTGCAGGTGTCACATTGAATGGCTTTCTGTTTCATGGTGCATACTTTTTTGCAGATGTTGCATCTATCTTTAGATCTAGGCCCTGGATTTGACTCTACATCTCCTGCTATTAATATTAACAGTGATAGGATAGGTATTTATTTCTACTGTGTCTGATTGAGAACTTCCATTTGTGATATTAGCAGATCTACTCGTAACTCTAGTCTAGTCGGTACGTGTGGCACAGTGTGCCGTCTATAACTTGAAACTTACTACTTATATATACAACTTAGTAGACGTAACTTGGTATTACTTACTTTTGTGAATAATTAGGTCTAATTATATAAGTGTTTTGAACGGATGATTCACTCTTCACACCTAGATTTATCTCACTTAATATTTCATCAGATGTAGGTTTCTTCTTGGCATCAATAGAATCTCCCATTTTGAAACTTTAGTTGAAATAAAACAACTTCCAAATATTATTCAGATTCACGAGGTGCCAAGCTATTACAAAACATTCAAAATGGTGTCCATAACAACCAGGGGAGATCATTCTAGAGATATGGAAAAAATAAATGATTGAGATCTTCATACCAAAATTTCAACAACATATGTTATTACATCTCCCTCAAATTCAAGGCAGGATATTACCATATTCAGTGAGCAACCATTGATATATAATGTCCCGAGGATCCAAAACAGAGGAGCCACCACAAAAGAGATACAAAATATTTAATTTTCAACGGGTCTGAAGATTTTAAGATGACATGAGAACATTTTTCATTACATTTTTACCGACAATAGTTTAAATCTTACTGTTGGCAACACTGTCATTTTAAAGAATTGTCCACATGTAGCTGTGGTCTTTACATATAAATGCAGCTTTGGGTTGTTTTTTTTATGACAGAGCGCAACTCCTTTATTGCAAGCATGATAAGATTAGCTCGATGTGTATATAGGCTAGGCCTATCAAGCACAAGGTGGCGGGCAGGATTCAAACCCGGGACTATCGAGACAAGTCCTGAGCACTCATAACACGACGCACAAGCATGCATCCATCCATAGTTGGCAATATGAGTTTTTTTTTTCCCTTTCATTGGCCCTTTTTTTTTTTTTTCTTTACTTTCATTAGAAAATTCCACATTTTACATACATAATGAGCAATGGACGAGCTCTTATCCAAATCACAAGAAAGATGACTTTACTTTAAGCTATCCCGACAAGACCAACGTCTAATCTTCGACTCAGGACCGGACACAACAGAATACGACAACATATGTACCAGAAGCTCAAAATTGGAACCAGTGAAATCTGCCCATGTGGAGTATCACCAGAGAATGTCGACCAAGTCCTTCAAAACTGCTCTCTTTACCAAGAGGCCCGTAAAAGACACTAGCCCCAAAACACCCCAATAGAAAGAAAACTGTATGGAGAGCTCCCTGATTTGGAAACCACTGCGCAGTTCATCTCGTGTATTGGTCTAGTCATCTGAACACTCCAACATAACAAATGAGAACAAAGAAGAAGAAGAAGAAACATGCATTAGAATAAAATGAATTCAAACAAAATTATAAAACTTGATTAACTTATTCTATGGCCTACTTCAGTCGCTCAGTGACTATGGATCATCTCGTGGGAATGAGATGAATACCTGGGCATTAGCTGTGGTCGGAATGATGTCGCCCGCACATCAGTTAACCCCTACCCACGCAGCGAATGTAGGCCTATCCAAAGGAACGGCAGTGCCGATACAGTTTGGGGGCAGCGGCGTCGCAGGTTCTGCCAGGATGTAGCACTGGGTGCTGCAAACTGCATTAAGGTCGCCATGTCGCCAGCTCCTGATTTTTCCCCAGGGTTGACTCCCGAAGCCTTTCCCATGATTGGGTATAGCTGCAAGGCAACAGTGGTTTGAATTCAGAGGTTTCCTTCTCCTAGGTGGGTAGCCAGCCATTGCTAACTAGCCCCTCCTGCCAGTGGCGTAGCAAAGTACCCGTGGGCCCGGGTTCAATAACATCTTGGTGCCCCCCCCCTCCAGCCAATAAGACAAATTTAGTGTGTGACAAAAATGAGTAATCTAAAAGCGAAGACATTCCAATGTAAAGATCGTACCTTTTTTTTTTTAAAATAAGTTATTCGAATTATTATTTCAGTGTGTATCTGAAGATTATGTCAAAAGTACTATTCTAAAGATGCCAAATAAGTCATGTGACCTTGATCCCATTCCAACTTCCTTGCTCCTTGAATGTTTAGATGAGCTTGTACCTACAATTACTAACATTGTAAACTCTTCACTGACTTCAGGCATTGTACCAAAGCAATTTAAGCATGCACTTGTCAGGCCCTTATTAAAGAAATCCAGTCTTGACCCGGAATGTCAAAAAAACTATCGCCCGGTATCAAATCTTCCCTTCCTGTCAAAGCTTCTGGAGCGCATGTGTTAGCGCAAATTCTTTCTCATCTTGAACAGTACTGTCTCTTGGAAGAATTTCAATCTGCATATAGGAAGTGCCGTAGCATAGAGACAGAAGTGGTCAGGGTACTAAACGACTTACTTCACAATTCCGACAAAGGCCACATATCAATTCTTTCCATGCTGGACTTGTCCGCAGCCTTTGATACGCTAGACCATGAAATTATGATGGCCAGATTCTCTGCAACTTTTGGTTTAGCAGGAGTCGTCCTAAAGTGGCTTGGATCCTACCTGACGGAACGCACCCAAAGTGTCGTTGTTAGCGGGACGGAATCAACAAGCTTACTTTTGAAGTACGGAGTACCCCAAGGATCAGTTCTAGGCCCAGTACTGTTCACTATGTACACATATCCACTCAGCGGTGTCATACGGCCAACCGGTATCTTATACCATTTCTTTGCCGATGACTCACAGTTATACGATTCACCAGTACCCTCAGAGGTGTCGCCTTTGGCAGAGAAAATCAGTAGTACAGTTGCAAGGGTGAGCGATTGGATGGTTGAAAATAAACTCAAGATGAACGAAGACAAGACAGAAATAATTAAGATTGGCACTAGGAACATTGTCTCAAAAGTTGAAAGCACAGATTCTCTCTTTATCACGAACTGCCATGTTCCTTTTGTCCATGTAGTGTGGAATCCTGGATTTTTCTTTGACTCAACACTATCTTTCGACCCACACATAAGTCAGCTCTGCAAAGGTCTTTATCTGCAGCTGCGCAGATTAGGCCAGATCCGACCATATTTAACAACGGAGTCAACAAAAACGCTAGCTGTGGCATTCATATTCTCCCGCCTTGACTACTGCAACGCCGTGCTAGCAGGTATACCTGATAACAAAATAGCCAAGCTGCAACGTATACAGAACAACGCCGCTCGAATAGTCCTTAAAAAAAAATACACAAGATTCTGCTACTACGCTCTTGCGCACGCTCCATTGGCTTCCCGTGAAAGCGAGAATCGATTACAAGGTCGCCACACTTTGTCATCAGTGTATATATAAAAACGAGATGCCCTTGTATCTGAACTGATTACTCCATATGTCCCCCAGAGAGCCCTGCGCTCAATGGACTCAACGCTTTTAGTAGTGCCACGTTTCTCCCTCAAAAGCTACGGTCTGCGGGCTTTTTCAGTTCACGGACCAAAGGTTTGGAATTCACTCCCCATTGATCTCAGACAGACAACATGCTACACCACTTTTAAGAAGAACATTAAGACCTATCTGTTTAAAACTTTTTTAGATTAGTTTGTCATGTTAGCTCCTGTGTTTGTGTTTGTAATGTTGTTACAGCGCCTTGAGCCTACATTTTGTTTGTTAACAGCGCTTTATAAATAAAATTATTATTATTATTATTTGGATGGTTTTAAGGTCATACGATGTGAATGAGTGGGCATTGCATCGTATTGGTTTCAAAATCAACCACCGTTGGAATCCGCTATCGGATCAAACATTTTACAAACATTTAACACCTATATTTCATTTAGTATCAATGAATTTAGATCCAACCCAGGACTTGTGTGACAGGCTCGAGCTAAATGGGAGATGACATAAACGCGGCTTGGTGTTGGACTGCATTGATGTTGGAAATCAAGTTCCAGTGCTTCTTGTGACTGAATTAGAGACAGCATTATAAGCGCACATTCTTAAAAGCACGGGATAAAACGATATTATTAATTAATATCTATTCGTTTTAAGACACATTAGGAAGTAATATGTAAGCATGTAGTTTAAATATTGGACTATTAGTGTTAAGTTAAATTTTAATTTAGGTGATGGCCAGAGACTGTAGATGTATACAACGTAACCACTGCCTGCTACACAAGTAAATATCTCTCCAGTATTGCGAGGACTATAGGACGTAACCACTGCCTGCTACACAAGTAAATATCTCTCCAGTATTGCGAGGACTATAGGACGTAACCACTGCCTGCTACACAAGTAAATATCACACCAGTACTGCGAGGACTATAGGACGCAACCACTGCCTGCTACACAAGTAAATATCTCTCCAGTATTGCGAGGACTATAGGACGTAACCACTGCCTGCTACACAAGTAAATATCTCTCCAGTATTGCGAGGACTATAGGACGTAACCACTGCCTGCTACACAAGTAAATATCTCTCCAGTATTGCGAGGACTATAGGACGTAACCACTGCCTGCTACACAAGTAAATATCACACTAGTACTTCGGGTTCAGGAACATCTTGATGGGCTCCTCTCCAGCCAATAAGACAAATTTAGTGTGTGACAAAAAATGAGTAAACTAAATGTAAAGACATTCCAAATTATTCTAAGAACTTATCGCGACAAAACGGCCGCGTCAACGACCATCGTGCCAAAATTGCTGCGCTTAAACGTCGCGACCCCTTTTATAAATTATTCAACAACAATAACATCAAAATATTTACAAAAACACCTAATTAAATTAATTTCCACTCTGATAAATAAAAACATATTTTCTCTAGTGTAAACTTTGAAAACTATGAAACATTATACGAGGCCTAAAGGGAGATAACACTGAAAATAAAACATTTTAATCGTGTTCTCCCCTTATGAATCATACCTGTGGGAAATCTCTGTGTTCTATTTATAAACCGAATCTTGTCTCTATTCAGGTGTGTTGACTGCGAAGGCGACACACGACTTCCCACAACACCATGACTAAATGTGTGCAAGGTTACACGAGGATTAAGTAACGAGAACAAGGGACTCCTAGAAATAGTTTCTCTTCAGGATAATTATTAAAGTTCGTCCTGTAAACGAAATGACAGGTTAGTTAAACGCTGGTTATAATATTTCATTTATTTTTTTTTCTATCTAGATCTAGATTTGTTTTTCTGCATGCTGACATGGCTAATAATTACGTCTTCAGAGAATCATAACTTTACCGTAATTGTATTCAGTTGTCGTAAGCACTGGACGCACCCATTTATTTACGTATGGCCAGTCGATTCATTTATTTAGTTCGGAAATAGATCTAAATGTTTGGAAATAGATCTAGATCTAATTTCTTTTACACTTTTATTTCATGTTTACGTTTTGAAGATTAGATCTTTCCAATTGTACCTAACCCTTTTATTTCATGGATGTGTCCGGATTGTTATATTTATATTCCTAAACAAAAATCCACATTTGAACTAGAGTTTATATGATAAGAGTTTAGCCCAATGTTGACATAGGTTTAGGTCTAGTGCAGGGGTTCTCAGCCTGTGGCTCGCGATCCACTTGGGGGTCGATTGACCATTTGCCAGGGGTCGCCTAAGACCATCGAAAATATGGATTGTTATTGCCTACTCCTCTATTGCTGTATGTGTGTGTAGGGGGGGGGGGTCGAGTCAGAGTGGGGGATTGTAAAATGGGGTCGCCGAGCTTAAAAGGTTGAGAACCGCTGGTCTAGTGGTTTTATGTAGCCAAGATGAAGTAATTGTTAAAAAGGGTAATAATTTTATATATATATATATATGTTACTGTGTATGTCTCGCTAAGTGGAAGGTATTAAAATCTGACTTTTGTTTTTTCTGCTTTAAAAATAGATCTAAATAGACCAATAGATCATAGATCTAGATCTACGTGTAAACAAGTGAATTCAAAATTATGTAATTTTGGTATAAAGTTGTATTAAAATAATATATAGATCTATCGATCTTTGTGCTATGATTAGATCATAACATGGACCTCACAATAGCAGCACTAAAGTACTAATAGGAAACACAAGAACTAACGTACGATATCTGGACTTAGACATATAATGGGTCACAAAGGGCCAGATATCTTTAAATAGCTTAGGGTCTGTTCAAGTCGAAAGACGGCTTTGTTAACGTACATGTGAAAGTGAAACAAAAAAGGCTTTTCTTCATTGCAGTACACGTTTGTTGACCTGAAGCACCAGACTGCTGGTAGACCAGAGACAACTATACCGCTGTAGGCGTATTATATCTTAACTTATAACACTTGAAATAACTTGAATAAGTTCTTTTGTGAACAGTACTATATATAATTTTTATTACAATATAATGAATATAGAATAGACTAATTCGACTTGAGATACATTACATAAATGTGGCAGACTTTTAGTAATAATATAAAATGGTATTTTGAATCTAATTCACTACAAACACACGTCTTTTCACTCTGACATTCTGGAGTCGTATGGCCTTCCCAAAACACCTTACGACACTGACGCTTATCTTGCATCATTCACATTGCATAACGTCGTCTGACTGTCACGATAGAAACACACACTCCATAACATTCACATCCTCTTCTTTCTACAATAATAATACGTATTTAACACGTAGAGATTTAAGTAAGTCGAGGCCCGTTTCAAAGAAGACCCCCAACCTCTTTTGAAGTTTTACGGAAAATGGATTTGAGTGATTATAGTGTAAAGACACATTAGAGCAGGCCACTTGTGCATTTTATCTCGCTTTCCTTTTTTTTTTAAATATTAAAAATGCATGTTTTCAAAAGTTTTTAATCTATTAATTTGTAGATGCAAACCTTTGAGGGTTATAAAATGTTTTACATGTTTCGGATGTTCCTTCAGAGTTGAAGATAGTTTACTTCCTAGTCCAAACCTCCATCAGGACGACGGGGGATGGGAGCGGGCAGGGTTTGAACCCTCGACCGTCGATAAATCCGAACGACAGTCCAGCGCGCAAACCGCATGACCAGGTTAAGCCTGCCCTGTCGTAAATCAGGACCTTAAGTTTTTAGATATACGCATTTACTTTAAAAACAAAATCGTAAATTCGTCTCTGGACAAACATATTGACTTATCGATAATAAGTAGACGAGTCGTAATTACATTTCTCTCCCATCGTGTATGACAAACGGCATCGACACATCTCTTATAAGTCTGGCATTTGTAACCCTTTGAAAGAGAAAATTCTTTATCCGTATCTTTTCATATGTTGGATTTGGTTTTTTTGGAAAGATATGGAAGCAGACAATAGTAGGCCTAAATTCTTGAGTGTTTTAGAAATATTCAAAAAGTTGGAACATGGCAGGGCACTATGACGACACATATTTGTAATTCTGTGCTTCATTCATACAATGACAGGACGTCAGTAATATTCTATAACAAATAAATGCAGTTTAAAAAAGTCCCTTGATTTATTTTTGCTTGATACTTTTGGCTTTTATACTAAATGTAGAATGCATCATCAGCAGATCCCAGAAAAATATACCCCAACATTCCTAGCATGTGATGAAAGTGCACGTGACCGACGTGAGGGTTACATCGCTAAAAATAGCATTTGTTCAAGCTCACGTCTAATATAATAGGGCGTGTTATAGAAGTATTTATTGATTCCGGATATTGATTTCATGAGATCGATAGAAACATCATGAAACAAAAGAATGTGTTCATGTATTTTTATTTTTTTTTAGCTTGTAGAGTGCCAACATACGTGGTCCATTTAAAGGCCGGAATACGTGGCTCCTCTTAATGGGGGTGTCATTTTGGGTAAACATTTTTGATGGGCGCTGTAAAGGATAGAGCTCTTAGTGACCCACAGATGTCCCGAGTTCGAAACTTGGAGCTTAGAACCTTTTTTTTTTTTTTTTCAATTCCTTTTTTATTTTACTCTCTTGGTAAAACTTTGGAAGCACATGCGAGGAGTGTAAAATTGTTTGAGTGGGAATAATAACTGTGGAATTCAAAACGAGCAATATATATATTTTTACAAAGTTTATATCAACTCACTCTGTCTGTCTGTCTGGTAAAAATTGATTAAACGATCAAGTTGAAACGCTACACAAATATTTATTGCACCTAAGAAAACATGAGTTATTTTAGAAAAATAATCAATTTGTCAATTAATTATTGGTAATTAATTAATTTTATTGTTTGATATTAAATATGGTAAATTACTTCTACATTATTTAGATATTTAGCTGTAAGTGCGGAGTTATTCCCCTTAGATAAGCTTTTTTAAAATGATTAATACAGAATAAATAGATTTAATGAGCAGTGTTTGTCTCAGAAGCGGCAAGGATTAGAATTACGGCCCCTGATTTAATCATACGAAATTGTGGACGGCACTAAGACAGGCACTATATGACTCTATATACAAGCTAAACACTAAGGTTCCTTTAAAGGACTGACATTTTATGGGGCAAGTCTAGTTCATTTTGCCAATTAGCAATTAGAGTGATATGCTGGCTTCACAACAACCAATCGGCTACAACTCGTCAGAAATCTACAGAAGGGACAGAACTCATGATTTCAGAAAGTTCTATATTTAGTTTGATATTTTTCAGGCGAAGCAACCTTTTGCAGTAGTTCAACATATGCACAAACACAGGTGCCCTCCATGCTCGGCATTATATTCAGATTGTACTTACAAAGTTATGCAGATTTTTAAGTCTGTTTATAGGGCTTTGTATACTAATATGGCTCAAAGTACTAAAAGGGCTAGGGCTCTGAGTACTAGTAATTAGAAGTAAAACTGAACAGAAACAAAAATGAGCTTAGAGTCTATGATTGTTGATAAACTATATTACGATATAGAGATTTAATGCAACCCCGCAACTGGACAATCGATGTCATTTATTGTAAACGTTTGCGCCGTGCTAAAGAGATTATCAGATAGCATACATGTCCAGGTATTCGTATAGGTCATTGACCGCAATACATTAGGTCATTCGTTGTCTTGTGGACCTATAGCCGTGTTAATATTCTGACATATGTGACCTGCTACGTACAAATTAAGTAGGGCTGAAGGGACTTTTTTTTTTCCTCTACATAGTAAATATCTGGATCTAGATCGTGGCCACACACATAGGGATGCCATTAGGGTGTAAAATGGAAGGACCTTACCTTTAAGATTCTCAGTAAGACTGCTAAGCCTCTTCATCTCGGAAACACTTTATTTAGTAAATACCTAATATTACTAACAAGACACATTTCTTATTCCATATGCTTGGACTAATTCGCATAAGTGCTCCTTCTTCTATAGTGCATTAAAGCAAGGAGCGGGGTTGCCTGATTCAGCCATGAAAATATAATGCCACTTAGATGAGTTTAAGTCTCTTATTAACATGCAGGAATACGCGTAGCACGCAATTATCTTATCTATTGAAGGAACGTCTGTACTTTATAAGATAAGAACGAAAGTGGGCATATACGATTTGTGAACATTTTGCTTCGTTTCATGATTTTTGTGTTAAAGATAAACTTTTTAGATCGCACATGTATTTATTGTCTTTCCCAATTGATTGATTGTCTGATAGTTCCGTGGTCTTATCATGTTGTATGGGATTCTTATTTTTATATTTCATTATTTGAAGGGCTCAAATGAGTCTGTGTCATTTTATGTCTGGAGAGAATCATTTCCCTTGTGTGGCTAAAGAGGCCAATCCTTGATGCACAGCTTCGGTCACAGGTCGGGCATATATGCAGTGGCGTAGCATGGTACCCTTGGGCCCGGGATCAATATTATGTTGGTGGGCCCCCTTTTTCCATTAAGACGAATTTAGTGTGTGACAAAACCTATCGAACAGTCTGTATGCATCAGTATATTTTCCAGGGAATAAAATCATTACGTTTGATTCAGGACTCCGTTGAAATAAACTTGTCTTAATGTTTGTACAACTTCTAACAGAACTAAACCACTAAAAGGTGTTTCAAATAAACAAAATAATTATGCGCTCATTATTGTCCCCCACTTTCATATAATAAATTTTCATCGCGCAAGACACATTTTCATCTACCTTGTTCAAAGCGAGGATTGGACTTTACAGTTATCTTCGAATCCATAGGCAATGAGAAATGTGCTAATCTTCGATCACGAAGGAGGATATATATATATATATATTCTCCTTCCGATTAAACTTCTGTGTGTCCAACTAGTAAACATTGAACAAAACTCTTTGCCTATCCCTTAGTCTGTTGGACCGTTGGGGCACCAAGCAAGACTCGTCGACCGTCTTTTTCCATTCCTCCCTGTCTGTTACCTTGTTTAGAATCTCTATCAATGGCAGGCCCGTCCATTCTTTTATGTAGTCCTCCCATCGCTTTCTCTGTCTGCCTCTTCTTCTTTTTCCTGGTACTGTTCCCTGAAGGAAGGTCTTCGCGAGCCCCGAAGACCTTGTAAAATGGCTATAGATTTTGAGCTCACGTTTTGTCACTAAAGTTAGCAAGACTCTAGCTTTATGTAAATCAGTTAAAATTAAATAGATGTCACAATCATTTACTAAAATTTCATTTTTTTCTGGCCTTTTGATTAACAAAAGTTCAAAATCATTACATCTATTTCTATACTTTTCGCCTTTTTTTTTTTCGCTCAATGAAAAGAATATCAAGTGAAATCAACTTGCTCTGGGTCATAGAACTTTAAAATATATATTTTTTTATCAATGGCAACTTCAAGATTGACCACCGTTCTGAACAAACTGTTACAGTTGTCAAAGCAAGAAATAACATCCAAGTGGAGACAATGTTCAGAAAACTTAATGATCAAGTGAAAAAAAAAAAAAACGTATTGAAAATATACTAAATATGTCTTTTTTGAAGGATTTCATCTCTGAACAAAATTCTTCGGCAATATCATCTGGGTAGATGAGACTTGAAGTATGGCGGCATCATTTAACTCTTTGTCGTCCGCTCTTGAAATGAAACAGGGCATTGACAATTGAAACATGACGGAATATCCCAAAGAATATGTCCTGTAACCGAGACACAATGGAGTCGATAGTTCGGTAAACATTTTAATTTCGAAAGTCTCTAGAATTTTTTCTTCACTGAAGTCAGCCAGGTGGAGCCACGTTGCGTGTCGGTTCTGGCCCACGTGCCGTATTTTGGTCGGCATCACTGGTTTAAAGTTATAGAATAACGAAAAAGGTATAGAATTTTGTCACAGGTAGTTTAACTTCTATCAGATACAGTGTTAGCCAATTGTAACTTGATAAACACAGTAGGGACTTTTACGTTTGATCCGCTCTCCAGCGTCATCGTTAAATGTCTATTGTGATAAATAAATGAGTAATAGAATATGTATGCAAAGCAAACCAAACCAAATTTAAGTCACTGGTAATCCCTTGATATAAATGGTAATTTTTCGAGTTTCATAGGTTGCCATGGATCATATACTACAATAAAAAAAATTGTGTCTGTAATTTCGCTCCTACTTTGCTGTTTATCGGGGAGGGAGGGAGCAGGGCTGCCAAAGAAGTGTCGACAGACTACGTGTCATCAGTGCGCCCCACTGGCTACCACCACTGAATCAGAAACCCCATTGGTAGCGAACCATGCTGAGAATTACTCCCTTAGAGCACTTGAAAGGAAGCGAGCAGTGAGTCTTAAGGTCGCCTTGTCCCCGTATAATGACAGCCTTAGTGTCCGACATGTACCAGTTTTCTCTCTATCACATCCTTGTCCCGATCGTCTTTCATGCAGAACTCGGATCGGACACTTTGGTAAGTGCACGGTTCATCATGCCCTCCGACCGCGAGGACATCCCATACCCTTTTGACACCTTCTTCTAAGCCCTCTAAGGCCCCTAGTGCGGACATCCGAGTCTGTAAACAAGACCCGTCATCAGATAAAGTGACCACATCAAGACCCCATATCAGCGTGTGGCCAGGTAACGCGGCTTTTTAAGTGAAACTGAACGAATGCCCCAAATAGAGTGGGAGAGAGGGGTGGTGGGGGGGGGGGGGAGGGCGTGCCACTGAATAAATAGATTTAATGAGCAGTGTTTGTCTCAGAAGCGGCAAGGATTAGAATTACGGCCCCTGATTTAATCAAACGAAGTCGAGATTGACTCTCTTGCGTCACGCATTAGCAGAATGGTAGTCTTGTAATAGTCTATCTCTTATACAGTTATGTCCCCTGCTTGGCATATATTTAACTGTAGTACCTGAAGGATAGAGTTATATTTTTTCTTACAGTTGTAGTAAATGCATGACAAGCTTACTGAATGGGTTACCGGTATTGTTTGTTTACTTTTTACAAAGCTTATATCAACTCTGTCTGTCTGTCTGGTAAAATGTGTGTACACATTATTTCTCCCACACCAAATCTCGGATCAAGCTGAAACTTCACACAATTATTCATTGACATAGACAAGGCATGAATCAATAAAAAAAAAAAGGAACCAATTAGACAATTAATTACTGGTAAATCATTATTTTGTTTAATAGCAACAAGGGGAACTAATACTTCAGTATTCACATATTATGGCTACATTTGTTGGGTTTAGTCCCTTTAAATAATTGTTAACGCTATTTCTCCCTTACGCATTCTCCGTTCAAGTTGATACCTTAAACAGTTATTTAGTGTACCTAACAAAAGCACGATTAAGAAAATAAAATACTCAATTAGCTAATTAATTATTGGTAGTTCATTATTTTGTTTCATATTGAATAAGGGAAGTAGCTTGTACATTGTTGGTAGATATAATTTTAAGAACGGAGCTCTTCCCCTTTCAGATAATCTTTTTTTTTTTTTTTTTTTAAATAAGATTTTTAAAATATTTTTTTTTCCTACATTGAGGTAAGTTCTTACCAAGCCAACTTTTTTTTTTTTTAAAGTGTAAAAGAGAATACGGAAGCATTGATATAAGCGAAGCAACAATGATCTTCCAAGATGGCGTCCTTGACCTTGTCTATGTTTATTTATTTCAAAATTCCCCCCCGAATCCTCCCCCTTTTTTCACCATCTTGCAATATCTTTCTCCTTCACCTATCCCTTAGTCTGTCGGACCGTTGGGGCACCACAAAAGATCTGTCTACCGCCTTTCTCCATTCCTTTCTGTCCTTTGCCTTGGTGAGAATTTCATTTAATGGTGAGTCTTCCCATCTCTCTCTATCTTCCTCTTCTTTTTCCTGGTACTGTTCTCTGAAGGAAGGTATTTGCAAGCTCTGAACCCTTTAGGTTCCATTATATCTCTTCCACATTTCTTCGCATCTCTTCCTCTTTTTCATTTTCTCTCACAATTTTACTTTCTTACTACTCGAGTCTACAAATAAATGCATACAAGAAATGATGGAGAGGCTAGATAGAGAGGCACCCAAAATTGTGGAATAAAGGCATAGGGTGCCCGAGTCAGAGCTTGAAGAGTTTGACAAGTTCACATACCTTGGCAGCATCATAACGATGGGGGATTCCAGCCAGGAGTTAGCGTGTCGAATAGGAAAGGCAGGGAGAATTTTGTATGGGCTGCGGTCTATTTGGACAAGCCATTGCACTTGAAACAAAAATACACCTTCTTAACACAATCGTCATCCCAACAGCAGAATATGCATGTGAGACATGGAAGTCTTCTGTCAAAATTGAGAAAAGACTAAATGTCGCTCAGCGAAAATGGCTAAGACGGATTTTAAGAGTCTTTTATAGAGATCGGATCTCAAACAAGGAAATCCTATATCGAACTGGGAACTGACATGTTCTCCTACAAAACGAATTACGCATACCAAGAGTTGCGATGACATGGAAGGCCAATACGAGGAAAGCGTAAACAGGGACGTCCTCTTATAACTTGGCGCCACACTTTCAGGGGAAACCAGGTGGGAGGAGGCTTCAGACATTGCCAGTGACGGATCTTTTAGGAAACAGCCTGCAGCCCAATGGCGCGGTAGGATCTTAGTTTAAATATTTTATTACTTAAAAGTTTCTTGGTTGATGCATGCTAACTCTTGTAGGCTTTAATGGCGCTTGGGAGGAACGGGCTCTTACAGTCTGTATTCCCATCATATGGAATAAGACAAGTTTATATTCTCTTGTTTTTCCGAAACTTTATGAATTTTGTATTTGATTTATGAATTCTTAAAAGCATTGACTAAATAGGTTACTTCCGGCAAGAGGGCAAGTACCGACAACTCCACTATTGCAAACAAACTTCAAAGAAGGCTGCTTTGTCTTGTGAGGACATTGGGCTTCACATTGGCTATCAGCTCCTCCCTCTCCTCATGGAATTCTCGTGTTTCTTGACCCCAATCCTTGTCTCACGCGTCACTAGTGTAAACAAAAGGGGTCAAAGTCATGTGACACTGTCCAGTTGTTTGACACTGGAAAGGTATGTTGTGTGTGTGTACTTCACGAATTATGTTGATGTCATTTGGTACTTGACCATTTGCAAGATACAATGGAAAGAGAGAGAGAGAGATAATATATAAAGAGAACTAAAGAGAAAGAAAAAAGAGAATGAGTTAGAGAAAGAGGAAGAGAACTAGAACTAGCGAGTAAAACGAGAGGGAGAAAGAGGGAGAGAGCTATGTTGATAACGCCAACGAAACGAGGTTGGAGAAATTAAATTGGACCCCCTCCCCCCCTTTCTCCAAAACAATTATTGTACTTACTTACACCCCACGTCTAGACTAAGACGTATGCAAAGTAAGGAACCCCATAGAACCTCGAGGCTGAAGAGGTGCCTATTTTTTTTTTTTTACAAAGCTTCTATCAAATCCCTCTGTCTGTCTGTCTGGTAAAAAGTTCGAATATGTTTTTTTTTCTCTCCCATTTCTCATTTTCGGTTCAAGTTAAAAAATTAATTAAACCTGAAATTAGTTACTTAATTGTTGGGGATTGATTGTTTTGTTTGATTTCGAAAAAGGGGAATGAATGCTGCTTGATGAGAGATGTGGATATATATGGATTTAGCCCCCTTATTACGTTTTGACACGTTTTTTCTTCCCATTCTCGGTTCAAGTTGAAATTTTGCATAATTATTCATAGTCGATAACAATACACGAATCAATGCAATCCAATTAGTTAATCATTTATTACTAATTATTTAAAAACAATATAACAGAAAAGGAGATAAACCCCGTAATTTTCAGATAAATGGCTGTACTTAGAGGTTCCTTCCCTTAAATAAGCTTTGTTTAAAAAAAAAGTATTTTTTTTTCTAATGCTTTTTTTGTTACCAGAATCCAAGAAATCATAAGGTTCCACTATAATCATGCTCCAATTCTCAATATAATGGCATCTTTTACCGTAGAGATGTCCACTTATGGTTAGAGATGACCTCATCCCTTTCATGAACCATGTGACCCGGGAAAGGAATCGGCTCTTCCCCAACCCCTCTGTCTGATCATTTAATCACATCCGTTTGGTCACGTGACACGGTCTCTTAAGACCGCCCAATGGATTCCGCCTTCCCATGCGAGGCCGGATGCCGAGCCCATGAGGCGCCATCCACATGCCTATGCATCTTCTACCAGTTATGTCTAAAAATTACCAAGTATAAAAACTCTTAAAAGGGCAATACAAATATCCGAAAGTAAAAGTATGGCAAAGGGTAACGCAAGTCAGGATTTTAGATAATAATAATTAACCAACTTTATTCTCTTTGCTTCTAATTGTTCGAAATACGACCCCCCTCCCCCACCCCACTGTTTCCCAACTAAGCTTGCTCATTCTCCCTTACCACTAAATAGCCAATCAAAATAATTTTGCCTGACGCTTCCTTCTACGGTCAGCATTAACACAATTTCCATATTTTTTAAATTTTTTTTTTGGCGTCGTCTGCAATGTTCCCGTCATCTCCGCCATGTAAAAGGGGAAATAATCGTGGCGCGCTTGGTAGAAATCTAATTACAAAACTAACGCAAGTTACCACCCCTTCCCTTCTCTCTCTCTCTTATTGTTTTTGTTGACTTGGTTGACGTCCAAGAAAATGGTAAAAATGGCGCCAAGCACGATTCTATTAACTTCGATGATCAGAGAAGCAGTTAATGTAGATAGACGTTTAATAATACCCAATGGCATTGTTGTGGCAGAAAGGAGTCAATCTCTCCCCCTTTCCTTTCCCCCCAAGTAGGACGGAAGAAGGATTCCCGAACCACTATAATGAACACATAATTACGTTTTGTAGTTAAAATGACAAGGATCTGACAGTGATACAGATGGCATAGTTAAACCAACAGTAAAATGACTTAAATGTATTAAAATTTATATAAGTTGACTACAGTAATAATATTAATAAGAATATTGTGGCATTTTACGACTCCGATGGAAGCTTCTCCTTTTTTTGCAACTTTTTGAGTGATAAAAGAGGCCAATCCTTGATACACAGCTGCAGTCACAGGTTGAGCATCTGTAATCACCGGGCGCTGTTGCATTTACATATATATATATATTTACAGCGGTGATCAATGGCTTTTGATAACGAGATGATTTGTTCGTACAGCCATAAGACAGCGAGGATATAGCTAAAAGCTATGTTTTGACCGTTGTATAACCTATGGTTTTATGTTAACGTGAACGTATGATCTTCAGCTTTAGTGACGCACGGTCTAACTTTTAGCCACCAAATACAAACTCGCTATTGTGCAGTGCTCTTTTTTTTTTAACGGTTTTAAAATTATGGTATCTGTTTCAAAAGCATATAGCTGTTTCAAAATCATTGAAGATGTTTTAATATTATAGTATGACTAGATGCATGACGCGTAGGACGTAATCATCTTTTTTTTTTCAGTAACGTCTGTATTTTATAAGATATGAAAATAGTTGCTGTTTCAAAATTATAGAAGCTGTTTCAAAATTATAGAAGCTGTTTCAAAATTATAGTGGCTGTTTCAAAATTATAGAAGCTGTTTCAAAATTATGGTGGCTGTTTTATGATGGAAATGATTGTCTTAAAATTGTATTGACTGTTTAAAAAAAGTATGGAAACTGTTTTAAAATCATAGTAGCTGTTTCACCCCTCCTCCTGGACTGGGGCGAGGTGACATAACATGCTTCAAGTTGCCCTGGTCTAGATCTATGTTATACACCCAGCGCGTGTGCCCCATCTATTTCACCAACGCCAACCGGGTCGATACGACTGCCGGCTGAGAGAGGCCCCAGACGATACCAGTGGGGAGTGAGCGGCCCGACGCTGTTTATCGACGCAAGCGCTCAACCAGACGCCGCGTAAAAGGAGAGAGAAAGAACCAAAAAAAAAAAACACAACACATACAAGAAAAAAAAAACAATCTATGAAAGGGGGGGGACTAAGACTAAATGATGGCGGGTCCTTCGTATGACACAGCCGTGCTGTTCTAACAGTTCCGTGTATATTTATTTCACCATTTCACTGCGACGGCTGATTCCGGATCATTTGTGGGTATGCGATACCCACCATATCTATTATGTGTACTTGATTCGTAGGAGTGGTTCCAGGAGTGATTTTGTAAGATTTTATCACAGCAGACGACTGTTTTACATATTTCCGACAGAACGTACCAAAAAATGTGGCTAGTTCAAAGTAATTATCTGATAAAAACGAGGATGCTTTCTCAAACATATATTAGGTAGATCTATATTACGTTGTGCTAGATGAGTTTAACTTTCAAAAGTATGGATTGAATTAAAAATAGAATAACTTTGCTATAAATTAATAAGCAAACACCAATATATCCCTGGAGCTAAATCTAGGTTTGAATTTTTTTTGTTTAGAGTTTTAATGTCAAATGTATTTTAAATTGTCCAGGTTTTTTTTTTTTTTTTTTAATCTCCGGACTTTATAAAGGGAGATAAGTATCGTCTGGTATTTTATTGAATACAAATTATCTGTTTTTGTAAGTAAATCGACATGCGAGATTAAAGGACACTTTAAAAAAATAGTATGATTTATTTACCCGAAGTCTAGTTAGAAGAATCCCGTTTTCCAAAAGTCTAATTACCAGGAATTAAGTTAGCAAAAGTCTCTTTACCAGAAGAAGAGTAACGAAATATTTATCAGAAGTAAGCTAAGCCTATATTTAGAAATAGCACACATAGGTTATACTGTCACACTTTTGGTTAATCTAGATGAAATGAAATGTGGCAGAAGTCTAGTTAGCAAAAATGTTGATTACCAAAAGTCTAGTTAGCAAAAGTGTTAATTACCGGAAGTCTAGTTAGCAAAAGTGTAGCTACCAGAAATCTCTTTGCCAAGAGTTTAATTAGCAGTAGTCTGTTTACTACATGTGTTTAGTTAGCAGAAGTATATATGCAGAAGTCTTAGTTACCAATCGTCTATTTACAAGATGTATTTCTTTGAAATGCGGAGGAGTGTACCTATTTCTATTGGACACAAACCATTGTCGTATTGGTGTTTTGGCAGGCCTAATATAGGTTGTGTTTACTGTGAAAATAGTTCAGGTCTTGATTAAATGTTTAAGAGAACAGGTGATCTATATCGGCCAGAGGTAGGCTGTTTGTTGAAGCAACATCATTCGTAATAGGATCTCATTTAAATGCTAAAGTTTAAGTTTTGTTGAGTGAGGTGTAACTTTTTTTGTTAGTGCTTCATTGCTTCAACTAAGTTAATGCTATTTGTTCCGTTTGTTTGAGTCTTCCTATTTTTTTGTTTTATTTCATCTACACTTCTGCAACAAGAACAGGGTCAAGGTTGGTTAAGTGAGACAAAATTTAGGTCCTGTTATTCAAAAGATGGGCCTTTTTGTTGAGTTAAGCACATGTTAATTTGTATGCCGTCAATTTAGGGCTGGGTTTACATAAGTCAGCACATCCCATTCGTTTAGCGTTGTTTAAATTTGTCTAAATCTATCGAAAAACTAAAACACTGACTCAGACACACAGATGAATTTAACACATAATAGCATTCGATTCTTAATAGGGATCTCATGGTAAGTAAATACACACATATTTCTCCATATGCGTCGTAAGTTTCACGTGCCAAAACTGTGTGAAACGCGTGTGTAAATGCGCCGAATAAATAACAACACACCAGCAGTCCACAAGAAAGCGAGTGACGTTATTGATTTATATTAAGACTCCATGTTTGTTTATGTACCGGTGATCTAAAGCTACTTCCTTCTATTTCTTTGACGTAACAAAAAGATACTTTAAGTACACATTTTAAGTAATTTTTAAATCACAAAATATTCATATTTATATTTCCCTTTTTTTAAACCTTTAATTTTACAATTAATAATTCAGACCTCAAAGCCTTGATATTTGTACACAATGCTACACAGTGAGAATATATGCTTCATCACTTATGAAATAGCTACAATAGTGTTAGCATTGAACTTTTTCTTTCCAGTTAGAACCATTTGTTTCTAGCTAAAGGCTAGTCCTAGACTTCATGGATTAAAGAGTAAAATTACGAAGTCAAATACGCTTCAGGACAGAAGACTTTAAAGCAAAGTAACAATAGTTCATAAAAACACCAGTGCTAGCAAACACTAAAACACATCATACTAAAAAAAACACAAAGTTATAGGCAACTTTGTAAGTCCGTGTCCTAGGACGAAGTTGTACAGGTCCTCCCCAGTCCCATTAGAGCGTGGAATGGGTTGCCTGAGTCAGTCTGGAAAACCAATGACCTAGAATAAGTCTCTAATTAACAAGTATGACTACATTAACCATGTAGCTATGTGTAGGACGCCATTCTCTTTTGAAGTAACGTCTGTAACTTATAAGATAAGATACGAGTGTAGTATGTCAAGTAGCTAAAATGACTATACATTTTAAGTTCCCTTTCAAACCTTGCGATCTATAGGGCAGATGATGTAAAAGTCAAATACTTCTGTGGACTACGTTTAACGATGGTGTCATGTGGCCAGCACAACGACCAGTCGCCTTTAATTTACCCCAACTAATGCCAGTTACCCATTCGAGCTGGGGGGTCTCTCAGAGGCGTCTTATAGATTCCGAAATTTAAAAACCTAGTCGACCGGTGGCGTAGCATACGCCGCTATTTTGTATGGCCGGACTTAGGCCACTGCAACCAATGCGACCGCAGTGGGCCCCCACTTTCAAAGGATCCGCACTTTCATAGGACCCGCGCTAATTCAAGGTGTATAAATTATTAAATTAAACCATTTTATAACTTAAAACAGCGTTTCCGCTCTCTCCTGTCGATTTACCAGGAGCTCCTGGAAATCTCCCAAAATTGCAAAATATACGAAAAAGTCCTTAAAATATACGGAATTGTATAGACAATAGTTATCATTATGGGGTGTCACTCAATATGGAAAACACCAATCCAACGCGCGATAAATAAAAACGGCATTATGCATAAGCCGTAATTGTGTAATCTGGTGAAAGAAACTTCTCGCGCCTCAAACTAATGAAGAATTACTTGAGGTCAACAATTCTCAAAGATAGATTGAAACATTTGGCAATTCATGCTATTGAGCGTGATCTATGTAGGAAACAGAAATATTATGATATACTGTATGACTTTGCTACACGCAAGGCTCGTGAAGACAGTCCAGCGCGCAGTCTACTCTACTTTTTTCACTTTCAGGTGCTCTATTCAACAATTAAGTCTTCTCTACTATTTTCACTTTCAGGTGCTCTATTCAACAATTAAGTCTTCTCTACTATTTTCACTTTCAGGTGCTCTATTCAACAATTAAGTCTTCTCTACTATTTTCACTTTCAGGTGCTCTATTCAACAATTAAGTCTTGTCTACTATTTTCACTTTCAGGTGCTCTATTCAACAATTAAGTCTTCTCTACTATTTTCACTTTCAGGTGCTCTATTCAACAATTAAGTCTTCTCTACTATTTTCACTTTCAGGTGCTCTATTCAACAATTAAGTCTTCTCTACTATTTTCACTTTCAGGTGCTCTAATCAACAATTACGTCTTGTCTACTATTTTCACTTTCAGGTGCTCTATTCAACAATTAAGTCTTCTCTACTATTTTCACTTTCAGGTGCTCTATTCAACAATTAAGTCTTCTCTACTATGTTCACTTTCAGGCGCTCTATTCAACAATTAAGTCTTCTCTACTATTTTCACTTTCAGGTGCTCTATTCAACAATTAAGTCTTCTCTACTATTTTCACTTTCAGGTGCTCTATTCAATAATTAAGTCTTCTCTACTATTTTACCTTTCAGGTGCTCTATTCAACAATTAAGTCTTCTCTACTATTTTCACTTTCAGGCGCTCTATTCAACAATTAAGTCTTCTCTACTATTTTCACTTTCAGGTGTTCTATTCAACAATTAAGTCTTCTCTACTATTTTCACTTTCAGGTGCTCTATTCAACAATTAAGTCTTCTCTACTATTTTCACTTTCAGGTGCTCTATTCAATAATTAAGTCTTCTCTACTATTTTCACTTTCAGGTGCTCTATTCAACAATTAAGTCTTCTCTACTATTTTCACTTTCAGGTGCTCTATTCAACAATTAAGTCTTCTCTACTATTTTCACTTTCAGGTGCTCTATTCAACAATTAAGTCTTCTCTACTATGTTCACTTTCAGGCGCTCTATTCAACAATTAAGTCTTCTCTACTATTTTCACTTTCAGGTGCTCTATTCAATGATTAAGTCTTCTCTACTATTTTCACTTTCAGGTGCTCTATTCAACAATTAAGTCTTCTCTACTATTTTCACTTTCAGGCGCTCTATTCAACAATTAAGTCTTCTCTACTATTTTCACTTTCAGGTGTTCTATTCAACAATTAAGTCTTCTCTACTATTTTCACTTTCAGGTGCTCTATTCAACAATTAAGTCTTCTCTACTATTTTCACTTTCAGGTGCTCTATTCAATAATTAAGTCTTCTCTACTATTTTCACTTTCAGGCGCTCTATTCAACAATTAAGTCTTCTCTACTATTTTCACTTTCAGGTGCTCTATTCAACAATTAAGTCTTCTCTACTATTTTCACTTTCAGGCGCTCTATTCAACAATTAAGTCTTCTCTACTATTTTTACTTTCAGGTGCTCTATTCAACAATTAAGTCTTCTCTACTATTTTCACTTTCAGGTGCTCTATTCAATAATTAAGTCTTCTCTACTATTTTCACTTTCAGGTGCTCTATTCAACAATTAAGTCTTCTCTACTATTTTCACTTTCAGGTGCTCTATTCAACAATTAAGTCTTCTCTACTATTTTCAATTTCAGGTGCTCTATTCAACAATTAAGTCTTCTCTACTATTTTCAATTTCAGGTGCTCTATTCCACAATTACGTCTTGTCTACTATTTTCACTTTCAGGTGCTCTATTCAACAATTAAGTCTTCTCTACTATTTTCACTTTCAGGTGCTCTATTCAACAATTAAGTCTTCTCTACTATTTTCACTTTCAGGTGCTCTATTCAACAATTAAGTCTTCTCTACTATTTTCACTTTCAGGTGCTCTATTCAACAATTAAGTCTTCTCTACTATTTTACCTTTCAGGTGCTCTATTCAACAATTAAGTCTTCTCTACTATTTTCACTTTCAGGTGCTCTATTCAACAATTAAGTCTTCTCTACTATTTTCACTTTCAGGTGCTCTAATCAACAATTACGTCTTGTCTACTATTTTCACTTTCAGGTGCTCTATTCAACAATTAAGTCTTCTCTACTATTTTCACTTTCAGGTGCTCTATTCAACAATTAAGTCTTCTCTACTATGTTCACTTTCAGGCGCTCTATTCAACAATTAAGTCTTCTCTACTATTTTCACTTTCAGGTGCTCTATTCAACAATTAAGTCTTCTCTACTATTTTCACTTTCAGGTGCTCTATTCAATAATTAAGTCTTCTCTACTATTTTACCTTTCAGGTGCTCTATTCAACAATTAAGTCTTCTCTACTATTTTCACTTTCAGGCGCTCTATTCAACAATTAAGTCTTCTCTACTATTTTCACTTTCAGGTGTTCTATTCAACAATTAAGTCTTCTCTACTATTTTCACTTTCAGGTGCTCTATTCAACAATTAAGTCTTCTCTACTATTTTCACTTTCAGGTGCTCTATTCAATAATTAAGTCTTCTCTACTATTTTCACTTTCAGGTGCTCTATTCAACAATTAAGTCTTCTCTACTATTTTCACTTTCAGGTGCTCTATTCAACAATTAAGTCTTCTCTACTATTTTCACTTTCAGGTGCTCTATTCAACAATTAAGTCTTCTCTACTATGTTCACTTTCAGGCGCTCTATTCAACAATTAAGTCTTCTCTACTATTTTCACTTTCAGGTGCTCTATTCAATGATTAAGTCTTCTCTACTATTTTCACTTTCAGGTGCTCTATTCAACAATTAAGTCTTCTCTACTATTTTCACTTTCAGGCGCTCTATTCAACAATTAAGTCTTCTCTACTATTTTCACTTTCAGGTGTTCTATTCAACAATTAAGTCTTCTCTACTATTTTCACTTTCAGGTGCTCTATTCAACAATTAAGTCTTCTCTACTATTTTCACTTTCAGGTGCTCTATTCAATAATTAAGTCTTCTCTACTATTTTCACTTTCAGGCGCTCTATTCAACAATTAAGTCTTCTCTACTATTTTCACTTTCAGGTGCTCTATTCAACAATTAAGTCTTCTCTACTATTTTCACTTTCAGGCGCTCTATTCAACAATTAAGTCTTCTCTACTATTTTTACTTTCAGGTGCTCTATTCAACAATTAAGTCTTCTCTACTATTTTCACTTTCAGGTGCTCTATTCAATAATTAAGTCTTCTCTACTATTTTCACTTTCAGGTGCTCTATTCAACAATTAAGTCTTCTCTACTATTTTCACTTTCAGGTGCTCTATTCAACAATTAAGTCTTCTCTACTATTTTCAATTTCAGGTGCTCTATTCAACAATTAAGTCTTCTCTACTATTTTCAATTTCAGGTGCTCTATTCCACAATTACGTCTTGTCTACTATTTTCACTTTCAGGTGCTCTATTCAACAATTAAGTCTTCTCTACTATTTTCACTTTCAGGTGCTCTATTCAACAATTAAGTCTTCTCTACTATTTTCACTTTCAGGTGCTCTATTCAACAATTAAGTCTTCTCTACTATTTTCACTTTCAGGTGCTCTATTCAACAATTAAGTCTTCTCTACTATTTTACCTTTCAGGTGCTCTATTCAACAATTAAGTCTTCTCTACTATTTTCACTTTCAGGTGCTCTATTCAATAATTAAGTCTTCTCTACTATTTTACCTTTCAGGTGCTCTATTCAACAATTAAGTCTTCTCTACTATTTTCACTTTCAGGCGCTCTATTCAACAATTAAGTCTTCTCTACTATTTTCACTTTCAGGCGCTCTATTCAACAATTAAGTCTTCTCTACTATTTTCACTTTCAGGTGCTCTATTCAACAATTAAGTCTTCTCTACTATTTTCACTTTCAGGTGCTCTATTCAATAATTAAGTCTTCTCTACTATTTTCACTTTCAGGTGCTCTATTCAACAATTAAGTCTTCTCTACTATTTTCACTTTCAGGTGCTCTATTCAACAATTAAGTCTTCTCTACTATTTTCACTTTCAGGTGCTCTATTCAACAATTAAGTCTTCTCTACTATGTTCACTTTCAGGCGCTCTATTCAACAATTAAGTCTTCTCTACTATTTTCACTTTCAGGTGCTCTATTCAATGATTAAGTCTTCTCTACTATTTTCACTTTCAGGTGCTCTATTCAACAATTAAGTCTTCTCTACTATTTTCACTTTCAGGCGCTCTATTCAACAATTAAGTCTTCTCTACTATTTTCACTTTCAGGTGTTCTATTCAACAATTAAGTCTTCTCTACTATTTTCACTTTCAGGTGCTCTATTCAACAATTAAGTCTTCTCTACTATTTTCACTTTCAGGTGCTCTATTCAATAATTAAGTCTTCTCTACTATTTTCACTTTCAGGCGCTCTATTCAACAATTAAGTCTTCTCTACTATTTTCACTTTCAGGTGCTCTATTCAACAATTAAGTCTTCTCTACTATTTTCACTTTCAGGCGCTCTATTCAACAATTAAGTCTTCTCTACTATTTTCACTTTCAGGTGCTCTATTCAACAATTAAGTCTTCTCTACTATTTTCACTTTCAGGTGCTCTATTCAATAATTAAGTCTTCTCTACTATTTTCACTTTCAGGTGCTCTATTCAACAATTAAGTCTTCTCTACTATTTTCACTTTCAGGTGCTCTATTCAACAATTAAGTCTTCTCTACTATTTTCAATTTCAGGTGCTCTATTCAACAATTAAGTCTTCTCTACTATTTTCAATTTCAGGTGCTCTATTCCACAATTACGTCTTGTCTACTATTTTCACTTTCAGGTGCTCTATTCAACAATTAAGTCTTCTCTACTATTTTCACTTTCAGGTGCTCTATTCAACAATTAAGTCTTGTCTACTATTTTCACTTTCAGGTGCTCTATTCAACAATTAAGTCTTGTCTACTATTTTCAATTTCAGGTGCTCTATTCAACAATTAAGTCTTCTCTACTATTTTCACTTTCAGGTGCTCTATTCAACAATTAAGTCTTCTCTACTATTTTCACTTTCAGGTGCTCTATTCAACAATTAAGTCTTCTCTACTATTTTCTCTTTCAGGTGCTCTATTCAACAATTAAGTCTTCTCTACTATTTTCACTTTCAGGTGCTCTATTCAACAATTACGTCTTGTCTACTATTTTCACTTTCAGGTGCTCTATTCAACAATTAAGTCTTCTCTACTATTTTCACTTTCAGGTGCTCTATTCAATAATTAAGTCTTCTCTACTATTTTCACTTTCAGGTGCTCTATTCAACAATTAAGTCTTCTCTACTATTTTCACTTTCAGGCGCTCTATTCAACAATTAAGTCTTGTCTACTATTTTCACTTTCAGGTGCTCTATTCAACAATTAAGTCTTCTCTACTATTTTCACTTTCAGGTGCTCTATTCAATAATTAAGTCTTCTCTACTATTTTCACTTTCAGGTGCTCTATTCAACAATTAAGTCTTCTCTACTATTTTCACTTTCAGGCGCTCTATTCAACAATTAAGTCTTCTCTACTATTTTCACTTTCAGGTGCTCTATTCAACAATTAAGTCTTCTCTACTATTTTCACTTTCAGGTGCTCTATTCAATAATTAAGTCTTCTCTACTATTTTCACTTTCAGGTGCTCTATTCAACAATTAAGTCTTCTCTACTATTTTCACTTTCAGGTGCTCTATTCAACAATTAAGTCTTGTCTACTATTTTCAATTTCAGGTGCTCTATTCAACAATTAAGTCTTCTCTACTATTTTCAATTTCAGGTGCTCTATTCCACAATTACGTCTTGTCTACTATTTTCACTTTCAGGTGCTCTATTCAACAATTACGTCTTGTCTACTATTTTCACTTTCAGGTGCTCTATTCAACAATTAAGTCTTCTCTACTATTTTCACTTTCAGGTGCTCTATTCAACAATTAAGTCTTGTCTACTATTTTCAATTTCAGGTGCTCTATTCAACAATTAAGTCTTCTCTACTATTTTCACTTTCAGGTGCTCTATTCAACAATTAAGTCTTCTCTACTATTTTCACTTTCAGGTGCTCTATTCAACAATTAAGTCTTCTCTACTATTTTCACTTTCAGGTGCTCTATTCAACAATTAAGTCTTCTCTACTATTTTCACTTTCAGGTGCTCTATTCAACAATTACGTCTTGTCTACTATTTTCACTTTCAGGTGCTCTATTCAACAATTAAGTCTTCTCTACTATTTTCACTTTCAGGTGCTCTATTCAACAATTAAGTCTTCTCTACTATTTTCACTTTCAGGTGCTCTATTCAACAATTAAGTCTTCTCTACTATTTTCACTTTCAGGTGCTCTATTCAACAATTAAGTCTTCTCTACTATTTTCACTTTCAGGTGCTCTAATCAACAATTACGTCTTGTCTACTATTTTCACTTTCAGGTGCTCTATTCAACAATTAAGTCTTCTCTACTATTTTCACTTTCAGGTGCTCTATTCAACAATTAAGTCTTCTCTACTATGTTCACTTTCAGGCGCTCTATTCAACAATTAAGTCTTCTCTACTATTTTCACTTTCAGGTGCTCTATTCAACAATTAAGTCTTCTCTACTATTTTCACTTTCAGGTGCTCTATTCAATAATTAAGTCTTCTCTACTATTTTACCTTTCAGGTGCTCTATTCAACAATTAAGTCTTCTCTACTATTTTCACTTTCAGGCGCTCTATTCAACAATTAAGTCTTCTCTACTATTTTCACTTTCAGGTGTTCTATTCAACAATTAAGTCTTCTCTACTATTTTCACTTTCAGGTGCTCTATTCAACAATTAAGTCTTCTCTACTATTTTCACTTTCAGGTGCTCTATTCAATAATTAAGTCTTCTCTACTATTTTCACTTTCAGGTGCTCTATTCAACAATTAAGTCTTCTCTACTATTTTCACTTTCAGGTGCTCTATTCAACAATTAAGTCTTCTCTACTATTTTCACTTTCAGGTGCTCTATTCAACAATTAAGTCTTCTCTACTATGTTCACTTTCAGGCGCTCTATTCAACAATTAAGTCTTCTCTACTATTTTCACTTTCAGGTGCTCTATTCAATGATTAAGTCTTCTCTACTATTTTCACTTTCAGGTGCTCTATTCAACAATTAAGTCTTCTCTACTATTTTCACTTTCAGGCGCTCTATTCAACAATTAAGTCTTCTCTACTATTTTCACTTTCAGGTGTTCTATTCAACAATTAAGTCTTCTCTACTATTTTCACTTTCAGGTGCTCTATTCAACAATTAAGTCTTCTCTACTATTTTCACTTTCAGGTGCTCTATTCAATAATTAAGTCTTCTCTACTATTTTCACTTTCAGGCGCTCTATTCAACAATTAAGTCTTCTCTACTATTTTCACTTTCAGGTGCTCTATTCAACAATTAAGTCTTCTCTACTATTTTCACTTTCAGGCGCTCTATTCAACAATTAAGTCTTCTCTACTATTTTTACTTTCAGGTGCTCTATTCAACAATTAAGTCTTCTCTACTATTTTCACTTTCAGGTGCTCTATTCAATAATTAAGTCTTCTCTACTATTTTCACTTTCAGGTGCTCTATTCAACAATTAAGTCTTCTCTACTATTTTCACTTTCAGGTGCTCTATTCAACAATTAAGTCTTCTCTACTATTTTCAATTTCAGGTGCTCTATTCAACAATTAAGTCTTCTCTACTATTTTCAATTTCAGGTGCTCTATTCCACAATTACGTCTTGTCTACTATTTTCACTTTCAGGTGCTCTATTCAACAATTAAGTCTTCTCTACTATTTTCACTTTCAGGTGCTCTATTCAACAATTAAGTCTTCTCTACTATTTTCACTTTCAGGTGCTCTATTCAACAATTAAGTCTTCTCTACTATTTTCACTTTCAGGTGCTCTATTCAACAATTAAGTCTTCTCTACTATTTTACCTTTCAGGTGCTCTATTCAACAATTAAGTCTTCTCTACTATTTTCACTTTCAGGTGCTCTATTCAACAATTAAGTCTTCTCTACTATTTTCACTTTCAGGTGCTCTAATCAACAATTACGTCTTGTCTACTATTTTCACTTTCAGGTGCTCTATTCAACAATTAAGTCTTCTCTACTATTTTCACTTTCAGGTGCTCTATTCAACAATTAAGTCTTCTCTACTATGTTCACTTTCAGGCGCTCTATTCAACAATTAAGTCTTCTCTACTATTTTCACTTTCAGGTGCTCTATTCAACAATTAAGTCTTCTCTACTATTTTCACTTTCAGGTGCTCTATTCAATAATTAAGTCTTCTCTACTATTTTACCTTTCAGGTGCTCTATTCAACAATTAAGTCTTCTCTACTATTTTCACTTTCAGGCGCTCTATTCAACAATTAAGTCTTCTCTACTATTTTCACTTTCAGGTGTTCTATTCAACAATTAAGTCTTCTCTACTATTTTCACTTTCAGGTGCTCTATTCAACAATTAAGTCTTCTCTACTATTTTCACTTTCAGGTGCTCTATTCAATAATTAAGTCTTCTCTACTATTTTCACTTTCAGGTGCTCTATTCAACAATTAAGTCTTCTCTACTATTTTCACTTTCAGGTGCTCTATTCAACAATTAAGTCTTCTCTACTATTTTCACTTTCAGGTGCTCTATTCAACAATTAAGTCTTCTCTACTATGTTCACTTTCAGGCGCTCTATTCAACAATTAAGTCTTCTCTACTATTTTCACTTTCAGGTGCTCTATTCAATGATTAAGTCTTCTCTACTATTTTCACTTTCAGGTGCTCTATTCAACAATTAAGTCTTCTCTACTATTTTCACTTTCAGGCGCTCTATTCAACAATTAAGTCTTCTCTACTATTTTCACTTTCAGGTGTTCTATTCAACAATTAAGTCTTCTCTACTATTTTCACTTTCAGGTGCTCTATTCAACAATTAAGTCTTCTCTACTATTTTCACTTTCAGGTGCTCTATTCAATAATTAAGTCTTCTCTACTATTTTCACTTTCAGGCGCTCTATTCAACAATTAAGTCTTCTCTACTATTTTCACTTTCAGGTGCTCTATTCAACAATTAAGTCTTCTCTACTATTTTCACTTTCAGGCGCTCTATTCAACAATTAAGTCTTCTCTACTATTTTTACTTTCAGGTGCTCTATTCAACAATTAAGTCTTCTCTACTATTTTCACTTTCAGGTGCTCTATTCAATAATTAAGTCTTCTCTACTATTTTCACTTTCAGGTGCTCTATTCAACAATTAAGTCTTCTCTACTATTTTCACTTTCAGGTGCTCTATTCAACAATTAAGTCTTCTCTACTATTTTCAATTTCAGGTGCTCTATTCAACAATTAAGTCTTCTCTACTATTTTCAATTTCAGGTGCTCTATTCCACAATTACGTCTTGTCTACTATTTTCACTTTCAGGTGCTCTATTCAACAATTAAGTCTTCTCTACTATTTTCACTTTCAGGTGCTCTATTCAACAATTAAGTCTTCTCTACTATTTTCACTTTCAGGTGCTCTATTCAACAATTAAGTCTTCTCTACTATTTTCACTTTCAGGTGCTCTATTCAACAATTAAGTCTTCTCTACTATTTTACCTTTCAGGTGCTCTATTCAACAATTAAGTCTTCTCTACTATTTTCACTTTCAGGTGCTCTATTCAATAATTAAGTCTTCTCTACTATTTTACCTTTCAGGTGCTCTATTCAACAATTAAGTCTTCTCTACTATTTTCACTTTCAGGCGCTCTATTCAACAATTAAGTCTTCTCTACTATTTTCACTTTCAGGCGCTCTATTCAACAATTAAGTCTTCTCTACTATTTTCACTTTCAGGTGCTCTATTCAACAATTAAGTCTTCTCTACTATTTTCACTTTCAGGTGCTCTATTCAATAATTAAGTCTTCTCTACTATTTTCACTTTCAGGTGCTCTATTCAACAATTAAGTCTTCTCTACTATTTTCACTTTCAGGTGCTCTATTCAACAATTAAGTCTTCTCTACTATTTTCACTTTCAGGTGCTCTATTCAACAATTAAGTCTTCTCTACTATTTTCACTTTCAGGTGCTCTATTCAACAATTAAGTCTTGTCTACTATTTTCACTTTCAGGTGCTCTATTCAACAATTAAGTCTTGTCTACTATTTTCAATTTCAGGTGCTCTATTCAACAATTAAGTCTTCTCTACTATTTTCACTTTCAGGTGCTCTATTCAACAATTAAGTCTTCTCTACTATTTTCACTTTCAGGTGCTCTATTCAACAATTAAGTCTTCTCTACTATTTTCTCTTTCAGGTGCTCTATTCAACAATTAAGTCTTCTCTACTATTTTCACTTTCAGGTGCTCTATTCAACAATTACGTCTTGTCTACTATTTTCACTTTCAGGTGCTCTATTCAACAATTAAGTCTTCTCTACTATTTTCACTTTCAGGTGCTCTATTCAATAATTAAGTCTTCTCTACTATTTTCACTTTCAGGTGCTCTATTCAACAATTAAGTCTTCTCTACTATTTTCACTTTCAGGCGCTCTATTCAACAATTAAGTCTTGTCTACTATTTTCACTTTCAGGTGCTCTATTCAACAATTAAGTCTTCTCTACTATTTTCACTTTCAGGTGCTCTATTCAATAATTAAGTCTTCTCTACTATTTTCACTTTCAGGTGCTCTATTCAACAATTAAGTCTTCTCTACTATTTTCACTTTCAGGCGCTCTATTCAACAATTAAGTCTTCTCTACTATTTTCACTTTCAGGTGCTCTATTCAACAATTAAGTCTTCTCTACTATTTTCACTTTCAGGTGCTCTATTCAATAATTAAGTCTTCTCTACTATTTTCACTTTCAGGTGCTCTATTCAACAATTAAGTCTTCTCTACTATTTTCACTTTCAGGTGCTCTATTCAACAATTAAGTCTTGTCTACTATTTTCAATTTCAGGTGCTCTATTCAACAATTAAGTCTTCTCTACTATTTTCACTTTCAGGTGCTCTATTCAACAATTAAGTCTTCTCTACTATTTTCACTTTCAGGTGCTCTATTCAACAATTAAGTCTTCTCTACTATTTTCTCTTTCAGGTGCTCTATTCAACAATTAAGTCTTCTCTACTATTTTCACTTTCAGGTGCTCTATTCAACAATTACGTCTTGTCTACTATTTTCACTTTCAGGTGCTCTATTCAACAATTAAGTCTTCTCTACTATTTTCACTTTCAGGTGCTCTATTCAATAATTAAGTCTTCTCTACTATTTTCACTTTCAGGTGCTCTATTCAACAATTAAGTCTTCTCTACTATTTTCACTTTCAGGCGCTCTATTCAACAATTAAGTCTTGTCTACTATTTTCACTTTCAGGTGCTCTATTCAACAATTAAGTCTTCTCTACTATTTTCACTTTCAGGTGCTCTATTCAATAATTAAGTCTTCTCTACTATTTTCACTTTCAGGTGCTCTATTCAACAATTAAGTCTTCTCTACTATTTTCACTTTCAGGCGCTCTATTCAACAATTAAGTCTTCTCTACTATTTTCACTTTCAGGTGCTCTATTCAACAATTAAGTCTTCTCTACTATTTTCACTTTCAGGTGCTCTATTCAATAATTAAGTCTTCTCTACTATTTTCACTTTCAGGTGCTCTATTCAACAATTAAGTCTTCTCTACTATTTTCACTTTCAGGTGCTCTATTCAACAATTAAGTCTTGTCTACTATTTTCAATTTCAGGTGCTCTATTCAACAATTAAGTCTTCTCTACTATTTTCAATTTCAGGTGCTCTATTCCACAATTACGTCTTGTCTACTATTTTCACTTTCAGGTGCTCTATTCAACAATTACGTCTTGTCTACTATTTTCACTTTCAGGTGCTCTATTCAACAATTAAGTCTTCTCTACTATTTTCACTTTCAGGTGCTCTATTCAACAATTAAGTCTTGTCTACTATTTTCAATTTCAGGTGCTCTATTCAACAATTAAGTCTTCTCTACTATTTTCACTTTCAGGTGCTCTATTCAACAATTAAGTCTTCTCTACTATTTTCACTTTCAGGTGCTCTATTCAACAATTAAGTCTTCTCTACTATTTTCACTTTCAGGTGCTCTATTCAACAATTAAGTCTTCTCTACTATTTTCACTTTCAGGTGCTCTATTCAACAATTACGTCTTGTCTACTATTTTCACTTTCAGGTGCTCTATTCAACAATTAAGTCTTCTCTACTATTTTCACTTTCAGGTGCTCTATTCAATAATTAAGTCTTCTCTACTATTTTCACTTTCAGGTGCTCTATTCAACAATTAAGTCTTCTCTACTATTTTCACTTTCAGGCGCTCTATTCAACAATTAAGTCTTCTCTACTATTTTCACTTTCAGGTGCTCTATTCAACAATTAAGTCTTCTCTACTATTTTCACTTTCAGGTGCTCTATTCAATAATTAAGTCTTCTCTACTATTTTCACTTTCAGGTGCTCTATTCAACAATTAAGTCTTCTCTACTATTTTCACTTTCAGGCGCTCTATTCAACAATTAAGTCTTCTCTACTATTTTCACTTTCAGGTGTTCTATTCAACAATTAAGTCTTCTCTACTATTTTCACTTTCAGGTGCTCTATTCAACAATTAAGTCTTCTCTACTATTTTCACTTTCAGGTGCTCTATTCAACAATTAAGTCTTCTCTACTATTTTCAATTTTAGGTGCTCTATTCAACAATTAAGTCTTCTCTACTATTTTCACTTTCAGGTGCTCTATTCAACAATTAAGTCTTCTCTACTATTTTCACTTTCAGGCGCTCTATTCAACAATTAAGTCTTCTCTACTATTTTCACTTTCAGGTGCTCTATTCAACAATTAAGTCTTCTCTACTATTTTCACTTTCAGGTGCTCTATTCAATAATTAAGTCTTCTCTACTATTTTCACTTTCAGGTGCTCTATTCAACAATTAAGTCTTCTCTACTATTTTCACTTTCAGGTGCTCTCTTCAATAATTAAGTCTTCTCTACTATTTTCACTTTCAGGTGCTCTATTCAACAATTAAGTCTTCTCTACTATTTTCACTTTCAGGTGCTCTATTCAACAATTAAGTCTTCTCTACTATTTTCACTTTCAGGTGCTCTATTCAACAATTAAGTCTTCTCTACTATTTTCAATTTCAGGTGCTCTATTCCACAATTACGTCTTGTCTACTATTTTCACTTTCAGGTGCTCTATTCAACAATTAAGTCTTCTCTACTATTTTCACTTTCAGGTGCTCTATTCAACAATTAAGTCTTCTCTACTATTTTCACTTTCAGGTGCTCTATTCAACAATTAAGTCTTCTCTACTATTTTCAATTTCAGGTGCTCTATTCAACAATTAAGTCTTCTCTACTATTTTCACTTTCAGGTGCTCTATTCAACAATTAAGTCTTCTCTACTATTTTCACTTTCAGGTGCTCTATTCAACAATTAAGTCTTCTCTACTATTTTCACTTTCAGGTGCTCTATTCAACAATTAAGTCTTCTCTACTATTTTCACTTTCAGGCGCTCTATTCAACAATTAAGTCTTCTCTACTATTTTCACTTTCAGGTGCTCTATTCAACAATTAAGTCTTCTCTACTATTTTCACTTTCAGGTGCTCTATTCAACAATTAAGTCTTGTCTACTATTTTCACTTTCAGGTGCTCTATTCAACAATTAAGTCTTCTCTACTATTTTCAATTTCAGGTGCTCTATTCAACAATTAAGTCTTCTCTACTATTTTCAATTTCAGGTGCTCTATTCCACAATTACGTCTTGTCTACTATTTTCACTTTCAGGTGCTCTATTCAACAATTAAGTCTTCTCTACTATTTTCAATTTCAGGTGCTCTATTCAACAATTAAGTTTTATCTACTATTTTCACTTTCAGGTGCTCTATTCAACAATTAAGTCTTCTCTACTATTTTCAATTTTAGGTGCTCTATTCAACAATTAAGTCTTCTCTACTATTTTCACTTTCAGGTGCTCTATTCAACAATTAAGTCTTCTCTACTATTTTCAATTTCAGGTGCTCTATTCAACAATTAAATCTTCTCTACTATTTTCACTTTCAGGTGCTCTATTCAACAATTAAGTCTTGTCTGCTATTTTCACTTTCAGGTGCTCTATTCAACAATTAAGTCTTCTCTACTATTTTCACTTTCAGGTGCTCTATTCAACAATTAAATCTTCTCTGCTATTTTCACTTTCAGGTGCTCTATTTAACAATTAAATCTTCTCTGCTATGTTTTAATCGGCAAAAGTTAATATGATGGTTTTGAATGTTATTTATTGAAATATGCATGTTTACTGACGAGGCAGCCCTTGCGGAGACAATTATGATTGTCCACTCACGTCCGAGGCTGTCCAAAGAAAACTTGACAATCACTTAGTTGCAGATTTGTGTACCCCTTTTAGCACATCCCTCCCCGACACACGCCTACACCTCATACATGCAAACATATACATTAACTAAAGTAAAGTTACACTTTCAGATCTTGTGGTCTATAGGGCAGAGGATGTTAAGGTCATCTGTCTCTGTGGCCTACGGTTAACAAGGGTGTCATGTGGGCAGCACAACGACCAAACGCGTTTACTTTTCCCCAACTAAAGTCAGGTACCCATTAGAGCTGGGTGGATTCCGAGGTGCCCCTAGATCCCAAATTAAAAAACATCAGTCTTCACCAGGATTCGAACCCGGGATCCCGGTACGGAAGCCAAGCGCTTTTCCGCTCAGCCAGCGCGCCTCCTAAACACATACATATACCATTAATGTTTTTTTTCTGCATTACTTATGGTCCGAGTGAGTATGTGTTCGGCTCATTCAATAGTTCGCCAGCTGTCGCCGGCCTGTGAATGACAAGGCCTTGGATGATACATACAGTCTGGCTGACTTTTCACTTGAATATAGGCCTTCTGTATGTAAGCACAGCGTGGTGTTTTAGTGTAATTAGTCAACCAATACATCCACTATTGATCGTAATTAGCACAGTGTGTGATGTACACTGACCTGGCTACCTACCTGCCAAATATAAAAAAAAAAAAAAAAAAAAAAAAAAACACCTATCTCTTGACTACATATCAGGTTCGAATACCGAGCTGAGTTGTGTTTGCCGAGCGCCTAACTGCAGCACGGAATCCTTCTCCTGGTCAACTAAATCAGTGGTGCCCAAAATACAGCCCGCGTGCCACATACAGCCCGCGATGCTGGTCTATCCGGCCCGTCAGAATATTTTTTTACACAATACAATTAACGGGAATGCAAAATATATGATAAAATGTAACAGAACCATGTCCTTGACATTTTCAGTTGACCTTTTTTAATTTGGTAGCAATGCAAATGGTAGCACGCTATTCAACATTTAAGTGTGGATGAAATGCTGAACAAAAACTTGGCTTTGGGTGTACACAACAAAAAGAAAAGTGGCCAGATTTTTACTTTTTGTACAACATACACAAAGTATGTCTGTTTTAATGCAGTATATGCATTGCAGCCTTGTCATTCAGAAGTTTGCTTTGGTAAAAAAAAAAAATTGAAACATCCAACTAGTTGCTAGAGAAATAATGTTGGATACAACTTGAACTTGCTTATAATCAAAATGTCGTCTGCTTTATTGCATTTCTATTTTCGCAATGACGTGGCCGGCGACAAGAGTGGGGAATTTATTTGGCCCGCGGGCTGAAGAAGTTTTTGCGTCACTGCACTAAAAAATTAGGCCATAGCGTACTGAGCAAGCTTATAGAAGTCACAGCATGAAGGAAATATGCATGGTTACTGACGAGGCAGCCCTTGCTGATTCGGAGACAATTACGATTGTCCACTCACGTCCGAGGCTGGCCATAGTAAACTTGACAATCAATCACTCAGTTGCAGATTATTGTATCCCTTTTAGCATGCCCCTCGGCACGGAAACCTTCTCCAGGATACCACCCCAACCCTTCCATCACTCGGGTCCACTAAACAGATTGGACCACAGCGCACTGAGAATGCTTATACGAGTTATGAAATGAAAGATGCGCTATTGGATTTTTCCATAAAAAATTAAACAATGTGAAAAAAAAACAACACTCAATTAAACTTAACAGTTGCCAACTAAACAAGAAGAAAATCCATCCATAATTTTTAAATATATTAATCTTTGTATCAAATCTCCTTAATTAGGACTAGTTAGTTGTCCATTTGTTTTTTAATTAAGCTTAGAGACATAAGCTTCCCGAGTCATAGCAACGGAGGATATCTTATTTTTTAAACCTTATCAATTACGTTTTTCTAAAGAGAAGATAATCACACCAGACGTGTATCCATGTGTAAATCTAATCTTGAATTTTAATTTGAAACTTAAACTTTAAAAACTCGAGGAAATTTGTCTTATATTAACTAACATAACAAAGCATAAAATAGAAAGCGAACACAGGCTACATTCATACTACAGTTTCACATATTACATGTGAAGTTTGCTTTTAATCAACAATATAATAATAAAGCTTGTAGTCGAGTCCAAATATTAATGAGGAGTGCAGTAGTTCCTGTGCATACGTAGCCCCATCCTACCTACTTTTGCCACACCCTACCTAATAAGAGAATAAAAGAGCTCTTGTATCTGTATTGTGATCGGTGGCGGGGTGGCCTAGTGGTTAAGCGCATGGCTTCCAAACCTGAGGTCCTGGGTTCGAAGCTCGATGAAGACTGGGATTTTGAGCTTCGGGATATTTAGGGCGTCCCTGAGTCCACCAAACTCTAATGGGCACCTGACTTTAGTTGGAGAGAGTAAAGGAGGTTTGCTGGCCACATGGCACCTTGCTCGTTAACCGTTGACCCCTCAACTCAAGAAAACAATAAGAAACTGGAACAGACACAAAATAGAGCAGTGAGATTCATAACAAACGAATATTTACATTTGACTAGAGTAACACCTTTAGTAAAATCACTAAATTTAGAAAGCATTCAGGATAGAAGACTTAAAAGTAAAGACACAAAGATAAAGGCACATTTCTCGTTCCATATGCTAGGATAAATGTGTACAAATACTCCTTCTACCCTTGTGCTATTAGAGCATGGAATGGGTTGCCTGAGCTAGCCAGGAAAACCAGTGACTTGGCAGAATTTAAGTCATTGGTTAATAGGCATGACGCGTAGGACGTAATCATCTTTTTTTTTTGAAGTAAAGAAGATAAGATAAGATGATCTAACATCATCTGCCCTATAGATTGCAAGGTCTGAAATGGAAATTTGCTTATCTACTAAGAGATTCTTGTCTTTGTTTTATAATCGGTGACATCTGTCTTCCCTATGATAGCAAAATTTTAAAATTGTTTCATGTTGTAACATAAAGCATTGTATTAAACAGCTGAATTTGGGATAGAAGAAAAACGCAACAACGAACATCATTTCCTCTCTAGAGACCTTGATTCCTTTTGTGTACTATGACATTATGTCTAAACATTCTTGGCTACTATATCGAGTTTCTCGACCGTACGTTACGAAGCTGTTACAGCACATGTTGCGTGATTTTTTTGTTGTTGTTGCTATGTCCCCGTATGTGTCATCGTTATAAGTTGTCGCTTGCAAAATTGTCACGCGGCTGTAGTAATGCCTCTTTCCAAAATATATCAGCAGACGCTGATCTTTACAGCTGCGTGATAGCGAACGCGTGCCAGCTGGCTCACCTGGTGTGCGATATAGATCAGGGATGCCCAAACTACGACCCGCGGGTCATATCCTACCCGAGATGCAGTGCTATATGGCTCTCGATACGTCTGACCGCTGTGCATACATAATATAATAAAGTCGGATAGGATCAGTATTGTGGTGACCCGTTTTGTGGTGATGGCTGCCTGGTCGTGCGGTATGCGCGCTGGGCTTTCGTTTGGTCATCTGGAAGGTCCCGGTTTCATACTATGCCCGCTACCATCCAGACGCGTAGGAGGGGGGCACGATGTTCCTGGCGCAACCCTCAAGGGGGCGCCACACACAAAGAGGCACCTATATATGTTTAAGGTAAATGGGGGAAAGGGGCGCCCTTAAAGTACCTTGCCCCGGGCGCAACCCTCAAGGGCGCGCCACACACAAAGAGGCGCCTATATATGTTTAAGGTAAATGTGGGAAAGGGGCGCCTATAAAGTACCTTGCCCCGGGCGCAACCCTCTAGGGCGCGCCACACACAAAGAGGCGCCTATATATGTTTAAGGTAAATGGGGAAAGGGGCGCCCATAAAGTACCTTGCCCCGGGCGCAACCCTCAAGGGCGCGCCACACACAAAGAGGCGCCTATATATGTTTAAGGTAAATGGGGGAAAGAGGCGCCTATAAAGTACCTTGCCCCGGGCGCAACCCTCAAGGGCGCGCCACACACAAAGAGGCGCCTATATATGTTTAAGGTAAATGGGGAAAGGGGCGCCCATAAAGTACCTTGCCCCGGGCGCAACCCTCAAGGGCGCGCCACACACAAAGAGGCGCCTATATATGTTTAAGGTAAATGGGGGAAAGAGGCGCCTATAAAGTACCTTGCCCCGGGCGCAACCCTCAAGGGCGCGCCACACACAAAGAGGCGCCTATATATGTTTAATGTAAATGGGGGAAAGGGGCGCCTATAAAGTACCTTTCCCCGGGCACACGTTTCTCTCAATACGCCTCTGCTCCCTCCCCCCCTCCCGATAGTCCTGCTGAAGGTTTGGGCTAGGATGGAGATTATCTTCAATTCTGAAGGGACATCCGAAACTTGTAAAACATGTTACAAACATTAAGTGTAGGAAAATTTTAGATCTATATGGCGCCCGTGTCGAAAAAAGGTTTTGCAACACTGCTGTAGACCCTTACCAGATGTAGTCACCTCACGTATGTCAACGCGAATGATCCGCCCTGATTAGCAGCGTGGGGGCAGAGCTAAATTGGCTAGGATCTTTTTCAGAATAGACTCTTGTGCTAACTCAATGTTGTCTACAATTCTATTTCTACAATTTCCAATTCGGATTCGGATAAGTGTAATACATGAACGATAAAAATATAAAAATTATATTAAAAAAAAAGCAAGAGAAATTAATTAAAGTGAAGCTGAATAATGAAGTGTAGTCTGTAATACTCTAAATAACGCAAGGTTACGTTGGTCGGCTTCATTCGTTATAGAAGGCCTGAACACTGACGTACAACGTCACAACCTCTGGGCAGTTTAGACCTATAGTTCATTTGACACGTCGTGCAGACCTTTGACGTGGCAACGAGTTTTTGGTCTAAACTGCCCACAGGTTGTGACGTTTCCAGGTCAGTGTTCAGGCCTTCTATAACAATTGGTTTCGCGTTGATAAAGTATGAATACAATTTTTAAAAAGATTTCAGTCTTTCAGTATAGAAAACTCAGAAAATGATTGACCTTTTTTTTTCTTATTTAAAACAAAAGGTCTTTACGGTGATGACAATAAAAGTAACTAGATTTTTTTTTTTAAAAATAAAATTTGACTAAATGAAATAATTTCAAGAGAGAATTGAACAAATTATAATGCTTTGTTCAAGGATCTTATGTTCCGAGGATATTGTTAAATGTAGCCGTGTTTTGTTGATGTGTTCGTCACAGTACTTATAGCTGTGAAGATTTACACTGTGAAAGCTATGCTTTGGAATAGGAAGTTTCCGTTGAAAATTGTCATGTTATAGCTGCAGACTACGAAGTTGATTGCTGGGATATAAAAAAAATGGCTACGCTTTCGAGTCCGGACAGTGACGACCCCTTGGGCATCGGGCGAAAGCTGGGCATGCACCACCACTGCCCTCACATCGTCATCAGCGGCAGCGGCAGCAATAACAACAATAACAACAACAACAACACCGTCAAAAACTACCAGCACGACCCGCTGGCGCACCGGCACGTCGAGGAGAACATCGAGACGTTTCTGGAGACGTTCAAGCATAAGACGTGGTGCGTGGACTCTTCCAAGGGCGGACTGCTGGATCGTCGGCCCAGCTCGGACTCTGGAGACTCTTCCACCGGCTGGACCAGCTCGATCCTCTCCACCACCGACGATCTCTCCACGGACAGCCCCGAACGGGACGGCGACCTTCCGCCCGGGGCCGTGGGGAGCACCGCGTCCTGGATCGACCGAGAAGGCATCATCGCGGAAAGCCGGCGTATCGCAAGGTGGGCTTGGCGCCAGGCTCGCTTTGCGGGGAGCCAGGAGACGCCCTGCGCTTGTTCATATCATCCACCCCGTAAGTTAATAATTGGTTAAATGTCAACGTTGTTATATTAACATATTTATTTGTTATTAATGTGATAAAATTTGATTCTGTTTTTTTTTAAATCTAATTTTGATCGTTTTAATGTAGCATTGTGCTCTGCATGCTAACTTAAAAGTACCAAGCATCTCATCTAATTCAACCCTTTCCTGAAACGCATAAGCTGAGAATTTTGAGTTTCGATGGTTCTCAAATCAGGTGGAGTAGATTGTAGCTGTTTATTTGGATGCAGTGATCCAGAAGTAGAGGGGTTAACTCGGGATTTAAGAACATTTTCTAAACCCCCTCAGTCTCACTTATGCTATAAGTCGGAGTGAGCTGTTAACTTGGTTAGGGAACATTGATAATAAGAGCACTCTCGTCTCGTAATTATTATTTTGCAATTTTTAGATACATGATCTAGAAAGCTCTAGGTAATCAATATATTTAAATGTACATATGATGATTAAAATCAACAGACGTGGAATTATTTCAATCTAGGATTTTTGAAACATTATATTAGTGGAAACTAACAAGAATTGGGTTTATTTCATAGATTTGCGTAAATATATAGTTCTGTGATTAGCCCATTCTATAAAAAATCCGCAAAATGGTATTATTTGTAAACTTTGAAAACTAAAGATCATTACTTTTCAAAGACAGAAATGATTGTTTTACCTAGATTCGGGGCGACTTCCCTTACAGCTTGAAAAACAGATACGTATGTTATAACCCATATATATTTAGGTCTGTGATCTTATCATTATCAGAATTTGTTTCCGTTTTCCAGCCAAGGCATAATATATATATATATATATATATATATAGGTCTGTGGTTAAATACAAATAATTAGTTATATAATGAAGATGTCAAATAGAGTTATTAGCCTAAATGTTCCCGAGAAACTACTGTTAATTGATTTAGTATTTTCTGTATTGAAATACAACAGCCTTTTAATTATAAAAGTTAGTAAGTTCATGCTATGGCAAACTCTGAATGAAATGTATGGACTATGTATCTCCACCAAATTATCTATAATGTTTCGCCATTTCCGTACACTAGCAGAAAACTGCGAAACTCCTTATTGGCGTTGTTCTTATTACCTACCACGTAAGTGACAGTGACTTTTTTGTTTCGACTTTTTAATCAGAAAGGTGCTAGATTTACATTTTTAATTATTTATATTACGCTTAAAGGACACGCTTTTATTTGTGATTCATTCTCTTCACTTTCTGTTTTTTTCATCATATTTTCTCTTTCTATGAATAAACTTTTGCTTTGGTTGCATTGATATTAACCCTCATTTGTATTCAGATTTTTTTCCATGGGAAGACATTAGTTTAATACTTGATAATGTGAAAATGTAAAAAATGCATAGAAATAATTGCAGGATTTTCGTAGATAAAGTTTCCGGTGTATCCGGTTTACAGAATAACGGAAGAGTTGACAACCTAAGCATGTAATGTTTTTGTGTTGCACGCTTGGGCATTGCGGAATCTAAAAGCTTAAGTTTGTAACAGATTTGTTAAGTATTTAGTTCGCAACAACTCGTTATTGCAATGGTGGAAAGCCACAACGTGCAAAGTTGCATAGTAATTGAACAGTGAATAATTGGTCAACGATCGTTGATCAATAACAGTATTTAATACCTAATACAAACGAATAATATCCAGAGCATGTACAAATCATGGGATAGTAAACTAATGCATTGCTAAGTACACAAAAGAGCACACTTCACGCACGCTCACTCAATGCTGGTCACACGATCCAAATACTACCAACACGGAAAGCTCAAAATAATCAAGGATCAGGCACGACTGCAAGGGCAAGCCCAAAACTACACACTCCATCCCAGCACCAAGAGCGGAGTTCTTCCCCTTTAGATAAGCTTTTTTCTTTAAAAAATAATTTTTTATTTTTGGCTTGTTTTTTTCTTTTGAAGTTGCATTTCAACGGATTCAAAATGTCCACATCAAGATAGTGCATTAGACCAGGGAAGTTATCGAAGTGACCTGGTCAACACAGTCTGTTGGACTGGCTAGCGTTAAATGTCAGACGAAAGTAAGCGAGAAAAAAAAAGAAGAAACCAGACGGCAGTAAAACTCTTTGACTAATCTCCCTTTAACATTTCGAATGAATTAGGGCGGGAATCGAGTGGGCTGGAAGCAGACGAAGTCGAGTTGCAGAGACGTCTTATCTGCCTGATCAATTGGATAAGAGGGCGAGATAATATAATCAGGCTACACTCTTTTTTCCCTTGTTGATTTCCTAGAGTAGTTTTAAAAAAATATTTTTTTTTCTGGGTTTTTTTGTTGTTGAAGTTTTTTGTTTGATGATCGCTGTGATCACGACACGCGCGAGGGGATATAAACTTTCAAGTACTCGTCAATCTGAAAAGTCTAATGTTGAAGAGAGATTATTCATCCAGGCAAGTACAAAACGTGTCAGTCATGCTTGGCACGTTAGCTGAGTGGTAAAGCATGGTTTCCGAACCGGGGTCCTGGGTTCGAATCCTGGTGAGGACTGGAATTTTTAATTTTTGGGATCTTTTGGCACATCTGAGATCACCCAGCTCTAATAAGTACCTGAAATGATCTGGGAAAAAGTAAAAGCGGCTCGTCGTTGTACTGGCCACACGACACCTTCCCTAACCGTGTTCGGAAAGTGGAACTGTTATTCTGGAATTTACTTACTTCGCTTCAAATATATCCCAAAATCTCTTCGGACTTGGTTATGACTAACATTATGTATAGCAGTACACAGCAGCTTAGACTATCAGCATGCTACTTTCCCATGACTGTAAAATAGCTTACAAGTTACTTACAACCATGGGAATAAGAGGCTTTCTACAAGAAGTAAACGCAGCAATCTGCTGTCTTTAGTCAATTCGCCCTCTGTTAAGTATTACTTAGTAACTCCTTTATAAAAGAGCTTACAAACGACCTCAATGTGACGCCATACCAACGCCGGCCTTATAAGTCATATGAGGCTCATGACTTTTAAATACCGCAGCACAAACTAAGAGATTAGAGACAAGGGTTACTGCAGCGATTGTATCCCATGATGACCTATTACCTATTGTAAAAATCTATGATCATATTACAAGGTCTTTGAGGCTCGCAAAGATCCTCCTTCAGGGGACAGTACCAGGAAAAAGATGAGGAGGAAGACAGAGAAAGCGATGAGAAGACAACATAAAAGAATGGACGGGCCTGCCATTGAAAGAGGCTCTATCCAAGTCAAAAGACAGAGAGGAATGGAGAAAGACAGTCGACAAATCTTGCATGGTGCCCAACGGTCCAACATAGTAATAAGATTGTGAATCTTCAAAACACTCAAAAAAGCTCCCTGACAACCCTTAATATGAACTCTGTCACCCAGGAGAAGGATACATATGATAGAGCGTCATGGCGTCGCGCTGTGATATCTGGCGCTAAAAATCGCAGAAGAAAGAAAAAAAAAACAAAAAACAGCCTTTGCTGAAAAGTACCAGAGCGGAAAGTCAAGACAATTCACAGAACCTCCAGCTGGTTTAGCTTGCCCAGTGTTCAGCCGATCATTTCGGGTCACGTAGGTCTCACTAAGGAGGCGCGGTTGCTGAGCGGTAAAGCGCTTCGCTTATGAACCGGGGCTTCCGGGTTCGAATCCTGTGAATTTTTAATTTCGGGATCTTTGGTCGCCTCTGAGTCAAGTCTAATGGTTACCTGACACTAATTGGGGATGAGTAAAGGCGGTTGGTCGTTGTGCTGGCCACATGACACCCTCGTTAACCGTAGGCCACAGAACAGATGACCTTTTAACATCATCTGCCCTATAGACCACAAGATCTGAAAGGGAAATTTTACCTTTTTTTTTTTTACTAAGGTCTCACTAGCCACATGAAAACGCACAAAAAATGCAGCCTAAAGCCCTCAGCCCCTGAGAATGATGGTAAAAGTAATACTCGTATTGCGCTAATGACCTATATATAAATTATCATCCAACCACGTTTAAGCGAGAGTTTGAGAGACATTTTACTTAGCTAGATCGCATACCACGGTTTTTATAATTGCCAACCCAGCTATTAGCGTTTAAAATCATCATCGTATTGTGAAGTGATTTTTTTCTCGCCATTTTTTTTTTGGACGATCTTAATGTCAATTGGTGAAAGGGAAGCAGAAGTGGCGAAAATTAAACAGGCTATTAGATCAACAGGATCTCCTATTAAATGATGTGGAGGAACGCTTTTTTATGTTCTGTGACCTCACTTAATTACAGTATTGTTCGTTTCTGCCTGGTCATATGTATGAAAGCATAGTAGTATGTATATACAAATGTCTCTACATAAAATATGTTTTAGACTGTAAGGTTTATCACGTAATGCTTTAAATTTAAAATGTTTGCCGTGTCAATCCAATCTTTATAAATTAGCTGTATAGTGTATCAACAAGCTAAAAAAAAAAAAAGGAAAGTTTCCCGTCACCTTTCAGACCTTGTGATCTATGGTTCAGATGATGGAAAGGTCACCTGTTTCTGTACTCAACGGTGAACGAGGATATCATGAAGCCAGCACAACGTCCAACCGCCATTATTTTTCCCCAACTAATGTCAAATACCCATCAAATTTGGGAGGACTAAAGAGAGCTTTAAAAATCCCGACTTTAAGAAAATCCAAGTCTTCATCAGGGATTCGAACCCCGGATACCTCTGTTCTGAAGCCAAGCGCTTAACTAATTAACAAGTTTAACAATTTGAATAATATTAGACGAAGCGACATACTATAAGTATTGGCGTTGTAGGGCCTTGTAGTAAATATGGCGGATAACTATAATTAGCTAGCTATTTAGTTGTTTCCGGTTTACAGAATACAGGAAATGTTGACAGCTTTGTATTTTAAAGGTATAACATGGCCACAGGCCATAGACCTATATAAACATAGACTGGACAAACTAACAGATTTAGTTAAGCACAAATTTTTGACTGATGGACTGATACAGCAATTACCAACGTAATGGGCACCATGTCTCGGCTGCAGAAGAGCGTGTGGGACAATACCTTGCTGACTAAACAAAAGCCTTAGTCTACCGGACCTGTGTGATGACCCCTCTGCTATACGGAAGTGAAACATAGTCAACCTACTCTTGGCAGGAAAAAAAAAAGCTAAAAATCTTCCACCTCCGATGCCTAAGGCGGATCTTAATAAGGTGGCAAGATAAAATAACCAACGAGGAATAGCCTCGAAGAGCAGGGTGCCAGGACATACGCTGTGTTATCAGCAGCAAACGACTTGGCTGGCTTGGTCAACGTTAATAGAAGGCCACCAGGTCGACTTCCACAAGACAATATTTAGTTAGTTTATTTATTTCCTAATATCTCCCAAATCTCTTATCTTAGTTTTTTCTTTAGCTTATCTTATATCACTTCTCATATCTCATATCATTTCTCCATATTTCTTTATTTTCTTTGTCTATATTACAGTATTTATTGCTTCAATAATAAAAACTGAGATCCTAAAAATCAAACTGTAATCATAGAAGAGATTCTTGTATTTAAAAGTCAAATAATTGTAACACTTCCCCTTATGCGTTTCGCTGTGTACATTTTTGAATTACTTTTGTATTGCGAAATTTATTATGCTATAGTATATTCCAGTGTTTCCTAAACTGTGTTCCGCGGATCCATAGTGTTCCGCGAGGCCTGAATAAGGTGTTTTCACGAACTACTGGCACAATTATCTAGTAGGCCACCACGTGAATTAACCTCTCTAAAAAAATAAGCAAATTTTTTCGCTAAATGCATGGCGCGAAGTGAAAATTGAGGCAACACTAGACTTGTATATACAATTGTGTACCGCAAGGATTGGTCTCTTTGCAAAGGCGCGTAAAATACCCCAGATTTAGTTGGCTCTTGGCTCATTGTATGGCCTAATGTATTTGTGGATCTGTTGGTGGAAGGAATATGTAAAAGATTGGTGTGCCTCTCAGCCAAACACCCCATGTGTATATGGAATGCGTTAAATTGTAGTGTATTTTTGGGTATATTTTAGTGTGTTACAGTATATCATAATGCTATGTAGAGGATTTTTGAATAATGTAGTTTATTGTTGAATCCAGTATTTTAGAAAATTGTTAAGTAGAATAACTTACGGAATTGTAGAATACAGTAGTGAATTATAGAATACAGCAGTGAATTAGAGAATACAGTTGTAAATTGTAGAATTCAGTAGTGGATTGTGGAATACAGTAATGAATTATAGAATACAGTAATGAATTGTGAATACAGTAATGAATTATAGAATACTGTAGTGTATTGTAGAATACAGTTGTAAATTGTAGAATACAGTAGTGAATTGAAGAATACAGTTGTAAATTGTAGAATACAGTTGTGAATTGTGGAATACAGTAGTGAATTGTAGAATACTGTAGTGAATTGTAGAATACTGTAGTGTATTGTAGAAAACTATAATGTATTGTAGTTTAGTGTAGTGTATTGTGGTATATTGCAGTGTATTTTCATGCCATTTGCAGTGCTTAGTAGAAGTACACTGTAGTTAATTGTAGTGCCCTGCACTTTGTTTAAATTGTTTTGTTTCCACGATGGATATTCGCGAGTACACTAGTCTGGAGACATTGTCTTTATGGACGTCCATGTCTTGTCTCGCCCCCCCCCCCCCTCCCAAGCATAGAGTTTCAAACAAGACAAACAAACGAGTACACTCACTCCAAGGGACACACACACATGTCACCGGTATCACGTGTGTACACAATGTGTATGACTTGTGTGTTGGAATGTGTGTGATTGTGCCTAAAGGGTCAAGATACGGCGTGTAACTCTAGATCTTGTGTGTCGTTTCTTTCTCTGCACACTTTTATTATGTGTTTTTTTTAATTCCTACATAACTCATGGATGTTATGGTCAGAATGTAGAGATATACTCTAAACAGCAAGGTACTTTTAGAGTTTATAGTACTATCTTTTTATATCTATATCTATATATTATATATATAAAACATTATATAGATAAATATCATCATTTGACTTAATTTACTTGACTAAGTCATTATCGTTGTATATCTATATATATAAGACAGTATCTAGATAAATATCATCATTTGACTTAATTTACTTTTGACTCACAGAGGGGCATAGGGCTCTTCTTACATTTACCTTTACCTATCCCTTAGTCTGTTGGACCGTTGGGGCACCAGGCAAGACTTGTCGACCGTCTTTCTCCATTCCTCCCTTTTTTTTTGCCTTGTTTAGAACCTCTCTCAATGGCAGGCCTGTCCATTCTTTAATGTTGTCCTCCCATCGCTTTTTCTGTCTGCCTCTTCTTCTTTTGCCTGGCACTGTTCCCTGAAGGAAGGTCTTTGCGAGCCCCGTAGATCTTGTAATGTGGCCATAGGGCTCTTCATCTATTAGTAATATTTGATGTCATTATTACTTAAAAAACAGTAGTCTGTAGTTGTATATAAACCCGCCTGTGCAGTGGCGTAGCAGGGTACCCGTGGGCCAGGGTTCGGGAATGCGAAGTCAGGCCCCCCTCCTGTAAGATAAGTTTGACTGAACCCAAACTGGGCTCTACTGTATCTAATGAGAGAGTACATGTATAGACCCAGGCACCAGGGAGTCAGAGGCACATGACAGAGCATCATGGCGTCGCGCTGTGAAAACTGGCGCACAGGTTGCTGAGGAAAAAAGAACAATGCTGGCAGAAGAAAAAACGCCAGAGAAGAAAAGCAAGGCAAACGACACTAGCTCCAGCTGAAATAACCTGCAGAGTGTGCAGCCGAAAATTCCGGGCTCAGATAGGTCTCACCAGCCACATGAGGAGGCATAAAACCCCAGTACAAAGCCCTCAGTCCCCTGGATGACAAAGTGTTCATCATCGAACCACGATGGACAAACTATATATATACATGTCAATGAAGACAAACTTGTACGCCAGACTGTACACAAGGTACACCTACGCCTCACAAGGTAAAAGAGAACAATGTCCTCAACTTCGGATCTGTCCTTTCTTGTCCTGTCTTGGATTGTGTGTATTGTCTTACACTACTTCACTTATTCTAATGCGAGTCCGAACACATTCGAGGGACATAACAATTAACTATAACATACTTAATACAAATTGTGAAGACGTCAACGGATGTTTATTTACAGATAGGGGTGATCGTCTTGTCTCTCTGTCCGTCGTTTCAATTAGCAGTCTATTCAATATCCATCTTTCTACAAGCCCTAGTCATAGTCTTCTATCATGTACCCGTATTCTGCAACGTCATTCGTCTGTCTGACTACGTCACTACTTTTACCGTCGCCTAAAACAATGCACAATATATTTATTTACAAAACTAACATAATCTCTTAACTTAACTAGGCCACTAGAGATCAGTTGAAGGGCCAATGTCATTGGTCAACCATATAACATTTTGGGACACCGAGTCTTATGCTGAATCTTCAGATATTTCGAATCTGTTTTGGTCATCACAGGTATGGGAACTTGAAGACTTCCCACATCGCAATGGTTCTGTTTTACACCAGGAGACATTGATTTTTGAAGACCCTTTGTAAAGAAATAAATGTTCAACCTAGTGAGTGGAAAGTCGCTTGTGATCACAAGCTCGTATTCCATGCATAAATGTTTTTTTTTTTACTTCGAATAATTGGAAGACATATTATCTATTTGTGGGTGATTTGATTATTACTAAAATAAGATAAGAGTTGACACATATTCATTCTCACGTAATGTGTTTTTAAAATAGTTCTGTAAGTCTACAGTACTAACAATTGACATCTACTGCTTACTCATACAATTAATTTATGTCATATTAAAGAAACATATAACACTTGGACCAAAATAAAGGCAAATATAATTCATCGTATAGAACACTTTCATAATGAGTAGGAATACAATTGGTATATATTATTATTATTATTATTAAATAAACAATCTAACACTTAAATGAAACGCTGTACTGACAATTTAAGCGTTACTTCCCTTGAATAGGTTACATTGTTATTTTGCTCGGACACCAGAAATATAATTTAATAACAATAAAGATAATTAAACTAAATAATGTAATAATGTGATGTATTTAAACTCTTATAACCCCTTCGCGCCATGGTTGCTACGCCACTGCGTCTGTGGTTCGAACGAGACCATTCGTTATAATAGGCCTCAACCCTTACCTGATACGTCACAACCTGTGGGGGACAGGGCCGTTTCTAACAATGGACCTCATTCACCAATCGTAAACAAACATCATTTAGTTACGTGATCTTATTGATAAAACAATGGGAAAAAACTGTCACGTGACAACCATCATGAATTAAACATGAGATCGTAAATTATATAAAAGAGATAGAGCACCACGTGGCTAAATGTTGTTTGTTTACGATTGGTGAATGAGGTCCATTGCAGGGCCTTATGCGAAACGGATTTCGCGGGGCCAAGTCTGGGTAGGGATAAGCCTAATGTCAAAATTAAGTTTTTGTATTAGAAAATACATTTGTCTTTGCAAAAAAGAAAAATTAAAAAATGGAAGTCGGCAATACCTTTTTTTTTAAAGCGTGGATAAGCTATGTGTTTTTTTTTAAAAGTACATCGGCATCAAAATCAGTCTGATACTCTCCCTGGACATGGCCACATTCTTATATGCTTGCGTGTCTTGGAGGCTGACTGCAGAACAAGAGAGGACTATCTAGCAATGGAATTCAGATAATACAGAAGGATCCTTGGTATCACATTAAAAGACCACATCACAAACCAAGAGATTAGAGACAAGGTTACTGCAGCGATCGGACCCCACGATGACCTGCCAACTACCGCAAGCTAAAAATCTATGGCCATATTACAAGATCTTTGGGGCTCGCTAAGACCTTCCTTCAGGGAACAGTACCAGGAAAAAGAAGAAGAGAAAGAGAGAAAGCGATCGGAAGACAACGTCAAAGAATGGACGGTCCTGCCATTGAAAGAGGTTCTATCAAAGGCAAAAGTAAGAGAGGAATGGATAATGACCGTCGACTAATCTAACGTGGTGCCCCAACGGTCCAACACACTAAGGGACAGGTAAAGGTCAAGGTAAATGATAATTTTTAGAGCAGCATTGCAGAATCCAATTTTTATACGCCCTGTTAATTATCATGAACGAATAATAACAAGACTCTGGACAGAACTTATAAGACATGAAATCAGCTGTTTAATCTAACGCCATCTTGGTTGACAACAACAGTTACAAGGGACGTTACTCCCAAACACCGAGTGGTGCAACCTATATAAAACACACATCAACACGCCCCTTCCGTTTTTAGTGCACACTAATTTCAATATAGATGAAGCATTAGACTTTAACTCTATGATTTTAAAACTTTATTTTGTAACAGCTGGCTAACTAACTAGCGGTAAAAAAGAGAGTCGTTACGAGTAACACCGCCACGCATTGAGATGATGTGAAACCTACAGCTCATTTCCTTTTTTTTTTAAGTTGGCAACAATGACGTTTAATGTAGCGTCCTTGACATTGGTTAGTTACTTAGTTTATCTTGAAATTTCTCCAATCTACTTTCCGATCTCGGCTTTAACAGCTGATCTATCTATCTATCTATCTACCTACCTACCTACCTACCTATCTATCTATCTATCTATCCATCCATCCATCCATCCACCCCCATCCATCCATCCACCCCCCCATCCACCCACCCATCCATCCACCCACCTACCCATCCATCCACCCACCCGCCTACCCATCTATCCATCCACCCACCCACCCATCCATCCATCCACCCACCCACCTATCCATTCATCCACCCATCCATCCATCCACCCATCCATTTATCCACCTACTCATCCACCCATGCATTCATCCACCCACCCATCCATCCATCTATCCATTTCAATCTTTATACCCACCCACCTACCTACACATTTACCCGCCTACCTTTTACCTACCTACCTACTTATCTACCTTCCTCTCTACCTACCTACTTATCTACCTTCCTCTCTACCTACTTACTTATCTACCTTCCTCTCTACCTACCTACTTACTTACCTGCCTAAACAAACGTAGAGAGTTATATCATGCTGTATACTATTTATCTATTCTCCCATATATCACAGAAAAAGGCGATTTTGCATATTGATCTTTCACCTCCAGCTCGGGCTGTCTATATTTAGATCACACCACTGTCCGCTTAATATTGCGATGGACGGAAGACCGTTGAGATTAACTCTATAATCATCCATTTCTTCCCAAACCTTCCCCCTCCTTCTTTCTTTCCCTATCCCTCTTTCTCTCTTTTCCTCTTTATCTCCTTTGTGAGTATTCTCTTTGTTCCCTTCTGAACTCCTCTCTGTATCTCCCTTACAACATAATACATGTCATAGAGATCTTCAGGGAACTGCCAGCTCACCAAACACTGAAAGAAGAGAGACTCAGAAGAAGAGAGACTCAGAAGAAGAGAGACTCAGAAGAAGAGAGACTCAGAAGAAGAGAGACTCAGAAGAAGAGAGACTCAGAAGAAGAGAGACTCAGAAGAAGAGAGACTCAGAAGAAGAGAGACTCAGAAGAAGAGAGACTCAGAAGAAGAGAGACTCAGAAGAAGAGAGACTCAGTCCAATATTTCGCTCCTTCAAAATTGTCCATAAAATCGACGAAAATATGCAATATTCGTGTTTTTACTCCAGCAGACCTAGGCCTGGTCTGTTATGAAATGAAATCGGTTTAAAAAATAAAAACTGCACTTGACTTTTATCACAAGTTAATTCTTTTATTTCGGCCAGCCGTTGATGGTGTATTATATCAAGTCATTCAAACAATAACTATATATTAAATAAAATACATACAAAAGCTAGACACACTTTACAAATATAAACCACTTTAGTCGCTTGCTATCTGAAATTTTCATAAATGGCGGGAAACCTAAAATATCGCAATTTTTTTTTCTGCGTATCCGGTGTACAAAATAAAGGAAGTGTACATATGGTAGGCTTATTAAGAAGAAAAATGAAGATTTTTGTACAGATTTTAGCACTTTAGAATCAAATTATTGAAGCTCTTCTGTTTGTGCCTTTTAGTTGGCAATTTGATGTTCAATTCAGCGTCCTTGACATTGTTTAGTTCATCGTGAAAATATCTGTCTCCCTTCTTTGTTTCATTCTCTCTTACTCTCAATCTCACTCTACTCCACCTTTGTCATTCTGTCTCTTTGTTTCCCCCCCCCCCCTCTCTTTCTAATCCTCTCTTTCTCACTCTTTCGTTTCTCTTTCTCTCTCCAACTTTTGTTCCCTCTTTCTCTGTTTTTTTTTCATCTACTTTCTCTCTTTCCATTTTTTTTCTCTTTACTCTCTCAAACTTTCTCTCTCTCCTTCTTTCCAATTAATTCTTTCTCTTATCTCTCTTTATTCTGTCTCTTCTACTTTCTCTTTCCAACTTACTATCTCTGTCTGTCTGTCTCTCTCTCATTTATTTTTGGCTTACACAATAACAATCATAAATTATAGACATACATTTACGCCACTGACTGCACATCAATCTTCCCGGCTAAATATACATTTTGACTATTGTCAAGGTCACACCTTCGATTACATCGTATACATTCAGTTAGATTTGGCTCAGTGGTTAAGCGCTTGTCTTCCGAACCTAAGTTCGAATCTCACTTAAGACTGAGATTGTGAAATTCGGGATTTTTAGGGCGTCCCTAAGACCACCCAACTCTAATGGGTATCTGACTTTAGTTGGGGAAAGTAAAGGCGGTTGGTCGTTGTGCTGTCCACATGACACCCTGCTCGTTGATCATTGGCCAAAGAAACATATGACCTTAACATAATCTGCTCTATAGACTTTACTTTATTTTTATTATAAATATATATATATTGTAACGAATCTCACTATCCAGGCTCTCTGCAAACTGCACAATACACCACAAACTTAACTTGACAACTCAGGGCTTCAAAGTAACGTAACAGTTTAATGTCTAATACATTACAGCCAATACTGAACAATTGGCAACTCGTAATATCTCTCCGTATCTACCGTACCGGCGTGTCAACTCTTGCACTGGACTCTCCGTCTCGTTCCGGGCTTGCACTGGGTTCAACAGTTCAGGACTGACTTCGCACACCGGGCTCGTTGTGTCGGACTCGATCACAGACCAAGATCAAGACGCCGTTCGTCTCAACTGTACTTGATAGTACTCCGCACTGCACCGTCGTAATGCTCCGTACAGAACCACACTGTAGTCGACCGGACTGTAGTGAATCGGGCTCTGAACCCCTTTTCTGAACCGTCTTGACTGCGACACCTCCGCTCTTTATATAGGGTCCCTGCTGGCCTTCTCGGTCCGGAGGGAACATCGCTCGACGTTTCTAGTTTCGTCACATGACTACATCCCTCGTGACGCTCCTGAGCTCTGTTCACGACGCCGATCCTTACCGAACCGTCATGTTGACACTCGTCTCGGCTGACCGTCGTAACTCGTCACGGTTGACCGCTCCTCTAGCGCTAGCCTGAAGCGATTTGCGTCCACTGTCTCCACACACACACTACTATCTCTATCTGTGCCACCACCAGGCTTATAACAATATATATATATATACATCAAACAGCCGTTTCCTTAAACGAACTTTGGTGTCGCCCTTGGCTGACAAATTGTGTGAAGCGTAAAAACTTTTACTTATTAGGGGGCAATGGCGTAACTAGGAATTAGCCATCATTTGGGGTCCAGGGGGTCCCTGAATTTTGCGTAATATTTAATATTTTATGCAAAAAACAATTTCGATCACTCGCTTGGGGGCCCCCCTTAAAGTGGGACACGGGGGGATTTTCAAATTCTTCCCTTCATCCCCCACCCTAGCTACACCACTGTTAAGGGGGGGGGGGTGAGTTTATGAGAATGTGAACTGGCGTGTGTGTGTGTGAGAGAGAGAGGGGGGGGGAGTTAAATAAAACATGAAAGTAATGCAGTGGTGTTGAAGCTTGACGCCACCGATCTACGGCCATTCGCTCATCAGATTTAGGTTCTCAACATGCTAAGGCGTATTCACCACCCGGTGCCATATTAACAAAAGGCACATTTCTAAATTCCATAGCTTGGACCAATTCATACAAGTTCACCTTTTTCCATAGTGCTATTAGAGCATGGAACGGGTTGCCTGAATCAGCCATGAAAACCAATGACTCAGCAGAGTTTAAGTATTTACTTAACATGCACGACTAGATTAACTCATGAATAAGAGTGGGTCGTAATTATCTTTTCTTTTAAAAAAACAACGTCTGCAAAGAAAGATTCGACTAGATGATTGATATTCTTTAAAAAAAAGTTTTGTCATAAATAAAAAGAAAGCCCCTTGTAATAATGACTAGGTTGCCATGTCCTGGCTAAACGCTGTGCGGCTTTGTGCCACTTTGGCCTGCGCATTCAACCTATTTATTTTATTTTCGGCCCATGGGAAATTACAAGAAAATGGAATGGGAAAGATAAATGTGATCTTTGAAACATTTTTTTTTAGGGTCTATGTCTGAATGCATGTGGTATGTATTAATTCTTGTATCACGTGATATTTCGATGGTTGAACCGATACTTTGTGTGACATGGCAAAGGAGGGCTATTTATCTAAACTGCCCACAGGTTGTGACGTTGCAGGTCAACGTTCAGGCCATCTCTAACGATTGGTCTGAGTTGAACTAACCTTTTTTTACATTGTTTTGAAGAGACGTTTGATTCCTAAGATCTTAAATGAGAGTTAATTACACCGACGAGGAATCTTGAGTTATATATAAAGATGTCACCATCTTGAAATAATACTTAGTTGAAAGTCTAGTTAAGATATAACGCGTGTTGGTGAGCGTGGGAAATCTTTTTCAAAGCCATAATATTTCGTAAGAAACTAATTACTAATGTATCTAGTTACTAGATTTAGTTCATCTTAATGGTGATATGAAAAGGAAATTCCGCCAAGAAATTGAGGTATGCAAGTCTTCTTCCTTTGAGACTCACAGAGGGCGCCATATTTGTCTTTCTTCTACCCAATGTAGTCTGCTCCTTCCACTTCCTGTTCTAGACTCTTTTCCTTTTCTGTGTTAGCAAGGTTCCGTTACTCTAAATGGCATCTATGAAAATGGAAAGAGTTGTCCTTGTGAAAACCACCCTGGATGTTATTCACATGACTATAATCAGTATCAAGCTACTAGTTCTGACATTACAGTAGGCCTACTTCCGTTTTACAATAGAACAAGAGGGACTATTCAACTCAAAACCTTATATAAATAAAAAGTATAAGAATACGACCACAGTTATTTACCTTGAAATCTAAAATAGCTCTTATCTCTTTTGTTTCTTTGTGAGTCATATACTTCGTCTGGTTAAAAAAGTGAGTAAAGTTCCCCTTTTCAGACCTTGCGATCTATAAGGCAGATGATGTTAAGGTCATCTGTTTCTTTTGGCCAACGGTTAACGATGTCACGTGACCAGCTCAACAACCAACCCCTTTTACTTTCCCTAACTTAAGTCAGTTACCCATTAGAGTTGGGTGAACTCAGTGGTCCCGTTAAAATCCATAAATTCTAAATTCGTCTGCACGGAGATTGGAGCTCAGGACCCCAGGTTCGGAAGCCAAGCGCTAAACCACCGTCATCTGGTCAGATTACAAAAAAATTCTTTCGCTCTTCTGTGTGGAGTTTTGTTTCTTCTTACCCAGGATGTACATTTTTTTTTAGGTCAGTGAAAGACACAGTGTCTCCCTCTGGTGTCATCACCCCAACAGTTCAATATCATTTGCATATTTGAGGTAGTGCGGTGTGGTGACCACGACTGGTGTTGGTCTGTGATTTCTCTCCTGAATTAGATAGACTTGTCTTTGGTTAGGGAATGTCTAATTTCGTAGCCAATTCTCCCTGTCTTTTTTAATATTGTACACTTCAGTGAGTCTTGCCAGGGCCGGTCTTAGGTATAGGTAAACTAGGCCGCCGACTATATTGTGGGCCTCCTTCAGTCGTAGAATGACCCTGTCAGTGCCAGAGAATAAATATTAGTTAGTTTTTCACATAATAATAATAATTATATGCTTTAATTAAGTCACCTCAATAATTTATATTGACAAAATAATGGGTTAAAAGATAATACGACAAATTAATCATAAGACTACAAACTTGACGCCTTTTATCTGCAGATGTAGCAGGTGTTTGCGCGCATGGGTGTCTTGCTGTGCGTGTGAAATGTAAGGAAGAAATAATTACTGTATATTGATCAACTAAACCTGAGTTGGTCTTCAGTCGTCAATAGTAATTATATCTGTGCAGCATGTGACTCATCGGTCTCCGCCCCTGCCTTCCACATATTTTCTTTTTCTTTTGATGCTTTTCAAAAGTTGCATAAAAATAAAAAATAAAAAAATTATTGTTTTAAAATGAATAGATGAAAAGCTATACTCTATATGAATAAGGAGGACTTTTTATAACTTTGTTTTCACTATAACTTTGTTGACAACTAAACATAATGGTTTAATCCCAACATGACCTTAATATATTATCGACTTTTTTTTGGGGGGGGGGGGGGATTTTCTCCCCTTTGACATTATGTACCTTTTGTTGTTAACAATGGCGTTTTTTACAGATCCTTTCAGCCACGATGTTATGAACGAGTATGTGATAATTGAATCAAAAGATGAGCCCCCAGGTTTGTCAAAAAAAAATTTTAAAAAAAACGCACAGAAAAAAAAAATAGTTCTAGGAATTCCCAGTTTTAAATCCAGATTTTCACCCTTTTTGCATTATTTCCCCCCTCCTGGGAATTCCCGGTTCTTACTATAGCTTTTAATCCCCCTCCCTCCTTTTTCTCTCTCTCTTGTTTTGTCTTGTAATCTTTTAACATTGTGGTTTCTTTCTGTAACTTATAACCAGTGGCGTAGCTAGGGTGGAGGAGGAGAGGGTCCAAATTCGAAAGTCATCGCGTGTCCCACTTGAGGGCCCCCCCCCCCCTACCAAATGAATGTTCTATTTTTTTTACATTAAATATACTCCACTACCATGTAATCTTGCTATTCAAAAATACTAGACTGCATTAATCTAGATGATGTTCTAGATGCCCTTGCTGCACAGAAAGCACGACTAGAGGCAATATGAACTGAAATTTGGCACTTGTACATTATCTCGCCAAAGAAACAACTGTGTTATTTAATAATTACAATGATTCTTTTTTTGTTAATTTTACTTATGTACTGTACCAATTGGAATTTAGGCATATATTTATTTAGTACATTATCTCATGTCATAATATCGAATGTCAAAACGCTGGTGCCCCTAAAAAAAGGACAACCTCCCCAGGGCTCCCACATCCCTAGCTACGCCACTGCCTAAAAATAACTCTGACCAACCCTTTACTTTTTTTTTCCTTAAAAAGGAAACCTCAGAATTTGACTAACAAAGTTTTTTCTATGATGAATTAAATATTACAATTGAGATAACATAAAATATAATTTAAACAATGTCAGATTTGGTCAATTACTTATAGTTTGAATTATAGATTGAAATCCTCAAACAGAATCCTCTTACAGAACGCTGTGCTTTGTTTTGTTATAGGCTATATTTTATTTTGTAGCAACATCAAAACTCAAGACCTAATAAAACAATAAAACAAAAAAGAATAATCAATGTAAGCAGGAAATAAAGCATTGAACTGTACTCCTCTAAATCTAATTATTTCAAAGATTCCTTCCTCTCTATGGTTTCCACCTGACTTTCTGACTTTATTTTACATCTTAAAGTTGGATGTATATAGATCCTCAAGCTGGCTGTGTGTAGATCTCCAGGCTGGCTGTCTATGGATCTGCAAGCTAGCTGTATATAGATACTCAAGCTGGCTGAATGTAGATCTCCAAGCTGGCTGTCTATAGATCTGCAAGCTAACTGTATATAGATCCTCAAGATGGCTGTGTGTAGATCTCCAAGCTGGCTGTCTATAAATCTGCAAGCTAGCTGTATATAGATATTCAAACTGGCTGAATATGCATCTTCAAGCTGGTTGTCCATAGATCAACAAGCTAGCTATGGGATTAGGCAGATCTCATATCTGGCTGTGTGTAGATCTACAATCTGGCAATATATAGATCTTCAAACTGTCTATATATAGAACTACAAACTGGCATTATATAGATCTTCAAACTGTCTATATTTAAAACTACAAGCTGGCTGTATATAAATCTTCAAGCTGGCTGTATATAAATCTTCAAGCTGGCATTATATAGATCTTCAAACTGTCTATATTTAGCACTACAAGCTGGCTGTATATAGATCTTCAAACTGTCTATATTTAAAACTACAAGCTGGCTGTATATAGATCTAAAAGCTGGCTTTATACATATCTAAAAGCTGTCTGTATACAGATCTAAAAGCTGTCTGTATACAGATCTAAAAGCTGTCTGTATATAGATCTAAAAGCTGTATACAGATCTAAAAGCTGTATACAGATCTAAAAGCTGTCTGTATACAGATCTAAAAGCTGTCTGTATACAGATCTAAAAGCTGTCTGTATATAGATCTAAAAGCTGTATACAGATCTAAAAGCTGTATACAGATCTAAAAGCTGTCTGTATACAGATCTAAAAGCTGTATACAGATCTAAAAGCTGTCTGTATACAGATCTAAAAGCTGTCTGTATACAGATCTAAAAGCTGTCTGTATACAGATCTAAAAGCTGTCTGTATACAGATCTAAAAGCTGTCTGTATACAGATCTAAAAGCTGTCTGTATACAGATCTAAAAGCTGTCTGTATACAGATCTAAAAGCTGTCTGTATACAGATCTAAAAGCTGTCTGTATACAGATCTAAAAGCTGTCTGTATACAGATCTAAAAGCTGTATATAGATCTAAAATCTGTCTGTATATAGATCTAAAAGCTGTCTGTATACAGATCTAAAAGCTGTCTATAGATCTAAAAGCTGTCTGTATATAGATCTAAAAGCTGTCTGTATGTAGATCTAAAAGCTGTCTGTATATAGATCTAAAAGCTGTCTGTATATAGATCTAAAAGCTGTCTGTATATAGATCTAAAAGCTGTCTGTATATAGATCTAAAAGCTGTCTGTATATAGATCTAAAAGCTGTCTGTATATAGATCTAAAAGCTGTCTGTATATAGATCTACTAGGTACTTTTTTTTTATCCCCGTCTTTTGTTTAAGTAGATTTCTCTTTCCTTCCTCTGTTGTGTCAACCATTATTCTTAGAGACACACGGGAGACAACAAGAAACAGGGGAAGTAATCTAATGGCCAATGATGTTTGGATGGATGAGGAGGGAAAAAAAACACCAAAATCAGGATTAAGGTTTTGCTAATGGTGTCTCTAAAAGTTTCTTGCACTCTGGAACAAATGAACGAAACGACAGACAAACAAATAGATAGACAGATAAATAGAAAAATAGAAAGATAAATAGACAAATTGATAGTTAGACAGATAGATAGACAGACTGATAGATAGATAGATAGATAGATAGACAAATTGATAGACAGACAGACAGACAGACAGACAGACAGATAGATAGATAGATAGATAGATAGATAGATAGATAGATAGATAGATAGGGGGAAAGATAAGTGACGGAGAGATAGACAGAGAGATTGATAGTGGGGGGTTTAGAGAGATATAGAAACAATGTTAAGAGAAAGATATAGAAACACACATACAGAGAGAGAGATTGTAAAGTAGTGACCAGTTCAGAATCGTGTCAATGAAAGATGGCGCTCGGTGCACGCTGACCAGCCACGGAACAGTTTATTGCATCTAGGGCTACCCCTATCAGCATCGCCACTACAGTTATAACAATATATTATGATGTATTCATTTGGTTTTCCCCTTTTTTATCTTTCCATATCCTTTTTTTTTTTTAAATCGATCTCTTTATCATGATTGAGAGAGAGAGAGGGAAAGTGAAAAAGTGTGTGAGAGAGAGGAAGACTGTGAGAGAGACAGAGAGAAAAATCGAGAAATCGGGTCACAGTGCATGCATATCTGTGAATTATTTAGTATTTAATAAAGTAGATCAACATGCATGTATTTTAATTTCTCTGTTTTCTATGCATGACAATTAATACCACTTAAAAGCCTATTTACTTTTCTGTCACATATTTTTGAAGTAGCAGTTTGATTTATAGTGATAAACTTAAATATACACATGTATACACGCATATCGTCTTGATTCAATGCAATGGCGTAGCTAGGAATTTGTTTCATTTGGGGGGCCCCTGTATTTTGCGTAATAGTTAATATTAATATAAAAATAACACGCATTTGTGGCCACCTCAAGTGGGGACCGGGGGGGGGGTATTTTCAAATTATCCCTCTCACCCCTTTCCACACCTAGCTACGCCTATGGTTCAATGATTGTGAAATATGCATGTTTTTTTGTGTGTGTTTCTATTCATATTTTTTCACTTAACAAATATTAGTTTTTTGCATGTATTTATTTTAATTTGTTTTGTAGTTTCGTTTTATTAGCATACATTTACTTCAACTTTTAAATTGAATATGACAAAAGTTTTTAAAGTAGTAAAAATTTTTTTTTTTTTCCTTTGGTTAGACTCCAAGATGACAATGTGTAGGGTTTCATTTATCTCCCCTTAGCTTGAATGTTAGCTACATGCGTTGCTTGTTCAATGCTTTGATTTAAAAATTAATAGCATCGTTTTGGATCAGGGAAAAATACAAACTTTAAGGAGACAAGAAAACACAATAATACGAAACAAAAAGTGTGTGGAAAGAACAGAACAAGTGAAGTCTTATTAATATTCGTTATTTTTCCCTCTGCAAAGATAAAAATAGCTAAGGATAATAACCAAAAAGCTCTAGAGTTAAAAAAAAATAGATACATACCATTTTTTAAAATACATACCTCAAAAGTATACTGATAATCCACCCGAAAGGTTTTCATTAAATATATTTGATCTTTCATAAACTTTTCCCAAATTTTTTTAGAAAAGGTAATATTCTTGACTGGTGAACGTACATCCTATGTTCTACAGACACACACACACACACACACACACGGCGCACGCACACGCACACATACATACATATATATATATATACATATGCATGCATGCATGCATGCACATAAGGACAACCTATTGTAGAATTCAGAATGTATGGTACTTTAATGGTCACAGATATCCTAAATTTGTTATTAACACATGATGTAAGTTTAAACTATTTCCATAGACATGGCATGTTCAGTGGAATTAATCAAGTACTATTTTTGTCGTTAACGTTAACTATTCAATAGTGTCGTGTGCTAACGTGTTTGTCTATTGCAGGGGTTCTCAACCTGTGGGTCGCGACCCCATTGGGGATCGATTGACGATTTGCCAGGGGTCGCCTAAGACCATCGAAAATAAGGATTGTTATTGTCTACTCTTCTATGTGTGTGTGTGTGCGGGGGTTGCGGAAGAGTGGGGGATTGTAAAAAGGGGTAGCCGAGCATAAAAGGTAGAGAACCGCTGCTATTGTGTTATTGTTAGTTAAAGTACAATCCAAATAAAAAATTTAAAAAAATATCCATAGTATAACGAAATTACATTGCTGTTTAATCTTTTTAAAACATCTGACCCCCACTGTTTCCCTTAAGTCCATCGGTTCTCAACCTTTTAAGCTCGGCGATCACTCTATACCCCCCCCCCCCCCACTCTGCCGCGACCCCCCCCCCCCCCCCACACACATACAACAAAAGAAGAATAGACAAAAACAATCCATATTTTTGATGGTTTTAGGCGACCCCTGGCAAATCATCAATCGACCCCCAAGTGGGTCGCGACCCACAGGTTTAGAACCCCTGCCTTAAGTACAATTGGTGGTTTTCTAATTATTCCTTGTGCATGAGAAGATGTAGGTTGATTGTGGGCTGTGGCAATGCGGTTCTAATAAGTTATTCGTGATTGAAACTAAAATGGCTGCTATTTATAATGTTTTGGTTGATGTTCTCAGGCAGTGCTATGGACGAGACATCGCAGCAGTACAAGGTGATCGATGTAGCACCACTTCTGCAGACTAAATATGCCGTTCTGTCAGGTAAACAACAACTTGAGCGTCTGGTCTTTTGTTTTGTTTTTCTTAAGGTGTGTTCACACAAGACGTCCACAATGGACAAACGAAATGATGCACTGACATCTGGGTGTAGGACAAGAGATCTTGTTAGAGAAAGAGAGATTGATAGAAGGATAGTTTGAGAGAGAATGAGAGAGAAAAAGAGAGAGAGAGAGAGAGAGAGATAGAGAGAGATTGACTGATAGATTAATCAAGATAGCGAAAAGAGACGCGAAATGGAAAGAGAGAATATGACATCAATAAAGAAAATGACTGATAAGTCAAGATAGCACAAATGACTGAGATATCAAGATAGCAAAAAAAAAAAATGACGCAGATGTCAAGAGAGCGAAAATGACTGAGAAGTCAAGATATAGAGAAAAGGAGTGAGAGACCAAACTAGCGAGAAAGTCGGCGAAAGCGAAATGTTTCAAGGAGGTTCAGAGTACGGTGCAGTTAAAGATAGACAAGTAGAATGAGAGAGAGTTAGTGAGAAAGAGTGAGAGAGTAAGGCTGAAAGAGAAAAAAAAAGAGGGGAGGGGGAGAAAGAGAGAGGAAACAGATTAAGAAAAGAGAAACAATAAGGGCATTGTTGCAGATTCTTAACAGAGAGAGTTTGGCATGTAAAAATAAAAAATAATTAAATCATGCCGGGATAAAAAAAACAACTAACGGGTGGCCCATTTAAGGCGGCCTAAGAGCAGCCTGTAGGAGGCGTTGTGTTTAAGTGCTACAGCGCTTGGCTTCTGAACCGAGAGGTCCCTGGTTCGAATCTCGATGAAGACTGGGATTTTTAATTTCTAGATTTTAAGGACGCCCCCCGAGTCCATCCAACTCTATTGGGTCTAATACGACTTGAGTTGGGGAAAGTAAAGGCGGCTGGTCGTTGTGCTGGCCACATGATACCCTGCCTGAAAACAGGGGTTATTTACTATTTCTTTACTTATGAGCAGTCTGCAGTAAACTTTCAAACATTAAAGTTTGTACTTTGTCATTCTAAACACAGAGAACTCGTTCATCATTGTCACGTCACTAAGAAGAAAAGTACACTTAATAGAAATGCGAATTCAATGAGAAATGGGAAGAAAAAGAAATTCCCTTGGAAAATAATGAAAATTACATATAGGCACTGTGGCTGAGTGGTGGTCCCGGGTTCTAATCCTAGTGAAGACTCGGATTTTGAATTTCGGGATCTTTAGGGACTTCTGAGTCCACAAAGCTCTAATGGGTACCTGACATTAGTTGGGGAAAATTAAAGGCGGTTGGTCGTTGTGCTGGTCACATGACACCCTCGTGAACCGTAGGCCTCTGGAAAATAACACACTAAGTATAAATTATAAAGGTCTTTGAGAACACAGCGTGCTTGTAATATTCGCTTGAGAAAGTTTCTATCTACATTATATACTATAAGCCGACCCGAGGCGTAACATACGCCCCCACCCCGCTCTTTTTTATCTGAGCCTCGCTCTCTGTCATAGCGAAAGTGATGCGGGGTAACTCTAGTCCAACTTGCAGAAATAAAAGAGTTATCTTTCCATGACTTTTTCATCGTGATGTCCCGCATGGTTTGGCCACGTAGAGAATTGTTTATATAGATCAGAGACGGAGGTATTAAGAACCATGTATATAAATGCTTGCCGTTTCCTCCTCCAGGTGGGAAAGCCAAGAATGGGGCACCTATAATGACCTTTCCTTCTCGGCCTTCCCTGGCCGAGGTCTCAGACGAGGACTACGGCAAAGTGGTGACGTATCTATGTGGAATAACTCCGTAAGTATGGCCCTTTCTACAAAGCTTCATCAACTCACTCTGTCTTGTAAAATGTTTGAACATATTTTTCCTTTCATTTCCCATTCTTGTATCAACTTAAAACTTTGCACAATTATTTATTGAACCTGACAAGACCAGAATCAATTTAAATAAAATTAACCAACTAGCTAATTAATTATTGGTGAATAATTACTTTGTTTGAAATTGAAAAAAGGGAAAAATGCTACTTAATGAGAAATGAGGATGTATATATGGATTTAATCCCCCATATTAACTTTTGACATGTTTTTTCCCACTTGCCATTCTCGGATCAAGCTGAAATTATTTATAGTCATTGACGATACTCAAATCAATCCAAAAATTAACCAATGAATTATTCGATCAGTACTAATTAATTTTTTTTGTTTTATTTGACAGAATGGAAGCTAAACAATGGCAATAATTAGATAAGCTTTTCCCCTGTAAATAAACGTTTATACGATTTACTAAAGCGATATCCAGTTCTTTTAAGAGCGTCTGAAAAGCTGTTATAACTCTTGATTGGACCATAACAAGTTATCAAATGTGATAGCAGCCTGGGTGATAGCAAAATGAGTATGAATTAGACATGGTATAGGGACCATAAATCAGAACGGCTCGAGCTAATTAGGAGATGGCATTAACACGGTTTGGTGTTGGACCGAATTGATGTTGGAAATCAATGGAACCTCCAAGAAAACACTTAGCATCTATATTTCATTTATCCTTGATAAAAATTGCTCTCAACAACCAGTTGTTCAAATATGTGCAGCATTTTATTTTGAAATAAATGATTCAGTCTTTAGTCTTTTACAATACCTAAATCTGCATGTGTCTAAAATGTTGGTTCTAGAATCTATTTGATTTCTTTTCTCTTCTGAAATCAAATCTGAGTTAGTGATTTTGCAGGTTTTCACCGTATGGCCTCATGACCAATCTACCCGCTGTCTCGCGCCCCCAGCACCATCCCCCCCTAACCATAACCCTAACCCAGGAGCTTAACGTGAAGGACAAAAGGTTGGTTGCCACCTTAAACTAACGAGTTCCTCCTGCCCGTGGGAGAAGTAAAACTCAGAATTCAAACCTCTGCTGCCTTCAGATAAATATGATTTTTAGATCAAGACATGTTTCATATGAAATACAGCCATTTTTTAGCGGTCCCCGAAAGGGGAAAAGACGCTATTAGTTTTGTGTGGCCTGTCTGTCCGCCTGTCCCGTTTAGATCTCGTAAACTAGAAAAGATAGTGAAAATCCAACATCACAATATTTTAGACCTTTCAAAGTTCTGATGCAACGGCTACTTTTTTTTCTTTTCTGAAAACGAAAAATCTAATTTTTTAAATCACTTATGCAAGCAATTTTTTTTATAGAAATACACCACTTTTACAACTATTCACTATTAATTATAATAAACACGGGAGGCTATTTATTAGGGGAGATGACAATGTACCATATTTTAATACATTTATACAAACGGTTGTAGTTTTGTTACCAAAAAAAAATTATTATTTTTACATGTGTATTGTTAAGTTATGTAAGCTCTATTATACTAATTACTATATTTACACACAAAAATGTTTACTGTTTTTACAAGAGAAAAAATCTATTTAGTATGCATACAAGTTAGACCTAATTTAAAACAACAATAAATAAGTAGTTTTTCATATTATCGCGTTTAGCGGTGTGGCGAGTATACAATATCGTAATCAAAGGAAATCTTTGGTTCACATCTAACTTCACATTCAGTTTCACCTATCCTTTGGTCTGCCGGACCGCTGGGGCACCACACAATATCTGTTAACCTTTTTTCTCCATTCTTCTCTGTCTTTTTATCTTTGATAGAATTTCATTCTGATAATAATGAAACCTGCTTTTTTTATCTGCCTGTGTGTGGACCACTTCCGATTTTCAGTTAGTGTTTCCACACAAACTGTCTTTGTAGCCTTTGTTTTTTTTTAAATTTTATATCAATAAACAGCAGATCAGGGCGATTTAATTCCACCGTTTTGTCAGTCAAAATAGGCGTATCCCCAGTATAATAAGTGATCGGTTGACTCTGGAACCTGTAGTGGTGAGTATTTGTAATAAGAAGGAGTATCTTTCTTCTTCTTCTTCTTCTTCTTAGTATGTCATGTAGTGAATGAGCTTGTACTGTCCTATCTTGCAATACATGATTCAGACTTCAAGTGACTTATAGAAAATTACCAAACATATTGTTATAACCCTGCCGTGCGCACCGCCATCCAAGCTAGTGCTGATGGTGCGCACAGTTATAGATTGGACTGAAAAGGAGGTCAACATTAGAGAAGAGAACGATTTCCGCCCGAGGAGAGAGCCAAGATGGAGAGATTGTGCCTAAAAGAAGATGTTGCTTTTGTGTACCTGTGATGTCGTGTGAATAAACGTCTATGTGCCTCGTTAAGTTATTACTTAAGTTATTACTATATATATCTAACCTCATGTCGGCCGTCGTATGGTATGCGCTTCGGACTGTCATCGTGACGAGTCCTGAAATTGACCATTGCCCAGTATTAGTATCCACTATTATTTCCTAGGGCGTAATCATGGAAGCAGCGCCCCGAAACTCGTAAGACAAACGGATGAAATGAAAGATAAACTCCAGAGGCGTAGTTATGGTGGGTGGATTTGGGGGGGGGGGGGGGGGAAGAATTTGAAAATCTATCCGGGCCCGAAAATGAGTGTTCGAATTTTTTTACATTAAATATTAACTATTTCGCAATCATCTCATGTCGTGATGTGGAGGCCTAGCCCCTACCGGCCCCCAAATCCATTGCTACGCCACTGATAAACTCCTTTAGAACTGGGATACATCGTAACTTAGAACCATTTTCAGAAGATGACATATTGTCCTATTTGAAAAAAAAATAATTCAAATCTGTGTTTGTGACTAGTCTTCGTAGACGAACGCGGATCTTTTAAAAGTAATGAGATTTTCAAATGTCCGAGGGAAATATTTGATGGTATGCAAAAACCCGGTATCGCTTAGGCTTTCCAGGCTTAGAGGTTTTGTAGTTTTACACACACACACACAAGCACGCACGCACACACACAGACACACACACACACAAATAAGCCTCTAAAATGGGAAATTCTGCCAAAATTGATCACGTCCGTTGTTTTAGAAATAATGGCAAATAGAAAGTAGGCCAATATATTTCTTACTGTGTTTAAAATGTTATTTAAAAAAAAAATGTTTACTTTAAATTCTTCCATTGATAGGAAGTATGCAAAGCGTACTAGACCAGAAAATTATGTCATTGTGGGCCTACAAAGCATTTGTAGTATTTGTCCTCACGTGCGCAGATATTTTATAGGTTTAGTAACAGGAGATAACTTATCTTATCTTATAAAGAAGATGATTACGTCCTACGCGTCATGCATGTTAACCAATGACTTAAATTCTGCCAATTTTCCTGGCTGGCTAAGGCAACTCATTCCATGATCTAATAGCACTAGGGAAGAATGACCATTTGTACAAATTTGTCGTGAAACGACTATGGTTCATCTCGAACAAGCGAGATGAAAGCCTGGGCATTGTCTATGGTCGGAACGATGTTGCCCACACAGCAGTTCCCCCCTCTCCGCGCAGCTGATGAGACCAAAGTAACGGAATATCCGATACAGTTCGGGATCAGTAGCGCCGCAGGCTCTGACAGGCTGTAACACAGTGTGCAGCAACCTGCCTAAGGGTCACCAGCTCCTGATTTTCCTCAGGGTTGTCTCCCGAAGCCTTTTCCATGTTTGGGCATAGCCGCAAGGCAGCGGATGTTTGGATTCAGATCTAAATGAAAAATAACTTTTTGATGTAATGGAATACCTTACCTATGTGTGTCTCAAGACACACAAATCAGAAGACAAAAAAAAAGGTACCATAATGCGCTTACCTCCCCCACCCCCGCGCTGTCGTAACGATCAGGAAAAGCGCTGTATTTTGAGCTGCAGAAAGGCCTTCACTCGGCGTCTGCACCGCTCACTGCACCATAGTTAACAATGTTGCAAGTCACTCAAAGCTGAATATAGAAGTGGCGGGAAGGGCAGATAATGCTATTAAAGTGCGAGAGCTACCTGAGCCCTGTGGCGTAGCTAGGGTGAGGGGAGGGGGCTCCAAATTTGAAAATCCCCCTGGCCACTTAAGGGGGTCTCCCAAATGAGTGTCCGAATATTGCTTTTACATTAAATATTACGCCATTATCTCATGTCATAATGTCGAATGTCAAAATGCAGGGGCCCCTAAAGAGGCCAAGCTAAGACACCCCCCCCCCACCCGGGCTCACCAAATTCCTAGCTACGTCACTGCCTAAGCCGCATGTCGCGCATTTTCGTCTGTAATGGGTTTGATTATAGTTAATCCAACTTCTTTAGGTGGGCCTGTTTTGGACACGAAAAATACGTTTTTAGGATAGGGAGAAATTCAGCGTTGCAAAACGGTAAAGAGTCGCATTGGCGGAGGCATCTTGACGCCATTTTAGTCCATTTTGCTGGGACACCTCTCTCGAAAACGGTATAAAGACCTTACTTGTGGGGTGAAAAGATTTCTCTTAATTTTAATTCATTTTATAAATATTCGTATTGTTTTTAATAATGTCATTTTTACTTAGGTACGTGGACAAAATAGCGCCGATAAAGTAGCGGCGACAAAATAGCGAGAACAAAATAGCGCCGACAAAATAGCGCAGAAAAAAGTATTTTAGTCATTTTGAAAGAAATTCTTTAGATATCGTAAAATATGAATAGAGCCAATATTTCTTTTTGTTTTAATGTTATCATTATTTTTAAGTCATTTGCAGGAAACACTTAAGATATCTTAAAACATAAATATGCAAACAGTAAGCAAAAATCATAATAAGCTAAAATGAACAATTTCAAAATATATCATTTATTTACATTCCAAAAGTGTACTTTGAAAACAGGCAAAGACACTTGTTAGGTCAGATTTATACACACTACACACACACAGTTAAATGGTAGGAAATGTCTAGTAGAAATTCCATCAGTGCTTGAACGGCGTAGCCACATTTCAAAATCCTATTTTTAGCAAGTTATGCATTTTAAACATTGGTGACAAAGGTACTCTCGTTCTCTGCAAATATGGCATACTTTCAGATCTATTTATATTGAAAAGATAGAGACATCAACAAAAATGCTTACCTGGACATTAAATTACTAATAAATAATCCGGTACTTTTTTTACACATCATATATATAAGTCCGCGCTATTTTGTCGGCGCTATTTTCTCGGGAAATTTCGCGCTATTTTGTCCGCGCTATTTTGTCGGCGTTACTTTGTCTGCGCTATTTTGTCGGGTCAGCTTACACTTATCTTATAAAATACAGACGTTACTTCAAATAGGAAGATGATTACGCCCTGCGCGTGTCCCTAGATCAATCTAGTCATGCGTGTTAAGCAATGACTGAAATTCGGCCAAGAGATTGGTTTTCCAGGCTGACTCAGGCAACCCATTTCACGATCTAATAGCACTAGGGAAGAAAGAGCATTTGTGCAAATGTGTCCTAGCGTATGGAACAAAAAATAAAAATTGAACACCTTCGCTCTTCCATTGTCATCACTTCAAGAGATTTCTACTGGTTGAGAAAAAAAATTGTTCAATTGAATGTAATATGGAGTCTGATTTATGTTTCATGAATAATTATTCCGACATCCTCTCAAAAGATTGGGGCGTGATGTTATATATAAACATATTTTCCCCCAACTTTTGGCTCTTTAACTTTGATCTAAATCTAGATATCTAAATCTAACTTCATTTACGGGAATGAAAAAAATAGGCCTATTATTGTACGTAGCTTGCCATGGTAATAATGCTCCGTCTGAGCAGATTTAAACTAGCATATACAATTTTTTTGAAAATGGAGAGAGCAGATGTGAGACTCTCCTACGCTGAAAATAAAATCAATAATAAATTTTTGTTTAAGCTTCGCATTTTAGATCTAGCCAGAATCTGGATCGAGATTAGATCAAAGACTTCAAAACGTTCTGTGATGTTAAAATTGAGTTTTTAGATGTAAATCCTAATTTGAGAAGCAAAGAAAGCCGCACGTTCAAACTGCTTAAAGGACTCTAGTGCGACTGAGCTATTATAATCACATTTACATGATTAAGATCAAGATGGATCTAGATTTAAATCTAGTCTTACTTTAGTCTTAGACTGTCACTTTGTAGTTTGTTTAGACTTAGAGTTTATAGAGTAGACCAGTGCCTCCATCCATGATCCAGTAACAGTGGTTGAACTTGAAGGTTCCCAAGCTTTTTTCTCTTGTCGACCCATTGCCCTGTTTCCAGTTTTCACTAGACCACTGCTTAATATTATCATAACATGATTATGTATTTCTGAAAATTCATCAACTTTGAATGTGTTTTTCCCACTGATTTCTTAATTCTAAGTCGTGTATAGTATAAATAATTAAATTTATGAATGAAACTCAAATTAAAACAAAATACTTTTATTTAAATGATTTAGATATAGGGCTTGGTCAATGCCAGTGGTTCCCAAATTTTTCTTTCTTGTAGACCCCTTGCCATGTTTTTGTTTTTTAATTTTTTGGTAGACCCCTGCTTAGCATTATGAATGATTATGTATTTTTGAAAATTTATCAACTTCAAATGTTTTGTTTTTTTTAAACTGATTTCTAAGTCATATAAATTTATAATTAAATTATTATTTAGTATGTATTACATGAATTCACTCAACAAAAACATCTAATTATGGGCTGTTTTGATAAGGAAATTTCAATATCAGGCTTCAATTAAGTTATGTTTAATATTAAATCTTCTACTCTCTGGGTTTGTGATTTCCAGTTTTTATTATAAAATTGGCCACGTTACTGAAACCTATTCATGCTAGATATGACGATCTTTTTGAAGCCAGAAGAGCTGAAATCCCTGAAAAAATAAATTTTTTGCATATAGTGTGCAGTTTTTTTAAATGTTTGCCATAAGTAGAGAAACAGCAATAATAAATGGTTCCAAATCAACACAAACTCTGTAAATTCAGGTGTACCTCAAGATCTTAGGCCCACTGCTGTTTCTAATTTTAATAAATACAAATATTCATTAATTAAAATTTCATTGAAGCCTATATACTGTAAAATCAAATTTTATCAAGGTTTCATTTCATGATTCATAAAAGAAGTTCCTCCAGATAATATAATTTTTATAGCTTAGATTTTGTACTCTGCATCGCTATAATATCATAGCTAGCTGAAGTGTCTCTGGTCGAATCTCATTAATGAGGAAAGAGTTTCAAAAACAAAAAAATAGCGATTCTAAATTATATACAATATTACTTACTTACTTAATTCTGTGCACTCCCAGAGGTGCATAGGGCAGCAACTACACCTCTCCACCAAACTCGGTTCTGAGCAGTTTTCTTCATCTGCTCCCATGTCATTCCAGTACCCTCAGCTTCACTGATGACTGACCTCTTCCAGGTTTGCTTGGGTCTGCCCACTTTCCTCTTTCCTTGCAGATTCCAATCAACTGCCTGCCTTGTAACATTGGTAGCTGGTTTTTGCAGGGTGTGCCCTATCCAGCTCGATTTTCGCTTTTTGATATCTTGTGCTATAGGCTTTTGTCTGGTTCTCTTCCACAAATTGACAGTTTATCTTTTCTGCCCATCCTAATATCCAGCATAGGCATTTGTTAACAAAGGTCTGGAGCTTTTCCTTATTTGTTTTAGTGACTCCATGTCTCTGAACCTTATAGAAGGATGTATACAATATACAATGTTTTAAATTATTTTGATTGACAGACTCCATGAATCAGAAGCAGGCTTTGTGATTGTCATAGACAGAAGACAGGACAGCTGGGGAGCGGTAAAAGCCATTCTACTCAAACTATCTGTAAGTTTAAAAAAGAATTTATATTTATATTAGTATTATATATTCAATTTAAGAGAAACAGTCTTTAAATTACTTTTTCCTTCTATTAAAATCTTCCCATGAAATTCCTCAAGTACAAATATCTCTTGTCTGCATGCATTGTTTACTTGTTGACACATGATAACTGTGCCTGGTTGTGTGGTATGGGCTTGAGACTGTTGATGCCATGGTATCAAGTTTGAATGAGCTGATACCTATAAAACAAAAAAATATTATCTTCACTTTAAGTATGCTGAAAATATTACGAGAGCTCTGTATCTCTGTACCTCTAATTTCAAGTTATTTGAAATATCAAGCTATGAATAATGTGCACTTTTTGGTAATTCACTGTTAAATGGCATGAACTTTCTAAATGAAGCAGGACCAGGGTAGGAATTTACCACGTGCCTGACTTTATTAACTTAAAAAAAGGTTATGAAGTTACTAAAACCTCTACCTGGCAGTTCATTCAGAAGTTAAAAAAGAAATGAAAATAATTTAGATTATAGAATAGATTTGTATAAGATTAAGTTTCTCATCTGAAGAATATCTGATACATATAAAATAATAATATCTGATACATATAAAATAAGAATATCTGATACATATAAAAAATAAAGCTACAGTACCCCTTTCAGGCCTTGAGATCTATAGGGCAGATGATGTATAGGTCATCTGTCTATGGATATCTGATACATATAAAATATAAAGTTAAAGTACCCTTTTCAGACAGTGCTATCTATAGTGCAGATGAAGTAAAGGTCATCACTTTTTATGGCCGATGTTTAATAAGGGTGTCATTTGGCCAGCCCATTGACTAATCATCTTTAATTTCCCCAGTTAATGTCACATACACATTAGAGCTGGGTGAACTCAGCGTCCTGAAAATGTAGAAGCTCACAATCCCTACCTTCAGAGAGATTTGAACCCAAGACCAGTGGGGCTAAGCCTTTACCACACTTCCAATAAAAACATGAAGTATTTATGTTTAAACATCACAAGGTCTTCAGGGTTTGCAAAGGCCTTCCTTCAGGGAACAGTCCCAGGAAAAATAAGAATAGGCAGACAAAGAAAGGGATAGAAAGACAACATACAAGAATGGACAGGCCTGTCATTGAATGAAATTCTTTCAAAATACAGAGAGAAAGGGAGAAAGATGATTAACAGATCTTGTGTGGTGCCCTAATGGTTTAACAGACTAAGGGATAGGTGAAGGTGATGTTTAAACATGTGAAAAATGACTGAAGATTACAAACAAGCTTTTCCGCTCAGCCACCTCGCCTCCTAGATTACCTTGATGATTAACTTAAACTAGTATCAGCAAGGTTGAGTAACACTAAATCTTTGCTAGTGAGACATATATTTGTGGAGTGAAGTCAGACAATGCAAGCCACAACCATCAACTCTTCATACAGTATAAAGAGGCCTTTTCAAAGACTTACTCTACAGAGAACTGCCTGAACTGGGAACTCTGCATAAACATAGGGCTAGGTATTTGACCTCTCAAATATTTCAACTGAAAATGTAGAAGAAAAACATGAAGATTAACCAAAAACAAGCATTTCTAAAAGTTTTCCTTTTTTTTCATTTGCCAGGCTTTCTTCCCTGTGCACATCCAAGTTGTATTTTTACTCCAGCCAAAAGGTTTTTTCCAAAGGGCTTTTGCTGATTTTAGATCAAAATTTGTTAAAGAAGAATTAGAATTCAAGGTATGTACCTTTTGTTATGATTTCAGCTTTTTTACTAACTGGCCAGTTCACCACTTTCACATTTTGTTATGTTTTAGTTTTTTGTACTAACTGACCAATCTTCAGGTCGCCACTTTCACATTTTGCAGGTGTAGAGTCACATTCACAATCCACTCAACACACGACTCAGGCTGAAGCAGATTAAATATTAATCCCACAAAATGATAATTCAGTAAATAAACTAAAAATTTGTATAGCTCACAACCACATAAGAACCATGTGAGAATCTCTCAAAATTAAAAGCATCAAGTCCTCTCGCCGATGGCCCCGCTTAAAAACATGTCCATGTTTGTTCATCTCAGCACAGATTCATAAGTTGCCTATAAAATATAATAATACTAGGTTCTGTAAGTATTTTAAAGAGTTGTAAACTGGGGGGTATGGTACCCCCAACTCTCCAACAGACTGAGGGATAGGTGAAGGTGAAACTGGGGCTACAATGAGGTCACAACAAAAGGAATGCTACAATCAATGTTACAATTAAGGCTACAATCAGGGCTGGATTTAAGTAAGTGGAGGACTTGGGGGGAGGGGGGGGTCAGGATCTCTGTTGAGGCCTGTACACTTTTTCAAAAGCTGTAATAAAAAATCCACTTATTAATAATAATGCTTCTATCTAAAAGCATGCCATAATTTAGAAGAAAGAAATAGAATACTGGTACATTGAATCTCATTTTCCTTCTCTTTTAAACAATATTTAATAGGAATATTAAAAAAAAAAAATATTTTAGAGTTTGTGGAGGATGAGGTCCTGGGCTGAAACACACCATAAATCTGGACCTGCATTTATATATTACGAGCACACTATAAGCGGACACTTTTTAACCACAATAGTGTTGTCTACCTTTTTAACCACGATAGTGTCGTCTACCTTTTTTAACAGGATAACACAGTCTAACTTTTTAATTACGATAGTGTTGTCTACCTTTTTAACCACGATAGTGTTGTCTACCTTTTTAACCAGGATAGTGTTGTCTACCTTTTTAACCACGATAGTGTTGTCTACCTTTTTAACCACGATAGTGTTGTCTACCTTTTTAACCAGGATAGTGTTGTCTACCTTTGTAACCACAATAATGTTGTCTACCTTTTTAACCACGATAGTGTTGTCTACCGTAAAATTAAAAGTATTGTTGGTAAAACATGAAAAGTGCGTGAAGGGAGAAAAACCTGTCAAAATTCAGATATTTTGTTTGTCTCTGTTGAAGGGCTCCTGTGGATGCATGGCTCTTCTTTCCCTCCCTTAAATCCAGCCCTGGTTACAATCCTATGTTGCAATCAATGAAAACAAAATGTATTATATCTGTTTCTGCTTGGGTTATTTTTATTTTTTTCAAAATATAAATTGTATTCTGCTTTTTAGTTTTATTGAAAAAAAAAAAAAAAAAAAAATATATATAGTTAGAAATGTTAGAAAGTTTTTAACTGATAAAGTTAGCGAATATTTTTGTTTTTCACTCTCTAGGTTGTACTTTGCGATGCCACTAAAGATATAGAAGACTATGTTGAAGTAAACAACCTGACCAGTGATGTTGGCGGGGAGCTCGAGTTTGATGCTAACGAGTGGACAGAGCATAGATCGGTGTGTACAACTGTTTCTTTATGAAATGCAAAATTGAATCAGTATTTCAGAAATCGGATAAATTAAAACAAGGATTATTAGAATAGACACAAAAAAAAAAAGGCACATTGATCCATTTAATATATTTAATATCTTTCAAATAGTACTCCAGACTTTTAGCATAGGCAAACAGGAATATTAAACAAAGATGCTTTAAAAGTGTTAATTTTTTTTCTGAAGCTGCTTTTACTCAATCTGAACAAGATTTCTAACCAGCATGGCTATGTAAATATTTTTGTGTGGTCTGACATTGATTTGGTTTCTTCACCATCACATTCACCAAAGTCTCCTTGACCATTTTAGTAAAATAGTTTATTCCATTCTTGACTTGTAAGATGTTTCTTTAGAAAAGAAAATTATAATGTTCTAGCCTTAATTTCCTGCTGGACAGCAGGGGATGTTGGGAGTTTAAAAGAAGGACCATCAACGTGGTAGTCTGGATTGCTTACCAACGACCAAGCAGTCTCTCTTCTTAATAGTCTGTCATGCCATCCAGAAATGTAACTGTGATTCGCTCATATTGCACTTTATTTCTTAAGATTATCTTGTTATTATTATTTTGTTTTCTTTCGGCTGGTAAATTGTGCTGTAGAAAATATTTTATTTTTTACTTGTACAAGAGTAAACAAAAAAAGTACCAACTGAATAGATAACTGTTACGGTCGTGCGTAGCGCAGCATGGTGTGCATGAATAAAGGTGCGAATTGGTGTACATTTTATTATTAGTCAGAAAAATAGAGTCTCTGGCTGTGGGCCATGACTGTTGAGGGATTGTGTCATCAGCTCAATGGTCAACAAATTGAGCATTCCACGTGACCACTATTCCATTTGGAGCTGGTTGACCTCACTCATCATAGTCCTAAATTGCAAACCTGACTTCTACAGATTAATCCTTGACCCTTGGACCATTGTATACTCTATCCCAGGGCTGGCCTTTGACCAATTTGAACCATTGCACAAATTGGGGCCTGCGCCTGGCAGGGGCCTGCGCCTGGCAGGGGCCTGCGATTTATATTTAGCATATCACTATTAGTCACACCTCATGTCACAGGCTTTTAAAAATGTAGGACTCAAAGGGTTAACATATTTAGTGTATCGTACGATTAATGTAACTTTAAGTAACCCAATGTAGCCTAATGCATTTGAGCTGCGTCCTATGCATGTTGTATAATAAATGTTGATAAATGATCTTAATTGGTAGAAATAGTTATTGTAAAATAATTTAGAAGAGGGGTCTCGCAAGCCTCCATTAAATTGGGCCCTGCAGCCTGTAAGGCCTGCTCTGCTCTATCCCTTAGCTACTGTTGCTGTCTTGATAGAAAGATTCACATAAAGGACTTTGAAAAAAAGTTAATGTGTTTATGTTAAGTAAAATTATTTATTTACCTAATTTCTATGCATTTTTTTTACTTAAGGGAGGTCAGTAATGAATGTAACAGTTACATTTGCTAATCCAAGGTATCACATGATTTATTGTTGGACAATTCAAGCTTTTATAACATCAATTTTTTTTTTCAAATGCGATACTAGTTAATTTCAATAGAATTAAGGAGGATAACTCAGTGTTAATTTTTTTTTCTTAAAATCAATTTTTTAAAATGACACAGCGGTTCCCCTGATCAATATTTTAAACTTAAGCATTGTATTGGGCATTCTGATGTGACCACGCCAATTGATCCAAAAAAACGCCCAATTTATACTGTGCATTTCAGAATCAACTGATAAGTTTTCTTATGGTTATATTACCTCCCCTCATTTAATTATGTATCAATGGTTTGCCTCTTTTGTTACAGGCTGTGGAAAAGTTCTCCAAAAACACGGCTCAAATTTCCACAACTCTTTCAGCAGTTGTCAAGAAAATGGAAGAGAGAGAAGTACCCAACGATGTCACTGGTAAAGTTCCACCATTGTGTAGCATCATCAGTTTCAGGACGAGAATCTAAATATTACTGACCTCCAAAGTTGGATTCACTCTTTTCAATTTATATTAAGATAAAGTTCCCATTTCAGGCCATGCAATCTATTGGGCAGAAGATGTAAAGATAATCTGTTTCTATGGCTGGTTAAGAGAATGTCATGTGGCGACACAACATCCAACCGCCTTTACATGACTAATACCAGATACCCATTAGACGGGTGGGCTTCCCAAAAGATCCTCAAGTTATAATCACATTCTCAAAGATTTCAATCCGAAGCCAAGCGAGTCTAGCAAGTTTTATTAGGATACCAGATCGCAGACAAAAGTAAAGTGGGTTGGTCACATGACACCCTAGTTAACAGATACAAATAAGCTTTAAACCATTTAATAAATTACTTAGTCTTAAATTGGTGGGAAGCGTGGTCGAGAGGCCAAGTGCGCTTGAACTTGGCTTGTCTTGGCTACCTAGAAGGGGGCTCAAGGTTTGACATCCAACTCAGGCAGAGTTGTGTTTACTGAGCGCCTAAAGGCAGCACGGAAAACCAACTCCTAGATACCCCCCCCCCCCCCCCACTGGTACACAAATGAGATTGGACCAAAAGCGCTCTGAGCATGCTATAAGCATAAAAGTAGCGCTACATAAAAGCTATAGTAATAACAATAATAATAATAAATTGACACAACCCAATTACTTTTTTTAATCTGTTCTTTAGAGGCTTTTATATAATAGATATACAACTAAACAACATCACCTATAAATCATATTGTGATTTGTTTTCAATGCATCAACCACCAATCATGTTGTTATACATTAAACATTGCAAGTAACTCCACATTGTTATTGTTAATTTGGTACAACCTGTAGTCTTTGATAATGAAATATCTCTTCTTTTGTGTTACAAACACTGTCATCAACCTGATATTTAATTACCAGTTATTTTAGCTGTTTTTTTTTTGTTTTATTTAAGCTCAAAATCAAACAAAAAAAAATTATTTTATTAAAACAGGTAATACCAAAAGTAAAACAATAATAATTTTGAGATAAATAAGCATTCTGAAAAACAAGTGATACCGTTAGCATGAAAAGCTTCTTATAAAGTATAATTAAAAAAAAAAAAAAAAAAATAATTTTGAAATGTAAAGACTTCAACTTGTAAACTTACATTTTTATTTTAATGTCTTGATGTCATTCATATATTATTATATGCATTGCATTCTTATACTTGTTTTGATTGTATGTTTATTGAAAAAAAAATTTACTTTCCATAGAATGAAAATAAAGTATAAACATTTTCTTATTTTACTCCTTGGCTGAGTGGTAAAATGCTTGGCTTTCAAACTGGGGGTTCTGGGTTTGAATCCTGGTGAACACTAGGATTTTTAATTTCTGGATCCTTAGGGTGCCTGAGTCCACCCAGCTCTAATGGGTTACTAACATTATTTGGGGAAAAGTAGAAGCAGTTGGTCGTTGTGCTGGTCACACGACACCCTTGTTAATAGTTGGCCAAAGAAACAGATGACCTGTACACCATCTGCTCTATAGACCGCATGGTCGGAAATGAAATTTAACTTATATCTTTTATCTTAGAAAAAATACAATGTAACTTAATGAATTGAAGAACAATTTTGGCAAGTTTTAAAAAACAAATGGTGGAATTCGCAATGTTATTTTAATAATCAATTTCATAAGCTATTTAAACTTTTATTTTTTGGAAATGATAAGTTTATTCTGACTAATTAGGTACCGAGGCCATTTTAAAAGTGTGTATGGCAGAGAGGAAAGAACTGTTGGAGGACATAGACAGTGCCTCAGCCCACGGAGAAACGTTGCTCAAGTGTATTAAGGGAGATAATCCAAGCACTCCGCTGACTAAGCTCTGCCATGTTCTAGAATTAGAAAGGTATTTGGTGTAAGAGTGTGTATGTGATAGTGAGTCAATGTGTACTCACATCATGTACCTATTAGCCAAGACTGAGGTCCTATAAGCTAGTGAGGTTTTGTCTAAAAGGAAACGAAACTTGTTTTGTTTATTCCCAGCATTAATTTCACACTAATAAAGGCAGAAAATTAAAATGCAAGTTTGTTTTGCGTGCTCCAAAGTTTCCTTCAGAGTTGAAGATAATCTTCATGTCTACCTCATACCTCCCGCAGGACCATGGGAGATTGCAGCGGCCAGTCCGCCATCCAGTGATGAGAATGAAATAAAAAAAAACAAAAAAACTTGCTAACAGTAAAACTTGTTAACAAAAGTATTTAATAGGTTTGGACATTCCTTGAGTATTATACCCAAAGAGAGGCTTACTATTCAGAGTCGGAATTTATTTATCATCATCCTTTGGGTTTCTCTTGGAACATAGGGCCTCAGTAAATCGTGCCACAGTTTCTTGCTAGTTTTTTAATGGCTTCCCAGCTCTTTCCTGTCCTCTCGGTTTCATCTAGTGTATTGAGTCGCCATGTTCTTTTTGATCTTTCTGTACGTCTTGTTCTCTGGGGGTTCTACTCTAGGGCCTGCCTAGCTCTGTTGTTGGTATCTTTTCTAAGTGTGTGACCAATCCATCTACACTTCCTCTCTAAAATCTGCACTTCTCTATTTTTTTGTCCACTCATCTCCCATAGTTTGGTGGTTTTTATATATTAATAACCAAATATTACAACCTATTTCCAAGCACACACTCACAGTGATGCAAAATTGATCAAATATTTTTTTCAACCCAAGCTCTTACATGTACTTTAGGTTCCTAAATAAGGATTCTTATAGCAAAACAGATGTCATTATTTGTAATTAGCTTTGGGGCTCAATAAATATATGGATGTCTTCTGTATACTCAGTATACATATATATATACATTTCATACTAATATTTTGTTTTGATGGTATATCAATTGAATAAAAAAAAATCATTTTGTATATTAATTGAATAAAATAAAATACTTCCCTTAGAATGATTGTGTCAAAATTACTTCCCTTAGAATGATAATGTTAAAATTTCCAATTTGTTCTACTTTTTACTTAAACATGATGGACTTGGCTGTTTGATTGTAGTTCTTCCCATTGCGTTGCACAGATTACTTGTTCAGCTTCATGAGAGTCGAACAGGTTTTGGGGAGTTCTGGCTGCGCCATGAAGCCAAGTTGAAGCAATGTCTCACAGTGCGCAAATTTGAGGAAGAATTCAAACTTGTAAGTCATGGATAGCACATTTGAAAGTTTCTTGAAGCTATGTTTTATTTTGAAATTATTTTACATCCACAAAATTATGCAGTACATTTAATCTTTTTAAATTAACATTATTTTTTCATTATAAAAATTATTATTAAGAAAAACATACAAAATACTTTTAAAAAAATACAAAGCTTATATTAAGCGTAATTGTGTCAATTAGTTTGATTCAAACAAGTGATAAGATCATAGCGTACTGAGAACGCTAAAAGCATGAAAATGTGCTAAACAAAAACAATTGGTCAAAATATTTGTAATCACACAGATTTATTACTGTTAGTCTAGATCATAGACATATATATATACAAATTGAATTACATAACTGATCTAAAACTAATTGGTACAATTACACATCATATAAGCTTTTTTTTTTTGTTTTTTTCTTAAATAATTTTTAAAATGTTTGTCTTGTTTGAAAATAAAATCAAGTAGGGCTGGGTTTAAACTTAGACCTTGGATGGCTGCCTGGTCGTGCGGTTTGCGTGCTGGACTGTCATTCGGATTTATCCACGGTCGAGGGTTCAAACCCTGCCTGCTCCCATCCCCCGTCGTCCAGTTGGATTAGAAAGTAAACTATCTTCAAATCTGAAGAAACATCTGAAACATGTAAAACAAACAAACCTTCAGCTTTGCAACCAAGTGCTTCACCAAAATGCCATGGGGGGCCGTTGTTACTGGTAGGTTTTTAGACACTCCTCCAGAAATGAGGATTATTGCGTCCTAGTTCAAACCTCATGCAGGACTGGAGCGCAGGGTGGCTGGAAGTGTAGAACATCAAGATGACAGTCCAGAGTGCAAAACCACATGACAGGGAAGCTATAACAATCACTGGACTGAAAAAAACCATCCATCCATCCCAGTGGCTATGCAGTCCATGGCTGCTTCAACACATCCTTCCATTCAGATTTCTGTTGAGCTTTTGTCTCCGTGCCAGAACTCTTGATGTAAATCTGCATCTGCATGATCTCCAATCAGACATATTCATGGTCTGCCTTTTAGTTTTGCCTTCATTTATGCTCCCCTGTTCTTTGATATTCTTTCAAGGTGACCTGCCCAAAGTAGTCTGTTCTTTATTTCCGTCACTATCGGTGGGTCTTCATACAATAGATATCTCTTGGTTAGTACGTGTCCTCCATCCAGTTTTTCTATAGCACCATACATTTTTCAGGAGGCGCGGTGGCTGAGTGGTAAAGCGCTTAGTTTCTGAACCGGGGTTCAAATCCTGGTGAAGACTGGGATTTTTTATTTCGGGATCTTTGGGCACCTCTGAGTCCACCCAGCTCTAATGGGTACCTACCTGACAGTAAAGGCTGTTAGTCCTTGTGCTGGCCACATGACACCATTGTTAACCGTAGGCCACAGAAACATATGATCTTTACATCATCTGCCCTATAGACCACAAGGTCTGAAAGGGGAACTTTACTTTTATAGATTTTTCTAAGTATTTTCCCCTTCCCCAGTATTTAGTAGATTTTCTTTGCTTTTGTCAGATTCTAGGTCTCACTTGCATACATGGCTACTGGTCTTACGATAGTTTTGTAAATAGTTTTGTTTTACTTGATAAAAGACTGAAAAAAAAACCCCATACAACCTATATTGTACATTTATCTTCTATAATACAGACGTTACTTCAAAAAAGAAGATGATTACGTCATTGGCGTCATGCATTTACTTAGGGTTTTAGGCTGCGGTTAGTCTGAATTAGTGAATTAGCTTTTTACACTTTTATTTCAGATTCAGTTCACCATGGAGAGACGTCAGGAAACTCTGGAAGCACAGATGAACGAGTTAGGTAGCTCAGTCATGCTAGTAGAGCAATTGATCCACGACTTTGATCAACTGGAAGAAGCTTCACAAGTAAGGGAAGAATCTTTTTGTTTGCTGAGCAAAAACACATCCTTTTACAAAAAGACATCCTTTTAAAAAACACATCCTTCCAAAAATACATCCTTCACAGAATAATCATCCTTTACAGAAAATCCTTAACATCTTTTAAACAAATACCTCATTTACACAAATATCACTTTAAGGCAAGCCAATGCCTAACATAAAGTCATCATTTGTATAAACACATCTTTCACATAAGCCCATCATTTACACAAGTAACAAAACTATATTTTTTTCAAACACATCATTTGCACTAAATGCCATTTACACAAACACACAATTTGTGTACAGATTTTACACAAAAACACCATTCATATAAATACATCATTTACATACATCATTTACACATTGTACAAACAAAACATGTGCATACATCACTTACACACACAATTCATTAACACAAAACACATCATTCATGCAAACACATCATTTACACACATCTTTCACAAAAATAAGCTAGTACACAAACACTTCATTAACTAAACAGAAACATACCTTTTAGCTTTACAGTTGAAACACACCTTTTAGCTTTACAGTTGAAACACACCTTTTAGCTTTACAGATGAAACACACCTTTTAGCTTTACAGTTGAAACACACCTTTTAGCTTTACAGATGAAACACACCTTTTAGCTTTACAGTTGAAACACACCTTTTAGCTTTACAGTTGATACACACCTTTTAGCTTTACAGTTGATACACACCTTTTAGCTTTACAGTTGATACACACCTTTTAGCTTTACAGTTGATACACACCTTTTAGCTTTACAGTTGATACACACCTTTTAGCTTTACAGTTGAAACGCCTTTTAGCTTTACAGTTGAAACGCCTTTTAGCTTTACAGTTGAAACACCTTTTAGCTTTACAGTTGAAACACCTTTTAGCTTTACAGTTGAAACACACCTTTTAGCTTTACAGTTTGTCTAGCACCTTCCTAATACAAAAGACTTTTAATCTCACAGTCAATATGCCTAACTAAATGGCCTCAGTTTAGGCCCAAGATGCCAACACTTGTTTTGTTTTAGGGACACAAAATTTGATTGCTGTCAAAATATTGTTCAAAATTCCGTTCTCACAAGCTGAAGAAAACTTTGAAATAGATTGGGTTTGAAATGTATACTCTGAGAATTAGGAAAACAATGTAGGCCTATTCAATTACAAATAAAAACAATGCACCAAATAACGCATGGTACATACGAAACCCAATTTGTATTGTTATGTCAACTGTGATGTGCATTTCTTTTCGTGGCCTTACACATTTTTGTTTATTGACTTAAAATGATCATCTCGAGAAAATGGCTTATTAGAGATTTTCAAGATGAACTAAACAATGTCAAGGAAGATAAAGGGAACATCAATATTGCCTACTAAAAAAAAGCTTTAAAACCCCCCAACAAAACAAATACCGCAAATGAGATAGTAGGCCTAAACATAGAACTTTTTTAAAAAATCATAGCCTAGGAGCACTTCCTGTATTTTCTACACCAGATGCACCCAAAAGCTTGCTATTTATAGGTTTTTCGCCATGTATGAAAATCTCTTATTATTAAACCATACATTTTACATCAAGTAAAAATGGAAAAGCAAATTGTGAAACCTTCGCTAAATAAAATGGACCTTTCCGCCAAACCACAAATAAGGGGGATAACAAAGACAGTATGATAAATTAAAACAGCAGCTATTGTCTCCCCCTTACTCTCTCATTTAATGTCTATCTTACCAGATTCAAATTCAGGAGACATAAATATAGGTCTAAGAGTAGTTGGGAAGGTTATGATGTAGGCGTGGAGTGAGGGGGTTTAAATCTTCAGGCGCTCTTGGCTCCCATATAAAGGCCCTAAAGAAAGTATCCAAAAATACAAACCTCTAATGTGTGATGTCCAGTTGTGCAGTTCATGTGACGTCCAGTTGTGCAGTCAACGTGATGTCTAGTTGTGCAGTCGATCCCAGTGTCAACGAAGTATTGACAGGAGGTTTCACCAACCAATATTTTCGTCCCCCCCCCCCCCCCTTGTGTCACCGTCGCTCCACAAACACAAGCTTACTTCTGGAATGTGCGAAGCGTCGTCCCGCTAACTTTCTCCACTAGCCCCAGCCAGTTCACCCGGTTCAGACGCTGGCCGACGGTTATATTCTCACAGATGCAGCTCGAGAGTTGCCACAATGCACACTGGCATTAACGCTTGGCAGACAGAGCAAACAGCCGACTGTCCTGGCATATTACTGCTAATGGCTTCTTTAATCTCTCTAACTCGCTTGTTCTATTTGCAGAATGTCTTGTGCGAAGAATCGTATTAGTGGAGTTTAGAGGATGTTTGTTCTTGTTCTCGTTTTGTTTCGTTCCTAATTGGAACATCTTAATTTTAATGGGTAATTTAAAACGTATTCCGACGTCAATAGAATTTATCAATTGGACAACTATTGAAATCAATACAACTTATCAATGGAACTTATCAATAGGACATCATTAGAACTTATCAATAGGACATGAATAGAACTTATCAACGTAACATATCAATTGAGCTTATCAATAGGACATCATTAGAACTTATCAATAGGACATGAATAGAACTTATCAACGTAACATATCAATTGAACTTATCAATAGAACTTATCAATATGACATCAATAGAACTTATCAACGTAATATATCAATTGAACTTATCATTAGGACATCAATAGAACTTATCGATACAATTTATCAATAGAATTTATCAACATAACTTATCAATTGACCTTATCAATATGTTATTTTACGATTCATTCTTGTCTAAGTCTATCATACATTTTCTGGCCAATCTTTGTATGCAGTCATCTCACATCATTTTCGTTTATCCGCGGGACAGGTATGTCAGACACACACCTCATCCCAAACAAATTCAAATATCCGCCTCTACATCTGCCCATCAAAATATTCGTCAGTCTGTCTCATCTTCGTTTACCCGACCATCTTTTCTCGTGGTTCGAATCCCCCCCCTCTGGGTTTATCGATATTTCGCCATTTTTTCTCTTCAGCTTCTGCTGCTAAATGTTTATTAGACTCGTTATAAAAATGATGAATTTTATTACAAAGCTTATATGAAGTCATTCTGTCTGTCTGGTCAAAAGTTTTTTACACTTTATTTCTCCCACACCCAATCTCGGATCAAACTGAAATTTTGCACAATTATTTCTTTTACCTGACAACACAAAAATCAATTTTAAAAATAACCAATTAGTTAGTTAATTATTGGTAATTAATTATTTTGTTTGGTTTCTCAAACAAGGGAAAGAATTCGTACCAGACTGAAGGGCTGGTATAAGCTGAATTAGTCCCCATTACAGGTCATCGTCTTAGTCATATTGAATACAACATGAAAAATAGGACGAGACTATAGAAACAATAAATAACTATACAATCTTCCATGTTGATAAGCTCTTCACTAGCAGAGTGGTTAGCGTATTGGCTTGAGAAGCCTGAGAATTCTTGAGCCATGAGTTCGAATTCAGGTCGTTCTGACCTTTTATTTTTATTTTATAAATGCTTTTTTTTATTGTTAGTTCAGATCTATTACAAATGTAATTACATGACTGAACCAAACTAATTGATACAAGTATGCTTAATATAAGCTTTTTTTTTTTTTTTAAAGTATTTTTATATGTTTTTCGTGTTTTTATCGAAGTTTTGAATGTCTGCCATAGTTTAAACTATTTCATTCACTAATGTCTTTCTGTAGTATCATCTTGGTCTCTCCCTCTCTCTCTTTCTCTCTCACACACACACAAACTTCACTCTTTACCTCCCAGATGCGCCACTGTTTTCCCGCTCTCCCCCTTGCAACTCTCAAACACACCTTCTGCACGTCTCAAGACGATGTTCTTTATTGGTTCAGCTGTTGAGTAACTGACCTTGACCTATCGCTCAAGACATCGGACACATGTCGCAGCCTACGTCTGCCGTCTTCCATTAAAAAAAAAAGGCCCTACACTTTTGTTCCTCTTGTAGACTCTTGTAGAGTCTCATTTGGTTCTTCTTGTGATTTACGATTCTTAAATTTGAATCGGGAGTCACAGTTAATATTTTTTTTTCTCTCCTCTTCTGACCAGGAGAACAAACCAGGAAGTAACGAAAATATTAATATATTAATGACCAAACTTTCTCGGCTTGGGGGGCGGCCATATACATTTCTGACACTTTTTTTTTTGCGCTGGCCACATTGCCACCAATTAAATCTACTGGAACGGTGGAGCCATTATGCAATTTGGAAAGTGGTTTTAACGGGTTGGATAACAGTGTACAGCAGAACATTCCAAGCTCACATAGCCACACGAGGAGGCACATAACTCCAGTGCAAAGCCCTCAGACCCCCTGGATGACAACTTGTCATCATAGAACCACGTTGGACGAACTATATATAGAATTCAGTTTCCCTTCCCACCATGCATGTACTCCAGCAGAAGTCCAGATTTTTTATCTACCCGCCACTTCTGATGGCCATTTTGAATGTCGACAGTTCGAATCTTGACTTGTATGAAAAATATTCAATCACAAGGTTTCTATCCTTGGCTTAAAAAAGAAAAAGAGTACGAGATTTAACCCTCTGAAGCCAACTCTCAAATAAAGTTGGATGATAATAATACTGATGGGGAATTTCTGTGAGTCATATAGAAAAAAAAATTGTTTGCGGAAAACCCAATGAGCAATTGGGAAAAAAAAAATTGATTCGAGTCTTCGTCTGCTGAGAGAGGAGAGCTTTTAAAATCTCTAAATCTCTTGAAGTAGTCCAGAAGTAAAACTCAGTCTTTCTTTCATTTGTTTTAGTTTGGTGATTTCTTACTAGATTTAACGGAATTTAAAGGCTTTCGAGTTTGTATCACCTGCTACTTTCCAACATTGCATTCCCAGCATTTTGTGTGAGGACATAGCATCAATTATTCACTTGCGTCACGGTTGATTAGTCTATTTTTAGAACAACGGTGCATAACTCTTGATGCCATTTTATTGATTTTTGGTAACAAAGCAAAGGGGAAAACCAAAATATTTTTTTTAAAAATCTTTATCATGCTTGAAAACAAATCTTTACAATACAACAGCTAAATTAAAAAAATGTTCCCTGTTTTTGGGGGGTACATGCTTTATCATTTTGAAGTCAATTACAAGACCAAATAAGCAGGACTTCGCATCCAGCCTCAGTGCAATGTGTTCAGCTCTTGTGTCGTGCTTTGGCCAGGTAATGTAATTGTATTTGCATCATTTAAGACGACACTTTCTCCGCTTGAGTGGATTAAACTTACATAGAAACATTTTCGGCATGGTCTGATCGTTGAAATTGTTCTCTTTTTTTTTCTGGCACTTTGTGAATTGGATAGAAACATATTTAATTCATAATTCGGATATTGTCCCCCTTATCGATACAATTTATTAATAAACATAAAAAGAAAGCGAATATTGGTAAAAAAATGCCAGTCTAAATGTCTATCTTTGACCATTAAGAGCAGTGCTTTTTTTAGTGTGACGGTACGCACCGGTACGGCATACCGGCACCTTTTCAATCTGGGGAAAAAAGCATTACTTTTCTTACATTTTAACATTTATTATTACATTATTAGTAGTTAAAATTTAGGCAATCACTGAGTTCCGGCACATTTTAACTAAAGAAGAGTATCTGTAGGAGGAATGAATTATATTATAGTTTCATTGATATGTAGAAATTGTAGTAATCTATTTTGGTTAGGTATCATAAGAATATATTAAAATACATTGATTAATCGCTATTACGGAGAATATCCAGGTTCAATGCTACCTTTTTACGATTCCTGCTAGTGACTTTGTTTTATTTTTCATAGATGGAAAAAGTAGGTTGGAAGTTGGTCTGAAAATTTTAATTATGTATACCCAATTAGATTCTGCGCTTTGTGGCTAGATAGCAAAGTTGAGATACCCAATCATTGTCGGCAACGGGCCATACACGAGCCACGGTTCAATGGAGTAGGGCCTAAATTTTTTTTTTTTGTTGTCTTTATTTCTTTAACGTGTCGATTTCTTGTACTGTGGGCCGGATAGCACAGACTCGTGGGCCGGATATACCCCGCGCGCCGTTGGTTGGGCCTGAGTTATGACGTGACAGTTACAAATGGAGAAGGGGCGTGTTATTTCAAAGTCTCACTCTGGTAATAATCATGGACACGTCATTTCTTCCACTTCCCATTCTCGGATCAAGTTGAAACTTTGCACAATTATTCAGTGTCAATGACAACACATGAACCAATCCAAATATTAGCCAGTTTAGTTTTATACATAAAAAGGGATATAAATAATGCAGCATTGAGAGATGTAGCATTAATTTTGCGGTCCTTTTCTTTGTAATCTTTTTTTTTTCTATTTGAAATATTTTGCTTGTTTTGTAGAGGACGTTAGAAACGAATTAAGGCCAGGGGAAACGTTCGCGAGGAACTAATTCCTTGTGATTAGTTCTAATTAAAGAAGGAAGCATACTGAGCATTCTTCAGTGTTGAATAGACAAACTTCTGGGAAGTCGTCCTATAGTAGGACCACACAATGTGTGCAATTTAAAAGAGCCTACTAACTCTGCAGCAAATAAAATAAAATGAAATAAATGGCTAGAAGAAGATTTTGAAATGATTTTATTTAAAATAAGTAATACAGAAATTAACAATTATTCTATGTTTTATTTTTTTTAATGTTTTATTGTTTCAATGGTTGTTCAATTAATGTAATAAACTCAACATTCATATTTTGTTTGACATTTTAAAATAAGAAAAAAAGGACAGTAGGTAAATTAATCCTACCACATTCGTATTCATAGCACGTTGCTTTATATACTTAGCTAATTCATGTGAACAGTACAGTATAGTAACAATCATTAGAATGATGGTAAATTTTAGTAAAGTTCCCCTTTCATATCTTTAGATCTATGGGACAGATGATGTAAAGGTTATTTGTTTCCTTGGTCCACGGTTAACGAGGGTATCATATGGCCAGCACAACGACCAACGCCTTTACTTTTCCCCGACTAATGGCAGGCACCCATTAGAGCTGGTTGGACCCAGAGGGGCGCCCGAATATCCCGTAATTGAAAATCCCAGTCTTCCCTAGGATTCGAACCCGGAAGCCAAGTGCCTTACCGCTCAGCCACAGCGCCTCCATTAGATTAGAATGAGAAATGCTTCAATTGTTTGTTTTTTTACTTGAGATTGCGACCAGCTTCCAACCGACTTTTTTTTTTTTCATCCATGAAGAAAGTGTAACATAAAAATTAGGAATGGTAAAAAAGACAGAAACAATATTGTAAATATTAGTCCTAGGCTTTATTCACACATATATACACACATGCAGACACACACATATACATGCACACACACACATATACATGCACACACACACATATACATGCACACACACACAGGTGTTTGCAGCCTTGACCTACATATAAATATATTTGACCCAAGCAATGGAAGTTTAATATTTTTTGTGGGTATGGTACTTTGTACTTCCGGTTTCTATTTCCCGAGGCCGTGTATTAAATCAGTGGTACCCATCCTTTTTGAACTGGGGATCCATATACATTCTAGCCCTTAACACCCCAGAAAAAAAAATATTAATTAAGAATATTTTTTAAACTACGGCGTTTGTCTAAGGGGAATGGCCACAAAATTTCTGCCACATATCTAAATGTAGCAAGGTTTATCTCCCTTTCCCCATATTAAACATTAATTGCCACTACTTGATTAACTAATTGGTTAATGTTTTGATTCATATATTATCATCGACTTTGAATAAGTGTGCACATTTTCAACTTGATCCGCGAAGGGGAAGTGGGTTGAAATAAACGTGTAAAAGAATCCTCCCAGACGGACAGACAGACGGACAGACAGACGAAGTGAGTTGATATAAGCTTTGTAAAAATACAACATCGTCGAGTCCAATGGATCCAAGCTTCTGCGGATTCCTGGTGTATTCTTGCTTTGGGCAAAGTCTCAAATTGAAAGGTCTCGCGGGCCGTAGATTGGACATCACGCGGTGTCACCACCAGTGGGTTTTCTTCTTCCTCACCATAATTGTCCTCAGAGTTGTGACTAAGACTCTTGAAATTCAAGGCCCATGGAATAATGCCTCCATCTGCCTGTCAAAACAGGCTACTGTCAGAGAAAGATCAACGCTATTGTACATTTTTATATTCCTGTTACCGTTGACTCGTATCTCAAGACGCTTAGGTCAGAAGCGAGTCCGAAGGCTTGTTTTTAACTTACCGCTAACACACTGTCATCTGGGTTTTAATTCTCTATACGATTCCATTTCTTTTCTATAGCTCTGAGTCTTATCTCGTCTGCCAAAAAACAAACAAACAATTACCTTTATATCATTTGTCCCCATAGATTAGAAGATCTGAAAGGGTACCTGTACTGAGTGTTCTGGCGCCATTTACCCCTTTTCTCTTTTCTCTTTCTTCAAACTGGTTTTGTGCCTTGTAGGATTGTTTTTTTTTAAAATAAAGTCTTGCTACGTATCCGAATGGACCTTATTCACCAATCGTTAACAAACAACGTTTAGTGTTTTAATAAGCTAAATCAAAAAGTTACACAACAATTTTGTTACGCGACAAAACACGACAATTGGTTTCATGGACAATTTATTTCCCATCACATAACATGAGTAGGGTAATCTCCCTTGTGGTCATGTTCGTGGGTAGACCTACACTTAAAAATGATAATATTATGAAAACTGCCTGATGGCTGTCTGGTCTGCGGAATGCGCGCTGCTGCACTGTCGTTCGGTCGTCTGGATTGTCCCGAGTTCAAACCCTGCCCTCTGCCATCTCCCGTCATCCTGCGGGAGGTTTGGACTAGGAAGTAATATACGAGACATGCCAAACAAAACAAACTTTCTTTTAAACCTGTGTTTTTTTTAAGGGTTAGGGTTAGGGTTTGGTGATTTGGGCCCATTATGTAACAACTCAAGTTTTTTTCTGGTAAAGGATGCATGTGTTTGAGAACCATTGATACCGGGATTCTCCCCTATGCTTAGATTCCACTTTCGTCAATAATCTGTCAGCCCTTTTAATATCCCCAGGTACAGGCTGAAATTGTGGGAATGACTTTTTTTTTCTCTCTTGTTAAGTAATCGTGGTGTGTGTTTGTATTGTGTGTGTATGTGTGTGTATGCGTTGCGTAAGTGTTTGAACCGTAAGTTTGCGCCTTAAGTAATTAGTTTTCAATCAGAAAATTTAACCGGAAATGCGTAGGCGCAAAAGTGTTTCAAAGTGACATTTGCAACTTATTTCCATACATAATTTCGTTCATTCTTCTCTCAATTTCTCTCTCTCTGTCTGCCTGTCTGTCTGTCTGTCTGTCTGTCTGTCTGTCTCTCTCTCTCTCTCTCTCCCCGAGGTCTACTTTAAAGAACAACACGAATCTAAATTTTCAAGGTAAAAAAAAAAAAAAAGGAAAATACAGAGTTTGTGTGCATGTTTGGCTTTAAGACTTTTTAAAAAACAAAGCTAATATCAACTCACTCTGATAAAAAGTTTGTACATGTTATTTCTCCCACACCCAATCTCGGAACAAGCTGAAACTTTGCACAAGTATTTCTTTTACAACACTAGAATCAATTTTTTAAGAATCAAACTATTAGCTAACTATTGGTAATAAATAACAATTATTTTTGGTTACTCGAACAAGGGAAAGAAATTGCAGCTGAATGAATCCATTTTAATGACTTAAAGGTAATCTGTTTTTGTGGCCAACGGTTAACGAGCAGGGTGTCATGTAGCGAGCACAACGACCAACCGCCTTTACCTTTGACCAAACTAATGTCCGGTAACCATTAGAGCTGGGTGAAAGCGTCACCATAGAAATCCTGAAATTCAAATCCCTGTCTTCACCAGGATTCGAACTAGAGACCCCCTCGGTTCGGAAGCCAAGCGCCTTACAACTCAGCCACCTCGCGCCCCACTAATGAAAAAAAAAAAGAACATAAATATCAGAGCCATTGACGATTCTTTGTTAACTGTTTCTCTCCACTAATTAACGATACAATCGTTGATTTGTCCCCATTAAATTAAATAAATTTTTGGTTTTATAAATTTTTGGTTTTATAAATTTTTGGTTTTATAAATTTTTGGTTTTATAAATTTGTATTTATGTTATACAAAAAGAGCAGGCAGTTTCCAATAATTCTATATCAAAAGTAAAACGTTTTCTGATTACAAACAAAAATGTTATTGAAGTTTCATCCTAACAGGGTAGAATGTACAAAAGTGAAAAATGAACCATTCTGTCAGAACGTGGACAAATAATTACGGAGAGTTAAAGTAAGTCTATTTGAGTTGTGTAGTGTAGAAGATGTCTAATCTGCGTCTGTAGAATTTTGTTCTAATTAGAAGATAGGTTGCGTGTTTCTGTACGCGTAGTATTACTTGTGAGTTGGTAACAACACAAACACAGATCAAGATACTTACAATCAAGTAAATTAACAGGTCCAGAACGGGAGCAGTCTAGTCTCAGTCACTATAACAACAAACGACGTAACTTGTATAAAAGACCAGCCTCAACTGTCCGTTTATCTAGATCAGGGGTTCTCAACCTGTGGGTCGCGACCCACTTGGGGGTCGATTGACGATTTGCCAGGAGTCGCCAAGACCCATCAAAAATAAGGGTTGTTATTGTCTATTCTTCTATTACTGTATGTGTGTGTATGGGGGGGGGGGTCGCGGCAGAGTGGGTTATTGCAAAAGGGGTCGCCGAGCTTAAAAGGTTGAGAACCGCTGATCTAGATCTAATCTACAGTCTCGCTTTGAATTCACGTCATCATAATCACGCTTTCATTAGAGTCACCTAAAGTGCGTCTCTTCAGTAGAAAATAGTTCTGAAAGCTTTCTCACAGTGCATGTGTAGTAGGTCTTAACAGTAGCTCACTAATTGCCGCATTTGACAAGATGTCTTTTTTTTTTTTTTTTAAAGCAACACTCCTACCTTTCCCAGTCTTGTTTCAACATCTTCACCTACGCGTTACACTATTTGTTTTCTGTTTTAGACACAAAAAGACCAGCTTGTAGTTGGCAAGTCGATAATTCAAGTCCAAATACTTACTTGGTGGTAATGATTTGTTGATGTCAATTCATAATTTTGTAGCTTTATATGAAGCTAGCAATTATTTAGAAATCCAATACGAAGTGCAAAGATTTTCTTTCGCGAAAACCCTCAATACATGTCATGTTCTCATGCAGTGGCGTTTCTAGGGTGGGGTTGACGGGAGTGAGTCCAAATGTGAAAATTTTCCCCCGGCCCCCACTTGAGGGGGCCACCGAATAAGTGTTCGAAATTTTTTTATACATGAAATATTGCGTATGTCTTGATGTCGAATGTCAAAATGCAGGGGCCCCTAAAGAGGTCATTCCCCCCCCCCCCCCGCGTCCAAAATCCCTAGCTACGCCACTGTTTTCATGCTGTTGATTTACATTATTCAGTGGCGTAGCTAGGGTGGGGGGAGGAGGGGGAGAATTTGAAAAACCCCGGGCCACCACTTTAGGGGGCCCCAAATGAGCGTTTTTTACATTGAAAATTTAGTATTAAGCAAATGCAGGGCCCCCAAAGAGGTCAAGCCCCCCGGGCCCCCGAACGATGGAAAATTCCTAGCTACGCCCCTGACATTACTGGAGTATATTTTATCTGTAAGAATAAATTCCAGCGAATATGACTGTCAGGGGCAGGTATGGTGAGAGTGAATGTGCTATTTCTTTGTTGTTATTTTTGTATGAAAGAGTTATATCCCTTTGTTTCTATTCCCAGGTATGAATGTGAACAGTATACTCTTGATGTTTTTAAATGTGTTAGTTTTCCTTTTATGAGAGGGAGAGAGAACATAGTTGTTATCTTGTGGTGGAAGAAGACGTTTAGAGCAACGTTTAGAGATTATTTATTTGGTAGTAAAAACGTTTGTAGATCTGTAGAGGTCGAAATAATAGAAGTTGGAAGTTTTCAATCTTACCCTTAAAGGAGGCAGGAAAAGAAACTGACAATGACAATTTAATTTCAATATAGATATAGCACCAACAAAGATGAAAATGGCCGTTGTATATTATCATTCGCCTTAAAGGCAAATCTTTATAAATGATAAAACTATGTAACTCATAGTATGTCGTTTTTTTTCTACACGAAATTCTTTTCTTATGTAACTTGTTGCTTGGTAGTTTGAATGTCACACCACCCTGTAGATCTACAAAAACTATCTTTCATGCTAAAAGAATTCCACCCTAAGGGCGCTTATCAAATATGTTCTTCTTGCGTAGACCAATACTCTGAAACTGATGGCAGCGTCTTCTGAAATCGATTTCCCCAGACACAGTGTTAATGGCCACATGTTGACCCATCGTCACATCCCCATAGTGACCATCTGTTGACCCATCGTCACGTTCCCCTAGTGACGAGGTGTTGACCCTAGTGACCGGGCCTGGTTTGTTCAACTGTGTAATACATCAGGGATCAACATGTAGGTTCTCAAACCATTGTAGAGTACTGGGAGGGCAGTGAAAGAGAACCATGTAATTAATAAGAGAGAGAGAGAGAGAGGGAAGAGTGAGAGAGAGAAGGGGGGGGGGATAACTGAATGAAACACGGTGAGATGGTTAGTAGTAGAGAAAGTGATATAGACAGAGAAAGAGATATAGACAGAGAAAGTGATGTAGACAGAGAAAGAGATATAGACAGATATAGACAGAGAAAGAGATATAGACAGAAAGATATATAGACAGAGAACGATATATAGACAGAGATATAGGCAGAGAAAGAGATATAGACAGAGGGACAGAGAGAGAAAGAGGGAGAGGCAGAGAACGTTAATGTGAGTAAGGAGAAAAGGAGAGAATCGGAGAAGAAGGGAGGAAGAAAATGAAATACAAAGAGAGTGAGGGATATGCTGATAGAGGAGGGAGGGAGGAAGAGAGAGGAGGAGCGAGTGAGGGAGGGCGAGATATTGAATTGTACTAAAGGGTCGGGGTTGGAGGAAGAGAAAGAAAGGGAAAAAGAGAGAGGGTAGATAGGAATTACGTGCACAATTATTTAATGGGACATAACCCGACATATTAACCATATGATATGTGTGATTACTGAAGGATTAAATTCCATTGTTGGTATCAAGCAAAAGATGAAACAACCTTCATTAATTGACTGTGTTAAACATTTTTTAATGATTCACGTCTTGTCTATCCCAATAAATAATTGTGCAAAGTTTCAACTTGATCCGAGAAAGGGTGTGGAAGTAATAACGTGTTCAAACTTTTTAGCAGACAGACAGACCGACCGACAGAGTGAGTTGATATAAGCTTTGTTAAAACAACACAAAACATATACTACTATACTATTCCAATTGTGCACACCTCATCAGTGAAACTTGACTGCTCAATGCTCTGTGATTTTATTCTATCAGCTCCCAATCTCAAAACACAAATGTATACATGTAAAACTTTTTAAAAATTTATGCAAACCATTCTATCAAGATTGGTGCTGTGTACATATTTTATACATTTACACTATATTGTTTTATAGCTGATCAGTGTAACAATAACAACGGCTATTTGGCTTTTATTCAAATTAATAAAGACTAATCGTAAGTTTATTAGTTCGGAAAAAAAGTCCTGTTCAAAGTAGGTTTCTTTTGTTCAAGAAATGTTGGTATACTCTATAAACTGTTTTAATTGATCTTTACCAGTTTCATTCCTTGATATTACATTCGTACTAGCACAATTAATCCTTGTTTTTCAGCCTTGTTGTTAGTCGCTATATTGTAAGCATTGTTACATTAACAAATAGTGATCCTCTTGTATGTCTCTGAGATGTGGGTTCTGTATAAGAGGCATCTAAGACTTATCGAATGCTGCCATCAAAGATGCCTTCTCTCCAGAACGGGCAGACGCTTGCACGACTACCTTACAAACAACCATGCTCTGCTGCAGGTGTGGACAGTGTTGAGACAGTTAACATTCTATAACTGCACAGAGCCGAACCCCTACACTACCCCTACACTACCCCTACACTGAAGGCGATCCTTTTTTTGGTGAGACAAAAGGAGTACGGCGTGAGAGAGGCGTTTCCCCAAATGCGCTTTTTAAGATCATTTTGCCTTTTCTGGCATAGAAGGAAAGTAGCTGGCAGCAGATTGCCCTTGAAAGAGACAGCTGGAGAACTCCCACGAAGTTCCTTGGACACAAATTTGAGTCTCAAAGAAAAGAAAAGGCAAGAGAACTTTAAAAGCATCCCCTTCGGACAACGGCTTTGTCTGCATAAGATGTGGCAAATTTTGCATGTCCTAACTGGGTCTCTGTGATCAGATGAAATACAACATTTATCCTTAATCTTCATTATCGAAGACAGTGTCCTATGTAATTCGAGAACCCTTATCTTTGGCCATCGACTGTGGGTTGGGATGTGCAAGAGACATAAAAATGTTGATGAATCAACTCCTTTGAGCCTCAAATGTGCCTTCACCTAGTTGAAAGTAGAGAATCTTGATCTTGTTAATCTTATCACTAATTCAGCTGATATTGGGGAAGGGGGGGGGGTAATTCTGTAGACCGGGTCCACCAACAAAAAGCTTGCTGGTTAATGGATTAGCCTCCATATATGAAAATGCCCAGTTTCCTTTCTTCATATCCGGAAACTCCAAAACGCTCAATGCCAAGAGGAGGGATCTTAAAAGCATATGCCCCCCCCCCCCCCCCAACCTCTCGTAGAAATGCTGACTCCACATTCCTTAAGGGAAGGCTTGTCCTGTCTTTATACACTGTATGTTGATTAGCTGATTATGAATGTAGGCATTCATAAAGGTAGTTTTGTATCCAGTGCCGATCACGTATCTCGTCTGGAAAATAGTTCAAACCCTGCCTGACGTCATTCCCTGACGTCCCGAAAGTACGTCCGAGACGTGGAAAATAAAACAATATGGCTGACACTTGATGTAAGGCTCGATCTCTTCCTGTATTGAGGTCTTAGTATCGGCAGATAAGGCGCGACTATAGTAGACAAAACTGCTTTTTTTATGGTGTCTTATCAGCTGTATAGAACTTTTTTGACCAGCTATTAAGTTTAGAAATCTTTGCATTGTTTTTTTTTTGTTTGTTTTGTATTATTTAAACTGATAGCCGAGCAAGGCAACGCTTAGTAAATGCATCTCTGTGTAATGACGACACATGTGCTTATTTACATGTGTTGCTTCTGTCACGTGTGTTAATGTCACATCGTGTGTATTTGTATGTCATCACACGGCACACGTCCTTAAAGTCTAGTTGTTTTCTTTTCACAAGATACATACTAACAAAGTGTTTACGGATTCAGATGTCTAGTTTCAGACCCCCCGCTTGGGTGGACTGGTTATACTGGCAACTGCGATACCCGATGGGCTGGTGGGACCGAGACCAGTCGTAATAGAAGGCCTTAACTCTGACCTGCAGCGTCGCAACCTGTGGGTTATGTTGACCACGTTTCCGCTTCACAGGTCTGTACTGTCACTGGCCCACAGTGTGCGATGCTGCACGTCAGTGTTCAGGCCTACTATAGCGATGGGTCTCTGCGGGACCGCCACCAACAGAGACGCCTGAAGTGTAAATGATAATACGGCGTGTACAAGAATTTCCTATTGGCTGACAAGAAGGTCTGCAGAACGTCGCGTTTGGCCATCTTTTAACCTTTAGAAAAAGTTTTTATCCAAAAAAGAAGAGAACATGTTTTCCATTTTCCTGACCGACTTTTTAACTTTAAAACAAGTAGCAATATTAGAAACTAAGAATACCTAGCTAGGCTTTTGTTTTGTTTTCGATGCATTTTAAAATTTGACAAGGGCTCATTTTCCTTGGCTTGCTACCCATCTAAAAAGAAACATTAAGTTACACGTAGACAAAATTAAGCTATTTAAAGAAGTGTTGAAATTAAATACAACATTTTTTTCGTTTGAATAGCAAGATAAATATTTGAAGGATTAATTAAGGTACAAATCAAATATTAATGTATGAAAAAATTACATTAATGGGATGTAAAATTAAAGGCACGACCTGCTTAAATAAAATCTATTATCGTAGACCCCCCTTGGACATCTCATATACCCCCAATTTATTTTTTCACTTTTTTAGACCCCTTGGCGGTCTTCATAGACCCCTGGGGGGGGGGGGGGGTCTATATAGACTACTTTGGGAATCACTGCCTGAAGTCGTAACTCTTTTCTACATATGTTTCTGTACATTTATTAACTTGAACAGTACAAGTGCACAAAGTGTAAGCAGGACAAGGCCATCAAAAAGCATTAGTTACTGAGTTTGTTTATTTTTCTGAACTGTCAACCCCATCGTTTTCAAATTGTGAGCTTTGAATGTTTACTAAAACATGACATGGAACATAATGATAGCAGTACAAGAGTTAATGATATAATATAATCTAGCTGATGCTATTTGACGTAACATGCTATGATTCTTCATCGTACGCTTCATCACCGAACCTTCTAATGTTTACTATAGAATAACTAAACACGAATTAAAATAGTTTTACCATTCTATCTATCTATCTACCTATCTATCTATCTATCTATCTATCTATCTATCTATCTATCTATCTATCTATCTATCTATCTATCTATCTATCTATCTTATCTTTTCTTATCCTATCTTATCCTATCCTATCCTATCCTATCCAATCCATCCATCCATCCAGCTATCTATCTGTCTATTTATCTGTTCGTCTGTCTGTCCGTCTTCTCTTATCTATATTATCTAGGTTTTTTTTTCTCGCTGTCTATTGCTTTCTTGGTCACCATCTCTCTCCACGCAGGTGCGGTCTTGGGCTAGGGCTATGTCCTCCCAATGGTCAGTAATCAATGTTCACTGTTATGAGGTCCCGTTTGATTACATCCACGTAAATGAGGCAGACGCGAGTTGCCTGTAAGGCTTTAACCTAAAATTAATCTGCGATAATCTCTTCACTCCCTTGCAAGTGTCGTCCTAGCCCTTCTCCTGCTCATCAGTATTGTTCCGGGCTGTCTGCCATTTGAAAAGGATATCGACTGTCGTCGCAATACGTCTGCTGTTTGATCAGGTAATCGACTGTGTTGTACAATAACGCGGTTACCTGCGCATAGACTATCTCTCCCCCCCCCCCTCTCCCCAACTATCTAGCATAGACTTGTTAAAACAATAAATACATTATTTCTTAAGCTTTTTTTTTTCCTTTACCAACTACATGTTGTGACTAGTCCATCGAAACGCCCGAGGGAAGCGGTAAATAATAGATAATTGAAATGAGAAGATCATGTATGTTGACATGTCGCTGTCAGGTGCTAAAAGGTTGAAAAGTCACTGTCAGGTACTAAAAGGTTGACATGTCACTGTAAGGGGCTAAAAGGTTGACATGTCACTGTCAGGTACTAAAAGGTTGACAAGTCACTGTCAGGTGCTAAAAGGTTGAAAAGTCACTGTCAGGTACTAAACGTTGAAAAGTCATTGTCAGGTGCTAAAAGGTTGACATGTCACTGTCAGGTGCTAAAAGGTTGACATGTCACTGTCAGGTACTAAAAGATTGACAAGTCACTGTCAGGTGCTAAAAGGTTGACATGTCACTGTCAGGTACTAAAAGGTTGACATGTCACTGTCAGGTACTAAAAGATTGACTTGTCACTGTCAGGTACTAAACGTTGAAAAGTCACTGTCAGGTACTAAACGTTGAAAAGTCACTGTCAGGTACTAAAAGGTTGACAAGTTACTGTCAGGTGCTAAAAGGTTGACATGTCAATGTCAGGTACTAAAAGGTTGACAAGTCTTTGTCACGTACTAAAGGAATACATCAACATCAAAACAAATTTGATTATATTCACAAATCTATTCAATAAACGATTATACTACAAGCTTGAAATAAGACTAGCAGAAATACCCGGCATTGTCCGAATTCATTGTAATAATCAAATTAAAACTAATATAACTTAAGAAAAAACTTAATAAATTAATCACCTCCCCAAACCAGAGGCGTAGGGAGTGGGTGCAAAGAGGACACGATGCCTGGGGCGCCACCCTCGTTGAGGGGGGGCATACGCTGAGAGGCGCCAAAAAATACAACTATTGTAGTTATTTTATTTAAGTAATACATTCTAAGATTATTTGTATTACACTATTATTACATACTTTTTATTGATAAGCCTATATTTCTATGCGATTTTCTTGGGAACTGGGGGGGGGGTGCAAATAAAATAACTTTCCCCGGGGGTACGTTTCGCTCACTACACCTCTGCCTCCCTCCCTCCCACCGAAAGCCCAGGTAGGTTCTGATATAATTTACGCCCTCCGCAATGATGCCAAATTTCATCAAAAAGGTTTTTATTTTTGCAATTAGCTTGCAGACTGACCGGACCTTTTCAATTAGCTTGCAGACTGACCGGACCTTTTCAATTAGCTTGCAGACTGACAGGACCTTTTCAATTGGCTTGCAGACTGACTGAACATTTTCAATTAGCTATATTCATAATGAGACGAAACACAACAAACTATTGAAGGTGATGAAAAATGACAGTGTTCGTACACAACCCAGCTGGATAGTACCTATTAAAACCAACCCCCAACTCTTAACAACTATTTAATATTTCCTTATAAATGCAAATACATGCCCACATCCAAATGGAGCAGCTCTTTAGGGTAATCATTTCTTGTGAACACTAATTTCATGTATTCAAACCAAAACAGGAAACTGTTGTTGTTTTTTTTAGGGCCGGGCAAAACATGTAGAGGTGCTCGGTCTTTTTCACCCGATGCCACAAGCACTGCAGGCTCTTATCTCAGGTGTCCAGATGTTTGCATTGTTTTGGCTGTTCACCCTTCCCCTTGGTTCTGTCCCCTTACCCCCCCCCCCCCCACCCCACCCTTTTCTTCTACTTTTCTTAGAAGAGATAAGAACTGTAGACTGGAGACCAGAGCGCCACGAACAATTAACCTACAAACACAGTTCTTGCTTTCTGTGAATAGTTAGCAAATGCATTCGACGTTGGTTTCTTTATTTAATAAGGCGAATGTCTTCAAGTCGAAGATGAAAGAAGAGCGGAGTTTCAGACTTTGAGATCTATGGGGCAGATGATGTAAAGGCCATCTGTTTCTGTGGCCTACGGTTAACGAGGGTGTCATGTGGCCAGTACAACGACCAACCGCATTTACTCTCCCCCAACTAAAGTCCTGTACCCATTAGAGCTGGGTGGCTCCCGAAAGTAAAAAATTCCCCAGTCTTCGCCAGGATTCGAACCCGGGACGTCACAGCGCCTGTACTCTGTACACTTCCCAAATGGTTCCCTATATTGCATTCATTTTACATTAGAACTAAATTGTTAAAGATGTAAAACCATAGATTTTTTTTACCCCGACCCGCCGCACCCCCCTTTCTCCTCCTGGTTACGCCCATGTAGGAAAACTCTACTTTGATGATCAAGATTCAAACTATCGTTAAAGTACAGTAGTCTAGACTAGAATACTGGATCCAGAGATTTGGTAGGCCTGTTTAAAATTATAGTCTGGTATAGTCCTATAAAGACAGGCTTATGAACATAAAATGATAGTCGTCTATGTTATTTATTTAACATGACAGTTTGCAAAATGTTCCTGGACGTCTTGGTATTTCATATTTAGCTAACTCTTTCGTGGGATGCATGCGGGAATACCCGCTGATGTATGTGTGTTGAAGATATAAGCTGTCTAGACCTCCAGACCAAATTTAATTTTAAGAAGATTATATTTTGACAAATTATAAAGGTCTAACCAGAGTTTTCCCTGTGTGGCCAATTAGCTAGCTTTTTTTTTCCTTCCAAATATATACATAAACTGTCAAATTTATTTGAAAATAGTTAGAGCCCTTTTTGGAGATCAGCGTCCACCCAGGTTACAGGTTGTCTTAAAAAAACTTTTTTTTATTTATTGATATTGATTTGAGATTGTGTAACAGTTATTTTCTCGGTACATATAAGCTTACTCTATAGGTCGCTCATTCGATCAGCTTTCGCTTCACATGGCGTTACATGATCAATGACTTTTGCAGTGAGAAACATTAGATTAGCGGAATTCTGGTGTACGCCTGGAGGGGAAGGAAGAGGTGGGAGGTGGGGGTAAAACGCAAACACGCACGCAAACACTTGACAAAACTAGGTCTCGGATCTGTCGTGCGTACGTGTCCTGGGACTCTTAACGGTGAATGAACGAAAGCACAACGCAACACGAGAATCAGTTTGTGTTGACGCCACTCGCTCGTTCCGACACTCGCAAGGGAGGTGCCGATCGACTGCTCGGGTAGAATCGAACTTTTGGATAGTCTTACATTTTTTTTTATGTCTGTAGGATTTTTTTTGTTTTTCACTTCGGAGTTGTTCGATTTCATATCCTTTCATAACATTCTCAAAAATTTTCCATGGATAACTAAGGCAGTTCATTGAAAGTGATATCCGTAGAATAGCTTACGTATTTATTCCAAATGGTGATGTTATAATAAAGATCTATGACGCTCTTGAGGCTGTGTTAGTGTGTGTCGCCCCTGAGGCGTGACGCTATAATGGACTCTGTATACTGCACCAGGTAGGTCATTTAACAAAGGATTTATTGTTCGAAGACTTTACGTGCTGCTCAAGTCTCTGCTCTATTATAAAGGCCCTGCTAATGATTTGCTGAATTTTTCTTTCTTGAACAAAAGGAACACAAAATGAAGGGAAATAAAACGAGCTAGCCTGTATTCTTACGAACCTGAGTCGTGGGAAAACGGAATCATTTTAACACTTTTGTATACATTGTACATTTTTACATAGAGTCGCAGAGATCAGGCGGCTGCTAACTTTTTCGTTTGTTTAGCGGTCCCCTAAAGGTGGAAAAGCCGCTATTAGTTTTGTGTGGTCTTTCTGTCCGTCCGTCAGTCTGTCGCACCCAGATTTCAAAATTTAAAAAATTATACTATAATCATGATGTTCTGATGCAACTGCTACTTTTTTGTTTTCTAAACGCAAATCTTTTTTTTTTAATAAATTATGCAAGTCATTTTTTTCCCATAAAAATCAGCATATGAATGTAAGTGAGATGACATTAAAAAAAGAACAATTATTATTGTTTTATTTTTTATGTTTGACATGCTTCACTAAAGATGATTACATCCTAGTCTAGACCCAATGTCATAGAAGACGGCAGGAGATGGCAACATGAAGGGCAGAGGGAGCCCTTGGCGAATGTCACATCTTTGTGGCTGAGGGACAAATACTGCTGTGAGAGTTCGAATCCCGACAAAAGGCAGCACGGAAACCTTCTCCCAGATACTACCTCCCCTCTCCACGGGCCCAGAACGATATGATATGATCATGCGCTATACAAAAGTAATAGAAACACACACACACTCCATAATAATAAGTATATCGAACATACAATCATCATCATTATCATCATTCCTTTGTGTTCCTCATGGAACATAGGGCCTCAGCAAAAACACACCACTCTCCACGGTCTCTTGCTAGTTTTTTGATGGTTTCCCAGCTCTTCCCGGTCCTCTTGGCTTCAAGTACACAGCTTCGCCATGTTCATTTTGGTCTTCCTCTATGTCTTGTTCACTGGGGGGTTCCACTTTAAGGCCTGCCTAGCTCTGTTGCTGGTAACTTTTCTAAGGGTGTGACCAATCCCTCTCCACTTCCTCTCTAAGATCTGCACCTCTATATTTTTCTGCCCACTCATCTCTTACAGTTTGGTGTTTTCTACTTTGTCGTACCAGTGTATTTTTAGGCTATTTCTCAGGCATCTGTTGATGAAGGTCTGTACTTTTTTTGTTGTTACTTCAGTTGTTCTCCATGTTATAGAACCATAAAGTAGGACCGCCTGGTCGTGCGTTTTGCGCGCTGGACTGTCGTTCAGATTTATCGATGGTCCAGGGTTCAAACCCTGCCCGCTCCCATCCCCCGTCGTCCTGCCGGAGGTTTGGGCTAGGAAGTAATTATCTTCAACTCTGAAGAAACATCCGAAACATGTAAAACATTTTACAAACATACATACAATGAATATAATTATTTGTTTACAAATCTGGATCCTGGCGGTAACAGAATTAGACTCATCAAGCGAGATTTAAAGAAACAGCACTAATAAAGCCCTTGTTGATTGATAGCATTTTGGTTTCTTAGCAACTGTTTTCTTCTCCACATCTCCACCTTCACATATCCCTTAGTCTGTTGGACCTTTGGGGCACCACACAAGATTAGTCGACCGTCTTTCTCCATTCCCTTTTGTCTTTTGTCTTTCAATGGCAGAACCGTCCATTCTTTGATGCCTTCCCATCACTTTCTCTGTCTGCCTCATCTTTTTATGGGACTGTTCCCTGAAGAAAGGTCTTTGAGGGCCCTGTTTTTTTTACAGTAGTTATAAGGTTATCGTGGGGTCCGATAGCTGAATTAATCCTGTTTCTAATCGCTTCCCTGAAGGAATGTCTTTGTAATTAAACTCCCCCCCCCCCCACCAAAAAAAAAAAAAAAATTAACAAAAAAAAAACAAAAACCCACAGCAGTTTGGATTTCATCTTGATCAATTCTCTTTACTCCCGATTCTCAGATGGATGTGTCGCGACACACAATAACAGTTGTCAGGCTCAACATTGATGAAGACATTAAATAATAATTTGAATCAGACAAATAAATCAAATGCTTTAAATTAAATTATATACAGATTTTATTGTTTTATTGTCTTCAACAAAATAAATGTTTCACTCAGTTTTGTATTATCTTTGTGTTTTCCATTTTCCCTATTCTTCAGTTTGTCCCTAACAGATCCTGCAGGGCTATTGCCCATACTGGAAACGCATCTGAAAAAAACTATAGCCCCCCCCCCCCCCCGGCGCCCCATAAACACAACACATCTCATAAAACTTGTAGCGCCCCCGCCCCTTAAACACAACTCATCTCATAACACATATACCCCCCCCACTTAATCATAAACACAACACATCCAATCAAACTAGTAGTTCTAGTAAACCAGGTTCTGTGGTCTTGTCAGTCCAAAACTATAAACAACCTACTCTCTTATCAAATGGCTTGAAAAAGTTTGTATTGATTGGGAAGGAAATGGTCATGATCGAAGCTGATACGAAAAAAAGTGGTCGATTGCATACCATCCAGGTTCCACCCTTAGCATCTAAATCTTAACTTAAAGATAGACATGCTGATGCAATGGAGATTGTATGAGCAAGTATCTGATGCAATAATGGATGGGAGTTTTCGTAAGTTCGAGTTTAGCATTTCTAACAATGGGGTTTGACATTATCCCGTACCCGATTGTAATTTATAGCTGTTTTGTTTTATTTGAAGTTAGAAATAAGTTATGATCTATGATCAACTATGTAAATTGAGACAAAGCACTTTATGCAAATTAATCCTCCGCACTTGCCTATCAATCTCTACGCATTTCTTTGCACGTTGGTTCTGAGCCATGGAAATGCTCAATGCTCAAAACGGAAAGAGTTTTAACATTTGCGTTTTTTAACTTCCTATTCATAAGCAGTTGTGTACTGCTTTTCGCCTCGGTTTCTTGATTTACACTCTCTATTTTTAGACGCTTTCCGTAACTTATATTTTTCCCATTTTTCCCATCGCTTTCTCTGCCTCTTCTTCTTTTTTTTCTGGTGCTGTTACCTGTAGGAAGGTCTTTTCAAGCCCCGAAGACCTTGTAATTTGGTCATAGAGTTTTAGTTTTGTGTTAGTCCACACCTTCAATAGAAATATCTTTACCCCAATTAGGGCCTACACAGTAACACCTGACCTGCGCATGCGTGTCCGCGTGTCAGTACGAGCAGTTAGATTCCTACGTCATTCTGTTCTGATGCAACCACGCCCCCTGCCCCCATTCCAATTAGCAAGCATGCCTTGATTGTGTGTGTGTGTGAGCACTTCTACTATGTTGGCTCCTTTCTCTTGGGTAGTGTCCATGTTTTTTTTTTTTTGGGGGGGGGGGGAGAGACGCTGATTTGAACGAGAAATCAATCAATCGATTATCGGTTTGCTTCATAATTTAAAAAGGATGAGGGGCGAGTATAGTGCTGTTGGTATTTGATATTCTGTTAGATTATTGATAGATCGATATATTAGAAATTCAAAATACATGTTTTCCTTACTGGAATGAAAGTATACATACATAGATAAAATGTAAAAATAAATGGTGTCTAACGAGGAAGGCTTATTGTTATTATGATTACCATTTATTACATCTCAAGTAAGTTTTCTAATCCTGGAACTGATATTATGCAGTTTTACAAAGGTAGACAAAAATACTCTATATTTTCGATATAATTATTAGTTACAGTTCAAAGGTCAAGTCCATTATTAAAGAAAAAACGACATTAACACAATAGAAAAGTATCCTTTAGCGTGTCGGACTAGTGATCAAATTCATTGATTGATCAATATTGTTATTATTATTATTGTTTATTTGTATTTTGATCCGCCTTTGTCTCTTGTGGTCAGAAGGGGGGTGGATGGCTACACTAGTCTGTATATATAAGATATATAGGAAAATAAATAAATAAATAGATAGATGGATAGATAGATAGATAAGGTGAATAGCTAAGATAGATAAGATAGATAGATAGATAAGATATATAGATAGACAGATAGATAGATAGATAGATATAAGATAGATAGATAGATATAAGATAGATAGATTAGATAAGAAAGATACATAAGATAGATAAATAAGATAGATAGATAGATAGATAGATAGATAGATGGGTAGGTAGGTGATATAGACGGACAGACATCTAGGATGGTCAGGCGGTTGGTCGTTGTTCACCCTCACTACTGCCAGGACAACATGTCTGTCTATCTATAACCAAAATTTCTGTCTAGTATTCTGCCGTCCTGACTTTCCATTTCTATGTAAATGTGACAGCCGAGCCACCCAAGTACCACACTGCACTGTGTTCACTGTCTCTTTTGAGAGCTTCAGTTCTAGAGAGCAGCAAGAACTAATCGATAAGTCTGCCTCTCGTCTCGCCCTGCATAACAAAATGGAGGTTAAAACAAGTTTTCAGTAATGAAAGAACCGAAAATAAAGTTAGGAAGAAATAACTGTATGAAATAAATCCAATGGCAGAAAGAAAAAACACACACACACACACAAGGAAAGCAAAATAATCTACTTCTGTCAGACCTTGTATTCTATAGGGCAGATAATGTCGTCTGTTTATAAAGGCCGACGGTTAGCGAGGGTGACATGAAAAGCACCAAGATGCCTGTGTGTAGTCGCTGAAATAACTCTTTATGCTGTGTCTGATCTATTTATGTGTATGTTTCTGTTGTGTTGTCTTTATATGAGAAAATAGTCATTGTAATCACAACAAATTTCACGAAGGATCAGTAAAGCAGTCTTACTCTTAGTGACACACAGCTAGCAAAGCATTCAACTATCTTTCCTTTCCCCAACCAATATGGGCTTCTTTTGTTGAAGATGTGTATTAAGGTAGCCAGGCCCTAGGTTTTATATCTTGTTGTACTTCTGGCCTATGTTGTTTATTTTGTTTATTTATATTAAATCTACTTTATATTATTTCCGCATGTGTCTCCTTATTCTCCATTACAGCGCCTCCTATTTCCTTATCGCTTTCTCTTTTTGCTTTCTCTTTTTTTCCCCGTTTCTTACTGTATTATATTGCTTTAAGAACGAAAACCGGAAATGAAATATAAATACAGAGAAGAAAAATCTCATGTAAATGCGCCACCAAAACTGATTATAAATAATAAATGAAATGCTTTTTTTTTTTCAAAACCCTACACCAGTGATCCCCAGTCTATGTAGACACTGTGGTGAAGGGTATTTAAATTAGGGACACACTTTTCATGCCGCGTCACCGCCAAAAATCGTCTTGTCCAATGGAATTGAGGCCATGCGGCTTTTTTGAACAATGGTCCAGGGCCCTGCGCACTGCTAAGGGCCCCTCTGTTATGACCCTTGGGCTGTGGTTTCGGTGGGGATAGGCGGAGAAAGGTGCCAGATAGGATCACCCCATGGACAGTGTAAGAGAGTCCAGACCAATAGGTTGAGTTGACAAATAGGAAGTAATTTGTATTACGTAAATGTTTTCTAATACAAAATATTCGTCTGCCAGGTAAAAGAAGCGGTACTGTAATTAAACGTCTTCTCACTAAATCAAAGTAGGTCATGGTGAACAACTTGCAGTACAGCACAGAGTAGCATTCACTACATCTTGATCTAAATAGAATGCATTTCTTTTTAATGTATGAGCTGAATAGTATCGTAAACATAATACTTTGTTCACTTTTATTTATTACAAGGCTTATATCAACTCACTCTGTATGTCTGTCCGTCTGGTACAAAGTTTGAGAAAGCTATTTCTCCCACACCCATTCTCGGATTAAGTTGAAGCTTCGCACGACTACTCATTGTCCCTAACAAAACATGAGCCAATCAAAACAAATCAACCGATTGTTTAATAAAACAGGGGTAATTCATTAATTTTGTTTTATATCGAAAAGGGAAATAAATATTACAGTATTGAGAAATTGGTTTCAAATGTGCTGTTCTCCCGCTATATAAACTTTTTTGTTTTTGTTAATGTATTTTTTTTTGTTGCTTTTTCTTCCCCCCTGTGTACTTCGACACGGTCTACCAGCTTTACCCACAAATAACGTGAAACACGCCGTAACGGGTCACTAAACATGCTAAATACTGCAACGCGCCGACATGATATCCCTCTGCCATGATAAACACACGGATATAAGATGGGCAAGGGGAATAACTGTCGACTAAAGAAACATATGCACTAGACATGAGGCGTAAATTGCGAGTAGTGTAGATTATAATTATACACGCATCTAAAGCGCTATAAAGTGGGCCGGCGCTAGGGTTGTTGTATCCCTGGTAAGTCATACATTTTGTTTCCCACACACATGGACGAATTATAAAATAATCTTAAGCAGAAGTGGATGACCGGAAGTTACTTTTCAATACGTATTTGTGAATTGTGCTTTAGTGTTCTTTAGCCTCTAAGCAATATTTTCAATGCATGTGAAAACGTTGGGGTAATGATGTTTACGAATATTATAGATCTAGCTTCTTTTATTTAAGTATTCAGAAGTCTACATCTGGTTTTGTTTACAGATTAACTCAAGAAAATATTAAGAAACTAAAACAGACGCAAAATAGACTTATAACTAATGAATATTCCCATTTGACTAAGTAAAACCATTAGTAAAAATCATTCAAGTTAAGAGACACCTCAGGATAGAAGACAAAAAGAGTAAAGTAACAATAATACAAAACAGAATGGCTGCCTGGTCGTTTGGTAATCGTTCTGGACTGTCGTCCATATGTTCCCGGGTTCAAATCATGCCGTTCCCAGTCGTCATATGGGAAGTTTTGGCTAGGATGTAATAATTTTTAAATCCGAAGGAACACCCGAAACATGTAAAACAAACATACAACTCCATAACGCACAAATACAGCTCAGCCTGCACGACCCAGAACTTAAAAATGTTTTTAAATTCAAGCTTGAAATAAACTTAATATGTATTCACCAATATCTCTTCTTACACCAGTTGTCCATATCTTTTATTACAATTCCTCTATACAGCTCATAACTTCATGGAAACAGGAACCTGGGTGGAACCTGGACAAGGCTCGAAAACGGCTCTAACGATTTTGCTAGAAATTTGAAAGTTGCTGTATATCGTTAGGAAAACATTACTAGCTCGTTGAACGCACTTGGAAAACTTATGTCAGGTAGGCTACCCATTAGAGCTGGGTGGACTCAGAGGCTCCCTAAAATCCTGTAACAGTAAATCCCAGTATTCACTAGGATTCGAACCCGGAACACTTGGATCGGAAACCAAGCGCTTTATCACTCAGCCACCGCGCCTCACCTCCATTACGTAACACCTTTTATTTGATAATCTAAATTTTTAAAATTCTATTTTTTTTTCTATATGATCTACGCCACACATTCCATGAATGTAATGGCCTTAGGGCAAAAAAAGTTGCACTTGAATGAATTTGTCCTAGCATATGGAATAAGAAAAGTGATTGTTTTTAAAGATTAACGTCTCGTTTACTTACCCCCCTCCCAAATCCCTTTCCCTCTAAACATGTTGTCTTCGATAAAATCTATTTACAGAGCGATATTCCAACCTGAGGAAATCAATGAAATAATGCAGGCAGAGTTGCCATGACAACCAACTGTCCCTTTCACATCCTCGTGCCCTATGTGTGAGATCGCGTGTACGGTGCAGCTGCTATGAAGGAAACTGCCATGTTTCTATTCACCATTTCCTTTTTTTTTTCTCTGTTTTTCTGGTTTTTTTTTTCTTCTGTTAACTTGCGTATCGCTAGCTCGGACACAAAACCCCGAACATTTCAGCGGTGATGCTTTGAGTGACGAAAGATATGCAGACAGCGCACAGTGCATGAATGTTGCGAACATATTCTCAGGAGGCTACACAAACATAAAACAAGCAAAATAAAAAGAACTGAGATTTAAAGCCATATCTCTCTCAATATTGTAGCATTTTATTTTCTGTTTGATATACCCAACAAAAATCAATCAATAAACTAGTTAATTTTTGATTATGCGAAGATTCAACTTGATCCGGGGCTGGGCAGTGGAAGTAGGAGAAATAACGTGTTCCAAATTTTTACCAGACAGACAGAGCGTGTTGATATAAGCTTTGTAGCAAGCAACATATAAAAACATACTTTAAAAAAGGGGAGATTATCTAAGGGGGGAGGAACTCCACATTTAAAACCATAGCTCTCAATAATATTTTAGAGTCACTAATTTAAAAACACTATTCAATAATGTCGACCCTGGGAAGGTACTGGGTTTTATCTGGGAAGTGGGGTTGTCTACGAAGATCTGATTTATGAATTCTGTAGACATGTACTATTTACATTAGATTTTTACCAAATTATTAAATTTTTACTACCTCTACTATTTTAACTGTTAATAGACCTTGATTTGAATGATTTGACTGTATGGAATTTGGCCTTTGTTGTGTGGAGGGAGAGTGGCCCTTGAGGGACTGCAGGCACGACAAGGCCTAAATTGTGCCGATGTGCCCAAAATCACAAATCAAATCAAATCTCAATACTGTAAGATTTCCTAGAATGGGAAGTCAGAGAAACAACGTGTTTAAAATGTTTACCAGACAGAGTGAGTTGGTGTAAGCTTTGTAAAAAAAGTATCAATCAGTTTCACCACACGAATTTATGAATACAATCTAAAGCTCGGGGCCGTATTTACTACAATTAAAGACTGTGCGGTCGCACAGGGCCCTCACCTTTAGAAAAGGGTTCCACATTAGCGAAATATAAACTTTTAAACAAAATGGATATTTAACTATACAAAAATAAGAAAAAAAAAGATTAAATGTACAGGTTCTTCATCGCTTTCTCCACAAGGAATTCATTCTTCTATATTTACTACCGGGCTACCAATTAATAATAATAATAATCTTTATTGTCAGTATGGAAATTTGTCATACAATATGTGCATTACACCAAACAAAAAACATTATAACTATAAGAAACCAAAGTGTACATTCACAGCAGACTCACTCATAATTTACATGTGACAAAGTTTATACCAGATTGTTCTTATTTAATGCTTTGATTGCCAGGGGAACAAAAGAGTGTTTGTGTCTGTTTGTCTTTGCTATCGGTGTCTTGTATCTTTTTTGTGATGGTAAAATCACAAAATCCTGACCCATAGGGTGATTCTTTATTTCGAGGATCTTGTTAGCTTTTTTTTTATAGATGTTTGTCTCAAACAACTGCCCAAATGGGGTTTGTTTTTTTGCCAATGATTTTACCAGCAGCATTTAGGATTCTATAAAGTTTATTCTTATTTTTAATGCTCAGATTGCCATACCAGGCAGTGATATTGAAACTTAAAATATTGCAGATGTCAACGTGATAAAACATAGCCAAGGCCTTTTCGATAACATTAAACGAGGACAGTTTTCTTAGTAATCGTAATCTTTGCTGCCCTTTTTTGCTTATATAATCAGTATTTGCAGTAAAATTTAGTTTATTGTCTAGGATAGTACCAAGGTATTTAAAGGTTTGCACAATTTCAATAGTCTCTCCAGCTACAGAAACAATATCATGTTCCTTCTTGTCCCTACGAAAATCGATAATCATTTCTTTGTTTTTTTTTTTTACATTTAATAATTAAGTGCATTTACATTGAAGTTTGAAGAGTGTAAGGGCCTTCCACAAAAGGGCATCTACTTGTTAAAAGCCGGAAACCTAATACTGTTCTAGGCCTACTAATGACACAGAAAACCGGTTGATATCGGTCAATATAGTGTTAGTATAGTCGAAATAATGTTATTACTTATATTGTACGGCTAATATATACCATTGAGATATATAAAAAATACGAATAGCAACCAATTGTAATGTTCTCTAATAAATCTTTGAAAAAAAAAATGGTTGTTTGAGGTTTTGGGATGACAGTCAAGTTGTTACTTGATTAAAAGATAACTTTCATTACATTTTATGGGGACATACCGCAGCTGATGACGTTGTTTCTGTTCCGAGTGGGATGTTGGCAAGATATTTATTTTTATTATTTCCAAAATCAAGTAACAATAATTGATTTGATAAATGCACACCAATCCATCTTTTGTGAATGTTTCACAAACGTATTACACAAACGTGCGGGGGTGGGGACGGACACACACACACACACACACACACATTCATACATATATCATACATTTCATCCTTAAAAACCTCCTAAAATTTTGTCATGGAAAAGTGCTGCTAACCCACTAAAATTAACAGATAAAGGCTTCCATAATATTTGCTTTACCAAAGATCAACTGCTAATGGCCAAGAGTTTATAGTCAATCTAAATGGTAGTTCAACTTTCAATACGAATGACAAATTAATGCAAAAAAACAACATGATCTATATAAGTGTAACACACTGCACAACTCTGCAGTGACCAAGTGTACAACGTCATCGCTGACCAGTTGTCTTTTCCTTGCAGAAAGACTTGGACCAGGCAGAGAGGATGAGAAGCAGGGGCCAACAACTCATGATGGATGAGCACTACGCAGTCGACTCCATCCGGCCCAAATGCATCGAGCTCCAGCGCATGTGTGAGCAGTACAAGGAGCTGCTGCGTAAGCGCAGAGAGATGTTGACCAAGTCACATGACCTCCAGGATAGATTAGACAGGGTAAGTTAGTGTTGAGTCTTTGTTTAGCTGAAAGTATGGTGGTAAGATAAACTAAGCAAAGCGGAAGGGCAATGAAGAGCAAGATGGCTGTTATCAGTAATAGACGCATTGGCTGGCTTGGGCATGTTCACAGAATGCCATAAGGTCGACTCCAAGACATTCTATATGGTGATCTAATAGAAGGTAGGAGAGTACTTTTAAGGTACCGGATATACTGACGTATGCAATCGCTACATAAAGCTATTCAAAGTTGACACCAACAGTTTGGAGACTTCTATAGGCACTGGATAGATCCACATGGAGCATAAAGGAAGGGTTCTGGATTGCAGATGGCATACACAACTGAAGTAGAAAAAAGGGTGAAAGGTCAACCGCACATGGGGATTACAGATGCCCAACCTGTCATGGCAGCTCTGTATTAAGGATAGGCCTCTTAAGGCACATGCAAAGGGCAATAATTATCTTATGAGAAGTAAAATGGCAGAGTTCAGTTCCCCTTCTTTAGAATATCTCTACTCATTAAATTTTTTTAAAATTATTTTTTTATATCATTAATTTAAATGTGTTACTTTTTCTTCATTCTCCTAAGGCCAACAAGTGGTGCTCCAATGGTGTGGATCTGCTGGCCAGTCAACTAATTGACAAGTTTCAGACAGCCCAAGGAGCTCAGTCAGCTCTTCAAGAGATTGAGAAATTCCTAAAAACTTCCAGGGAGCTGAAACTGAGCAACCCCAAAGAGTTCAGGCTCCTGTTTGACTCCTTAATGACTGCTGACACCAGGGTAAGTAATTTTACTTTGCGTTCAATGGAACAGATGATGCAAAGCTCACCTGTTTCTATGACCTATGGTAGATGGGGGTGTCTTGTTACCAGCACTATGACCAAGCAGATTTAATAATGCCAGATATTCATTACCCATTAGAGTTGGATAAACTTGAGTATCCTAAAAATCCTGAATTTAAAAAGGCATAGTCCTCATAGTCATTGAAATACTAGAGACTCCTCAGTTTGGAAGCCAAGTAATTAACCATGCCCTATTGAGACAAAGGTACTCTTAAAAAAAAAAAAAAAAAAAAGCAAAATATAACAAATCTTTTTTAAAAAGCAAAGCTTATTTAAGGGGAAGAACTCTGCACTTACAACTCTATAACTCAAGAACGTAGAAGTTTTTCCCTTTTTCAATATCTAACAAAATAATTAATTGATTAATTGGTCAATTTTCAAATTGATTCATGTTTTGCTAGGTGCAATAAATAATTGTTTAAAGCTTCAACTTGATCTGAGAATGGGTGTGGGACAGGGGCGGACTGGGTATCTAAATCGACCCGGGCATTACCATATAAACCGGCCCACAAATGGCATGTCATATATATTCGGTTGGGGGGGGGGGGGGGATTTTCACCCCACTCCACAATTTATATATATATATATATATATTAGTGTGTGTGTATGTTCTATATGTAATTAATCTTTATTACATTCTGATCTTTCATTCTTTCAAAGGTTTTTCTACCCTACAATACTTTCTTCCTATAATTAGTGGAAAGACAGTACACAGTCAAAGGACAGCTAGTTAGTTCAGGGGAGCGCTGTGAGCTCACCCCAGTAGGGTCCGGGCGAAGCATTATTTCCGTTGTTTTAAGCTTTAAAAAATGGATATTCTGAGGAATCTACAGTGCAATTAGCCTGCTACTCTTCCGCTAAAAAAATTCAAAAACCAAATCTGCTATTCAATGGAGTCCATCGACTGGTAGAAAATGGTAAAAATGCTTTAGTTTTTGTTTTGGAGGGGGAAGGGAAACCACAAAACCCCTTTTGGCTAAGCTCATGAAATTTGGAGACTGTAGTTATCTTACCTTGGCTGCACTGGGGCAGTAAGTAAAGCTTCCCTTTCAGACAATGAGGTCTGAGGCAAGTGATGGTTTGAAGACCCTCCCCTCCTGTCTACACCCATGTGTTATAATATAGGTGTAAGCCTAATTCTCTAAAAAATATATAAAGTTTGATAACGCATCGAAAACTGAATGTATGCATTCGTAGGATTACATAATGTATTCTATTTATACATGTATGTAGTCTGAAAACTATAAACAATACAAGAGCCGCCTAATGAGTTTGAAGCTTTTTGGTATTACATATAGATTACAGACGTTTCTTAAAAAAATAAGATTGTTATGTCTTACGCATTTCATGTGTCAATCTAGTCATGCATATTGATCTGTGACTTAAAATATGCTAAAATCATTGGTTTTCCTGGCTGACTCAGGCAACCCATTCCATTAAAAGATAAGAGAAAGAAGAACAGTTAGAGAGGAACTTATTTTATGTGAAAAGCTCTTGCTTCCTCCTAGTACATTCTCAAAAATGCGTTATGTATATGAATATACCATGACCCATTATTTAAAATATAAATCTCCTTTCAAAAAATATCGGATCTGACAGCGCTATATAAATTATTGTAATAATTTTCAGCATTAATGACTTCATACTAAGCATAAGTTTGCCATTAATTATAATAGGATAAAAATTGATTGAGATCTAGATTTATTTTTTAATTAAATATTTTTTTGTAAGCCTTAAGTGTTCTATTTTTAGATCTACATTATTAAAAATAAACAAAAAGAAACTTAATTTTTCTTTAAAAATTGCAGAAAGTAAAGCTTTATACCCATAGTGAGCTGGCAATATATTTGGTGGTTTGCAATTTCGCGGCTGTGTGTATGTGTTAAAGTTAATTTCTATTAAATATTGTTAAAGAGCTATATTATATCAATGTTTTCTAACCTCCCTCAATCCCTTTTTTTGGTTAAATTTCATTGGAACCATTAAAAAATGGGAGAGGGAAGGAGCAAAAAAAAATGGGAGTGCCATCAAAGGCCCATGCCGAGCAGCAAAATTATTAGGCCAAATACAGCCTCGAAGACATCAAAGCAGTTCATGTCGCTCGTGCATAGCAGAAAGTACGGTCCAACGTTTTGCTATTGATAATACGTACAGTGTATAGTGTATTTTTTAAAAATTCTTGTTGAATTTAAAACAAAATTAATTGTAATAAGAATTTTAAAAAACAACAACAAGAAAACATTTTCGGGCATTTGTACCTTGCTGCTGTCAATTTTTTTTTAAAGTTGTCTACATTGAAATTTTTTTTCTTTGGTCGCAACCAGACCGGCCCTTTTGGTACCGGCCCACCGGGCATTTGCCCGTTTGCCCATATAGCCAGTCCGCCCCTGGTGTGGGAGAAATAATGTGTACAATTATATTAAGGGAAGAAACTGGACATAATTAACCATATCTCTTAATACCGGCTCTGAAGGATCAATTTCCCTTGTTGGTATGAAACAAATAATTAATATCAAGTAAATACTTCACTAATTGGATAATTTTTAAAAATATGTTTCAGGGGACTGTCCAGCAAGTTCTCAAAAGAATGGAAGATGTTCAAGGAATGTGTGAGAAGAGACGGGTCAGTCTGAAACAGATCATTGACCCACGACCTCGGCCGGTGCAGCCCGTTAACCCCGAGCCTGCATCTGTGCCCCACCCTGCCCCCGGGTATTCGCAGCGAGAGCTGAGGGAGAGCCAGTTATTCAAACCATCCATGGATGAAGTGGACTCTACCCCCTTGGGCCACCAGAGGAAGGCCTCCGACGGGAAAAGGCCACCTGTGTCTTTGGAGAAAAGTGTCAGGGTAAGTGCTAAACAAGCTGCCAGAAATAGAAATGAAAGAGCTTGACCTATTATCCATAGAATCTTCCCTATTTATGGGTGTTCTAAGCCAACACAAAGATATATAAATACTTTTTGTTTCCCTAATGTTTTTAAAGATTAAAAAAAAAAACAATACTTATCTGAACTAAAATGAGCACCTATAACTAGTCTATACTATATGAAATCTATAATTAGTTTCAATAGTAAAGAAATGAACAAGTTTATTAAAAAATGTATCGATTGTTGTTAGATTATAAATTGTACTCTAGATCTCTCTCTCTCTCTCTCTTTTTTAAAAATATCTTTTGTATAGCGCTACTTTCATGCTTATAGCATGCTCAGAGGGCTATGGTCCAATCTCATTTGTGTACCAGTGGGGGGAAGGGGGGAGTGGGTATCTTGGGAAAAGTTTTTCTGTTCCGCCTTTAGATGTTCAGTAAGCACAGCTATGCATCTCTGCCACACATCCCGCATTTATATAATAGATCTTCAGTTTATTACACTTTATATCAGTCTTTATTTTAACAATACTCATGTAGTGGTCATGTAGTCCAATATGTATGCCTCAGCTGGGTTTTTAATGCCATTGTAAGTTCTGTGATCATCTTTACTATTCTAACATAAAGAAACTGACTTTATAATTATAATGTAGTGCATTTTAGAGTCCCTTCAGGAAAAACAAACTATGCATGCAGTATAACAATGTTTTCCTTTTCAAAATTTTTTATAATTCTAAAATTTATGTCCCTAAATAGTATCGACCTGAGGTTGGTGGACAACCACCATCAAGGGTTCTCAGTAATGCCAGTGATTTCTCTACCACTGCTGGAATCATGGTCAGCCGGTCAGCATCAGATGTTTCGTCATCCGCGTCTACTGTTGGGACACAACACAGCTCCATTTCTTCCATGTCCATGTCTTCATTTCCTGAGTCTGAGGGTGTCCAGACAAGGAGGTAACTCATTTAGTTGCTTTTTTAAGTTTTAAATTTTTATTTGATAAGTTACTGTAACCTGCTTTGGGAGAAGGAAGTTTGGTGTTGGGTTGAATTTGAACTTTATCATCATATTAACAATCAGAAGTGACAATGACGTTTATCAGCTAGTTATATTATTTATATTGGTATTCCTTGAAACTTTAAAAATTCCCTCTCAGACCTTTGATCTATAGGGCAGATGATGTAAAGGCCATCTGTTTCTGTGTCCCATGGTTGATGAGAATGTCATCTGGCCAGCACAATGACCACTATTTATTATTTTAAAATTCCAGGATTAGAACCGGGGATACTTTAGCAATCGGCTACCAAACCTTCTAAAGCTTTGTTTTTCAAATTTATTTTGTAATAACTTTGTACTTTGTTTCTTGACTGTTTTTTTCATAGAATAATCATTTTGGCATATCTGAGGAAGTCAAGCGCTTTGCAGCTAAGCCACCATTCCTTGATATAGTCTCTCTGTTATTTGTCTTTCTTGGTCTGCCATTTTTTCTTTTCGTTGTGCCTCCATAATTTCAATTTCATCAGCACTGGTAATGCTTTACAGGAAAAAAGAAATGAATAAAATAGCAAGCCTTTAATGGAAAAATGTTTCTATTTAAAATATGAAAAATATTTTTTTTTAAACAAATTGTACAATCATCAATATATCTTTTTTTTTTTTCAGCCATGTAATGAATGAATTAATAGAAACTGAAGAAGCTTATGTGAATGAGTTAAATGAAATTCTACAGGTAAGAAAATTATTACAATGTGTAAACAATATTCATAGGAATAAAAAGTTCCCCTTTCAGACCTTACCATATATAAGGCAGATGATGTTAAGGTCATCTGTTTCTTTGGTTAACGCTTAATGAGCTAGGCTTCATTTGGCCAGCACAATGACCAACCGCCTTTACTTTTCTCCAACTAAAGTCGGGTACCCATCAGAGTTGGCTGGACTCAGTATCCATAGGAGGCGTTTATTACATTGACCTTAAGAATCGTGAACATAGCCTATCTTTTATGTATGGTGAAGGTTTTGGTGAGCAATGAATTGGTCAAATAAATATAAACAAGCGTCTTTGAAAATTGTAATTTATGAATTGAATGTAAAACTAATTCACAGCATTCTTACTTTTAGAAGATTTTGCCTCATTGTTTTCTTTTTCTAACCATCTACTATTTGAGTCAATGGACCTCATTCACCAATCGTAAACAAACAACAATTAGCCACGTGATTCTCAATATCTTCTATACAAATTACGCAATCCATAAAAGCTGTCACGTGATACGTATTATTCATTGTTTTTTCAATATTATGACTTGGCAAAATGTGTTTATTTACGATTGGTGAATGAGGTCAATTCTGAAGAATGAGTGCAGTTTTTCACATGGCGGGGCAAACCCAATTGAGAACTGCTTATTTCCCTCATCTGATGCAGACAAAACCATTGTCTGGAGGGGGTCTATTTAAGTTTTCTTCATATCCCCTATGCCTGTCTTCCATTAGGGCCTTTTTTGGCCTTAAATGTGTGTCCTGCGGCCTTGGTGAGAGTTCTCCAACTGTCTCTTTCAAAGGCTGTCTGCCATTTTAACTTTCTTTTTGTCACAGTTGCTACCTAGTTATGTGGTATGCACAACGAGCTGTTATCTTAACGACCCCTGGTTTGAACCCTGCCCGCTGCCGTCTTCTGCCATCTCAGGGAACGTTTGGGTTAGGGTATAGTAATCTTCAATTTCTAAAGGAACATCGAAAACATTCAAAACAAATGAAACAAAACAAACAATTACATATCTGAAGAGCTTAATGGATTTCTGTTTTCATTATTTTCAACACTGAAGTTGAAGGGATATTTTTTTCCCCATAACCTCTAAGTCAGCGGTTCTCAACCTTTTATGCGTCCCCTTTTTACAATCCCCCACGACCCCCCTCCCCACACACACATACAGCAATAGAAGAATAGACAATAACAATCCACATTTTTGATGGTCTTAGGCGACCCCTGGCAAAACGTCAATCGACCCCCAGGGGGGTCGCGACCCACAGGTTGAGAACCCCTGCTCTAAGTCATTAATTACCTTTTCTTTTTTTTTTTTTCAATTCTGTAGGGGTACTACACAAAAATGGAAGACAGATCTCTCCAGATGATGATACCCCCTGCTCTGCTAGGCCAGAGAAATGTCCTGTTTGGAAACTTACAACAAATTTACAATTTCCATAAAGAGTAAGTTTTAAATACATTTATATAGTTTGCTTAAAAAATTAAAATATTTCGGCATTAATGGTCCACTGCAAAAGTGGATTAAAGATTTTCTGATAGGGAGAGAACAAACTGTTATAATAAATGGCTCTAAATCAACACCGATAACAGTAAACTCAGGTGTACCTCTAGGAACAGTGTTGGGTCCACTACTATTTTTAATTTACATAAATGATTTACCAAATTGCATTACTTCAGGAACAAAAGTTAGATTATTTGCAGACGATTGCATAATATATAGAACAATTAAAACAACACAAGACACAGATATTTTACAAAGAGAATTATATGAATTACAGAAATGGGAATCAAATTGGAGCATGTCTTTCCACCCAGAAAAATGTCAGTTGTTAAGAGTAACAAAAAAACTAAAACAAATTAATTCCACTTATCTTATTCATGGCAAACCAGTAACACAGACTAAAAACACAAAATACCTAGGTGTTATAATAAATGAAAAACTGTCAAGGAATCCACATATTGATGAAACTATTAAAAAAATCAAACAAAGCATTAGGATTTATTAAAAGAAATTTCTATAAATCAAATAAGAACATAAAACTAAAATGTTATTTAACCTTGGTTAGGCCAATAATAGAATATGCATCCTCCGTTTGGGACCCCTCAACTCAAGAAAACATTAAGAAACTGGAACAGACACAAAATAGAGCAGTGAGATCCATAACAAACGAGTATTCACATTTGACTAGAGTAACACCTTTAGTAAAATCACTAAATTTAGAAAGCCTTCAGGACAGAAGACTCAAAAGTAAAGTAGCAATTATACATAAAACACTGAACCATAATCTACAAATACAAAAACAAAATTTAATAAAATACTCTGAAAGACATGTCCATATGCTAGGACAAATTTGTACAAATACTCCTTCTTCCCTAGCGCTATTAGAGAGCATGGAATGGGTTGCCTGAGCTAGCCAGGAAAACCAGTGACTTGGCAGAATTTAAGTCATTGGTTAATATGCATGACTAAATGCATGACGCGTAGGACGTAATCATCTTCTTTTTTGAAGTAACGTCTGTATTATATAAGATAAGAAGATAACTAATTTTAGGTGAGAAACCAAATTTCTTTGATTAGGGAGATGAGTTTCGAATGCTGAAGTTCCATAAAAATTTTTTTTAATTTTTATAATTATTAATGCTTAAGCAATACCTTATCAAAATACTGAGATACAATACAACGGAAAATTTCAATTACCCAATCCATCCTGGCACATCTCCAGTCATTTGGGATCATCATACCATGTCTAAGTTCAGATGTAGGGGATTCTGGATCACAGTATAAATCTACTTTCTCTTTACATTTAAGCTTTCAAGATTCTGTTTACTTTCAAAAGACTTCTTCCTAAGCAGTAGGCTCTAGTAGAACTAAGCAGGACATATGGCGTAAGCCTAAAGAATAAAAAACAAATGACTAGAAAGAAATTCTGAAGTAAAACAGCTAAATAAACATTGCCAACTCTACAACTAACTACATAATATATAATTACTTTGTGCTAAAATAGGAAGAGCTTTGACATGTACAGTGCTAAAAAGTGCTAAAGAATTTTTGTATGGTTTGAATTAGATAGCGTTTCAAGAGTTCCTAATTATGTTCACCCTATATTCCAAAAAAGCTATATAATTATAAATATGAAAATCGCCCTTTCAGCAGAACTTATTTTCTAATTCTATTTCCTCTTAACAAACAAAAAAACTTTTTTTTTACTTATTTCAAGTTTCATTTCAAAATATTTTTTTATATAGAATATAATAATTTTTTATTTTATTTTTTTTTTTAGTATATTTCTTCATGAACTGAAAGCCTGCCAGGACTGCCCCTCTCGAGTGGGAAAATGTTTTGTTAACAGAGTAAGTAGCCTACTGTAACAGGCCAAATAGTTCACTTATTGTAACTTATTGTACTTTGTTGAATTGTGTGAATATAGAGTGTGAAAATGAAAATAGTCAACATAAGTTAAGTATGACTGGAAGCAAGGTTGTATGAGAGTTTGAGAGTTTTAGTTAGTTGAAGAAGTTGGTTAGAAGAGTCAGTCAAGTACAGTAATGGAAGCAAAACAGTATGTGGTAACAAGACAGTATGCGGTAACAAGACAGTATGCGGTAACAAGACAGTATGTGGTACCAAGACAGTATGTGGTACCAAGACAGTATGTGGTAACAAGACAGTATGGGGTACCGAGACAGTATGTGGTACCGAGACAGTATGTGGTACCGAGACAGTATGTGGTACCAAGACAGTATGTGGTAACAAGACAGTATGTGGTAACAAGACAGTATGTGGTAACAAGACAGTATGTGGTAACAAGACAGTATGTGGTAACAAGACAGTATGTGGTAACAAGACAGTATGTGGTAACAAGACAGTATGTGGTAACAAGACAGTATGTGGTAACAAGACAGTTTGTGGTAACAAAACAGTTTGTGGTAGCAAGTTGTAAGTTGTACTAAAATGAATGAAAAAAGTTGAAGTCAAGTAGTTGTATTGATGAAACAAGTTGATGTGAAGTCAAGTTGTAGTCTTGATGATAGGAACACATTCTAAGTGAAGCTTGAAAGTTATCATATTCATCTAATATTGTCACGGAAGCTGGATATATGTCATGTAAATAGACATCATATTCTATCACGTTTGAAAGTAGTTCCTAGTTCCTGTAATTATCAGTCCAATCTCAACACTGTGATGGTGCTTGTGAATGACATGCCTACAAGTAATATGCCTACAATCATCCTACAAACCAATGTCATAATAATTAAGAATTATCATTATTTATATCATTTCATTGCAAGTATTGACATTAGTTCACTTTTACATTATTTTTTTTTTATTTACTTGACAATGTTTGTTTTCCAGAAAGAAGAGTTCCAGATGTACAGTATTTATTGTCAAAACAAACCAAAGTCAGAAGCTCTGAGAGTAGCTGTGGGGGACAACAACCCTTTCTTTAAGGTATTTACAATAGGATGGAGATGCCTTTTTTTTTTCCTTGAGACTGTTGTGTCAGTAATCCTGAGTTCAAATCCTACCCACTGCAGCAGGTTTATATTGAGAATATGAAACATATGAAACCAAACAAATCATGTTTGTATTTATTTGTTTTACAAGTTTTGGACTTGCCGTCAGAACTGAAGCTAACTACATCATAACCAAAACCTTCTGCATGGGGTAGGACATCATGATCACTGTGTTGCACATGCCAGTGGACCAGGCAGCCATCCTTTTTTCAGTTTAGTCATGAAATGTTTTTTTTGTTTTTTTAAAATAACATTGTACTGGGCACCTTTCTTGATTTGGCATGCTAAAATGGCAATTTTGGTCCCACTTTCTGAAAGTTTGTTTCTTGTATAAGGTCTCCATCTCATCTAATACAACTCAGCTGAGGTCAGGATTTGAACATAAGCCCCTTTGGTAGGTAGCCAAGTGGATAGCCACACATCCCTAATTGAAAAAGACTTAGATTAGTATTTGTTTACAAGAATATTTTACTTTTCATTTTAATGTTACACCAATTTCTTTTTCTCTTAAACAAAAACCTTTGAGCAGTAAAAAATTCTGTTTTATTGTATGGTAACCTACATCATATGTTGATTGACGCAAAATTTGATAAACAAGGAACTCAATGTAGTTAATGTTCAATTTATATTGTGTGTCTATTGGCACAGCCTTATTAGTAGAGCTGGCAATGTAGGGGAGGTAACTCAAATATTTTTTTCCTAAAATTAGATCTATTTAAATGTTGTTGAACTGTATTGTTAATTTGTCTATGTTCTCTTTTATTTGAAAGGAATGCCAGAGACAGTTGGGTCACAGATTACCTCTTGGTGCCTACTTACTGAAACCTATACAAAGGATCACCAAATACCAACTTTTGTTGAAAGTATGTAAACAGATCTTGAGATACATTCAACTTGTTTCTGTTTTCCTAAAATTGGAGAGGGAAGGAGGGAGACAATATCCAAAGCTGTTGGAAAAAAAAAGTTTCCCTCTAAAATTATTTAGCATTATGGAGATTACATATTGAAAATATCGGGGATGGATCTACTACTCAATGGGCGGCAGTAGATATCCTTCAGAGAGGCTGGAGATGGATAGGTCACACCCTTCACAATCCTGCATCCAACATAACAAGGCAAGCCCTAACCTTGAACACCCCCCCCCCCCCCCCCCCCAAGGAAAGAGGAAGAGGGGACGGCCCCTCAAAAATAAATAATTGGGTATTTATTATGACTTGGTGGAGTTAGACGCTCTTTAAATTATGATAACTATAAGGATCTGAACTCAAGACCATTTTGTTCGAAAGTCTAATCTCTTATAGCTGAGCCTTCACTTTGAGAAAATGTGTAGTTATCGTCAGGAACCGAAAACTTTCAAAATTACGGAATTAATTCTGTGGCGTTTACATCTTATCTTAGGAGACAATCTTTTCCCTTTGCAACTGTGATTAAGGAGGCAAATCGATGCACATTCATGGTAACATGACATGCATTTGTAATCAGCAGATGCTACAGCATTTCTAGCCTTTTTCCTGTTTCTGGTGTAATCAACATGACTGCAATCCAGGACCCCTCCTTGATGCTTGCTTTCCATGTGAGCTTGTCCTGTGCTTTTTTCTCCAGACTGTTGGTGTTAGTCTTGAAGAGCTTCATTTCACTGTTAAATGCATTCAGTTTATATTAACCCTTAAAGTGCGTGTGAGGTAGTTTAGCCTCTAAACATCAGAATTGTATTTCCATTTTGTATGCACTCATTGTAAAACAGGTCAGCACTTTAAGAGTTAAGAGTGAATGGCCTGCAGTTCTCTTGCCTCTATTAAAAAAAAAAAATATATATCTATATTCTTCTTCTTCTTCTAGCCAGCTTTATTGCTGCTGAGCTGTGAGCTCTTTTGCAGACTGTGCTAAGGAAAAAAAATGTGCTGTTTTCTTCAGTTGTTCAGCACTGCCATACAGGGTGTTGGTTATGTTGGCCTGTAATGGAAGTAGGGTCTGTTTAAGGTGGATTAGGAAGGGCATTCAACGAGGATATGGTTTACGGTTTCAAAAGGGTGGGCGCAGTGTCTTAAAAGGGGAGTTGTGTGGAGTTTATTTTGTTCAGATTTAATAGAGGTGTGTGTCCTGTTCTTAGTTGGAAAATTGTAGATTGTTCTTTGCGGGCAGGAAGGTAATACTGTCCAGTTTGTTAGGCATAGTCATTTCTATGTACATGGCTCTGCCTGTGTTTATGTCTATATATATGCCATCAATCTGTATGGTGATCTAATGGAAGGTAGTGATTGCCCACTTAGAAGGTATACTGATGCATGCAAACTCGATATGAAGCGCTTCAAAATAGATGCTAACGTTTGGGAAAAAAAAGCACTGCATAGATCCACACAGAATGCAAGCACAAAGGAAGGGTCCTGGATTGCAGATGGCATGCACATCAGAAGTAGAAAAAAAAGGGTGAAAGGTCAACCGCACACGGTGATTACAGATGGCCAACCTGTGACGGCAGCTGTGTAACAAGGATTGGTCTTTTTAGTCACATGAGAAGTTGCAACGGGAAAAAATTGTCTCTCGAGACGTAAATTGCCAAATGACACAGATTAGGTTACTAATATTTATTTTCACAATTTCACAAAATATTAATTGCTCAATTTAGTACAAATTTGAATAGAAAAAATCAGGCCGTCTATAATTGAAGGATTTTTTTTTGCAAGCTATAATAACGGTAACGTCTTCATTTCTGAAGAGTGCAGTTTTTCACATGACCACTCAAAGTTTAGACCTACATATTCTCCCACATCTTGAGCAGACAAAGCTGTTGTCCACCGGCAGTCTATTTAAGTTTCCTTTTCATCTTCTGCACATGCAAGCTATATTTATATAATCAGATTTAAAGTAATATAATATAGTTAAGGGTAATACAATTGGTTTTTACTAATTTGCCTATGACTGTCTAGGAGATGCTGAGAACAACATCTGGCGACAGCTTGGAACTTTCCTCAGCTCTCAAGGAAGCCCTGGACACAATGTTGTCTGTGCTGGCCTATTTGAATGACAGCATGCACCAGGTCTCCATTGTAGGGTATGGGGTAAGTAGTCACTGTTTTTAACAAGCTACTAATCAGCTCACTCTTCTGTCTGTGGTAGGGTATGGGGTAAGTAGTCACTGTTTTTAACAAGCTACTAATCAGCTCACTCTTTCTGTCTGTGCTTATTTCTCCCCCTTCCCATTCTGGGATCAAGTTGAAGCTTTGCACAATTATTCTTGTCGAGAACAATACATGAATTAATAAAAAATAAACCAATTAGTTAATTAATTAGTGGTAAGTAATACATTTTATTTTATATAGAAAAAGGGTGGTAAACCTTGCAGTATCGATAGAGATGGCAGTAATTGTACAGTTCTTTCCCTTGAGGCTGTTGCTCATGCTTGAATCAATATTGTTACATAATAGCAGTGATGCTGAGGTGGATAAAAAAATGTAGTCAAACTGAATTTCCATTTAATTGGACCAATAAAATTATCTAATTGGACCAATAAAATTATCTGATTGGACCAATAAAATTATCTATTTGGACCAATAAAATTATCTAATTGGACCAATAAAATTATCTAATTGGACCAATAAAATTATCTAATTGGACCAATAAAATTATCTATCTTAGCTTATCTTATTGTAAATAAGAACTTTTAATTCCTTAATGCTATTCACTATTTCAAAATCTTGCTAAAAAGTTCTGATGATGGCAATATGTGTGAAAAAATAATCTTGTGGGGTTTGAACATAGGAAGTGTAGTTGACTGCCTGGAGCGGTTTCTTCTTTGTTTTGTTTTACAAGTATTCAGATGTTCCTTCAGATTTGAAGATAATTACCTCCCGCAGGACAGTGAGCGATGGAAGTAGGAAGGGTTTGAGCCTGGAACCATCGTGATTATCAAACGACAGTCCAGAGCACATACCACATGGGCACATGACAAGGCAACCATCATTCATGATTTAACATAAAGTTGAAATCTTCAAAACCTACTCAATTTAGTATTGTTTAATTTGACCTTTGAAAAAATGTGAATATTTGGCTTCTATTTAATATTTAATTTTATATTTTATTCCTGCAGGAAAATATAGCTGATCTTGGCCGACTTTTGATGCACGGGTCATTTAGAGTGTGGACAGAACACAAGCATGATAGGATTCGTGACCTCCGGCTGAGACCGATGCAGCGACATGTTTTCCTCTACCAGAGAGCTCTGCTGCTATGTAAAAAGAAGGATGAACATCATGGAAATAACGACCAACCAAGTTACACTTTTAAAAATAAACTCAATGTAAGAAGAAAATTAGCACTATCACTTTCAGCTTAGTACCTCCTCTCAGAACTTGCAATTTATGGAGGTGGATGATGTAAAGGTCATCTTTTTCTAAGGTCGACAATTAATGGGCAGTGTGTCATGTGACCAGCAAAATGACCTGGGGCTTTTACTTTCCCTAGCTATAGTCAGGTAGCCATTAGAGTTAAGTGGATCCAGGAGGTGACCTTAAAATCCCAAAATTTAGAAATTCCAGTCTTTACTGAGATTCGAACCCAGGACTTCTTGGTTCAGAAGCCAAGCGCTTAAACACTCAGCCACCATTACCCCACTTTAAGCTTCAGTTTCTGTATTTCATTTTTATACAAAAAATAAAAAAATAGATTTTGAAACAAAAGAGATTTTCACTAAAATGGTAGTAGGTATTTTTTTTCCCACTGGCAAGATTTACTTTCATTTATCTTACTTATCTTATAATATCTAATAAGATGAGATAATTTTATTGGTCCAAACAAATAAAAATTCAATTTGTTCACCCTTACATTACTAGTATAACAATGACAATATAGTTAACAATGACATTAAAAGAATAATAGAAAATGTCGCAGTGTAATCAGGTTGTCTGCCCCAGAATGTATAATAGTTTTAAAAATAGTTTTCATTGTTATTCTTTTTTTTTTTTTTAGCAATAGGTACTATTACCTGCAACTTAACTTCTGTCTTTGTCTTTTTTTTAAGAGTCATTGTACTCCTTAGATTTTTGAAGTTTTCTACCTTTTCAAGCAAGTTGTTTATAAAAATTATTTATTGGGCCCACAATTTTTGTTTGGATAGTTGTCACAAGTTGGCCTGACCGAGAAAATCAAAGGAGATAAAAGAAAGTTTGAGCTGTGGCTGCGGGGCAGGGAAGAAGTTTACATCATTCAGGTAACTCTCTCGCTAGCTAGCTCAAACATGAATCTTTCTAACTGGCGTTGTAAAAGCTTTAAACATTCATGTTCTTTGTATTATAGCAGTGCATTGAATTTGGGAAATTTTAATTTAGTTGATTTTTTTTAAAAGGAAGTTTTCTATTTGTAAACCATTTTTTTGAAAACTGTTTGTGATCTACATATCTTACAATAACGAAAACTGATTTCATCAGGCGCCAGACCTACAAACAAAAGATACATGGGTGAAAGAAATTAAACGAGTTCTAATGACCCAGTTTGATAACATTAAAGGTAGGTTAATTCTTTTACCAAATGCTCTCTTTTACGGTTTACTACAGTGTTTCCCAAACTGTGTGCTTCGCTGAGAGGCCTGAATAGGTGTCCTATGAACTAATGTAATAATTAACTAGTGGGCCACCATGTGAATTTTAATCTCTCTAAAAAAAAAAAAAAGAAAACAAAGTGTAAATACTCAGAATGTGCGAAGTGTTCCATTAAGTTTGGGTAATACTGGCTTATTATATTTGTGATCACCCTCATAGAAGGACTTTTTAAATAGTTGCTCTTCTTGCATTAAAAACTATTGATAAATATTTTCAGCTCATAAGAAAATAGAGACTCAACATTTGTTCAGTGAGATAACTCCAGTGTCGCAGCTGTCAAGTGATTCTTCTGACTACAGGTTACAGCTTTCATTATAAGATTCTTGTTGTATAGTTTGTAGAGGGAGATAAATTCTAGACTTCCAGCCAACAATTTCTAACTTACATCATTAAAGAGTTCAGATACACATTTTTTAAGCAACCTTAAATAGGTACAGTTTTTATCAACTTGTGCTGTCTGAATATTTGTTATATCTAAATCTATAAAAATTATTGTTGCTATGGAAACCCTCACCATTGAGCTCAAAGTTGCCCAAATGTTAATTTTTGACCTTCTGATAGTGCACTTATTTTGTTTTTAAATTGTGCATATTATTTTCACTGGAACACATTTTATAATCTCAACACAAAATTTTTTATTAGCAAGTGTTTTGATAAAATAAGCTATTTATAGTTCTCCACACTTGTACCTTTCATTTTCTAAATTTTATGCACAAGCCTGTAAAGCTTGTTTGCTACAAATTTATATAAGCAGATCATGATAAGCACTGACCTATACATACTACAAATATATTATTAATGGAAGCTTTATGATTTTCATAAAATTTAGGCTTAAAGATTGAATAAACTTTTAGGATCTATAGTTTGTTTCATATCCTAGCAACTTCACTGAATAGAATGTTGTTTGTCAACAGTTTAGACAACTGGAAGTCAACAGAGTCTGACAGACACGCTGCGATCCCTCAACGTTTGGAATTACTTTCACCCCCGTCTCCAGCGTACAATGATAGGCTGGAGGAGGAGGATGACTATGATGATGACTACGACAGGGGCTGGTCGTCAGGAGAGTTCACAGACGAAGAGACCACAGAATGCTACATTCCAAAGATTGAGGTAAACATTGAATGACTGCTCAGCATCACAGAGTTAGGATTCTTTTAGAAGCCTAAAACATTGCTATAGAGTACAGTGGCTGAGTGGTTAAGTGCTCATTAACTGTTAGCTTAAAAAACAGATGACTTTTACATTATCTGCCCTATAGATGACAAGGTCTAAAAGGGAACCTAGCTTTTTTTGCTGTGATAGGAATGTCAAATAAATGATTTACATACATTGCCAAAAATTACATTTTACAGAAAAAACCTTCATACAAAATCATTTTATGTGGTAGATAAATGAAACAGTGTGACCTGTTACTAATTATTAAATTATAGTGTGTCCAATTCATGATAACCAATGCATAAACAAATATCATTTTCAATTGTGAGGCTGAGTAGCATAAACAGCTTGGCTATCTAAATGAGGGGGGGCTTGAGTCTGAATCTCAGTGTAGACTAGGAATTTTTGACAGTTGACTAGAGCTATGTTCCCTAAACAACTAAAAACAACAGGGAATCTCACAAATACCCCCTTTAAATGACCACAAAAATAATTAGATAAGAGTGCAGTGAACATGTATTAGAAGCATGAAAGATGTTACCCGATTGTTATATTAATAATAATGAGAAGAAAATATATGTAGGTACAAATACTTAGGTTTTACTAAAACAAGAACATCTATTGAAATGTTAAATGTTGCAGTTCAATGGTATTAGTTCAAATGGAGCCACTATGAATGATTAAGACATTCAGAGATGTTTTCAATCTCCCTGTTAATTAGAAGCATTTAATATCAGCCGTAGGTGTCCGCCAAACAAAACAGTATGAAGCTGGAATTACAAAAAAGAGGCATGAGCCCCAAAAAAAGATGCATAAGCCCCTCAGTCACCCCAAAAAAAGAAATGTTTTGAAAATCCTAATTCCTATTTTTAAAATTTTACTATGTAATTCAGTAAATTTTAGTTTGATTCTCAAATATTTCTTTCTGTGATGTAAAGCCTTCCTACAAAGAACACTTTGTCTCACTGGGAGACTACTCTGTGATTGACCCGACTGAACTTGGCCTACGAGAAGGTGACGAGGTGGAGATCATGAGGGTTGGCACCAACGGCTGGTGGTACGCTAAACATCTACGCACCAACCAGGAGGGATGGGTTCCATCCACTTACCTTGAGCCTATATCCCGATCTGCCACCCTGTATTCTAGTTCTGGTGAGTTACCTTTCTTTGTTTGGCTTATTACTGAGATCCTACTAAATGTAAATGTACTTAGTTGCTTCCCTTAATACAACAGTTTATATAGCCTTTTGTGTAGTATTGACATCCATTTTTGTTTTATTTGCTTTCAATTAGATTTACAATATGTAACATGTTGTTTTTACCACAAAAAAAGCTTATAGAACCTAGATACATCTTTTGATTTTTGTTAGGTCACTGAAGTAGTCCTTGTTCACTTCTGTCCATCTTTTTGTTCATTGTTCATTAAATTAGTTTGTATTTATGGTTGGTACATATCACCAAAGATCTATAAATATCACCAATAATCAGAGATCTCTCTCCCTCCCTCCACAAATATGAGAAATAAAATTAGTCAGGTTTATAAGGGAAGTATTATAAGAATTTTAAAAAATTGTCCAATTCTAGTTTCAGCCAATAATATTGTAACAAATATAGCCATAACTACAAACAAAATATTATTGTATAACATTATCATTATAACATGTATTTTCCCTGTACATTACTCTGGATCATGGAAGATAACAAAAAAATAATCAGAAAAATAATAATCATTAACATGATGAATTTATGAGCTTTTTCCCTTTCTACTGCATTAATTCCTTATTAATGATAAATAATGAGGTGTTGTATAACTCATGATGAGTTTTTAATTATAGCAACTTTTATTTTATTGTGATCGGTTTCTATTATACTTGTGGGCTGGGATTGAAAGCTGAAAACAATATCGATATGTTTGTAAATAAGCTACGAAAATAAGAGAAAACACAACACAGAAATAACAACATTAGGGAGCCCTAGTGACATAATACAACACATGGCATTACACATTGTTAGAAAAGAGGTGAAGATTATTTCTTTTTCCAGTCAGATTTTATAGCATGACAACCATCTTCTTGTGGTCAAGCTTCATCTTCTTGCCAGTCTTCATCTTTTTGTTGTCCATCCTAATCTTCATGTGGTCAGTCTGCATCTTCTTGTGGTCAGTCTTCTTCTTGTGGTCAGTCTTCTTGTGGTCAGTCTTCATCTTCTTGTGGTCGCTCTTCATCTTCTTGTGGTCACGCTTCATCTTCTTGTGGTCACGCTTCATCTTCTTGTGGTCAGTCTGCATCTTCTTATGGTCACTCTTCATCTTCTTGTGGTCAATCTTCCGGTCACATTTGTATGAGTTTTAATCTGGTTAACCTTAAGGATAAATATCTGGCATTGAATTACATTTAAGATGTAAAACTAATACCATAATGTATTTTTACCAAGATATCTGAAATTAACACCTAGTTTAGGTAAAAGAACCTAAACATTTTTTTCCCTGGAGTTTTCTTCAACTAATTAAAATAGTTGTATTTATAATGTCCTCGTATCTAGGTGTTAAAACATGAGACAGTCCTAGTGTAAGTATCTGTACTGCTAACACTTTTTCAAACCTAACATTTTTTCTTGCATGATGGCGAAAACTAAATATAGAACTGAAACTAACACTTTTTCTATTTAAAACTTCTTTGTTTTTTCGAGCTTGCTCAGTTTCTGGCTAGAATAAATTTATTAGATTATTTATTAATTATGCTTTAAGGTGACTAGTTACGATTTCTCTGAGCAGTTTTGTTACTGTGCCTGGAAATTAAACCGCTGGTGTAGCGTAGTTTCTTTCCGTGCCATGACAAAGAAAACATTTTAGTATTTTACCTTGTTTATATTTTTTCCCTTAATCATCTCAGACACACATTCACACTCAAACCAAAAGCTTTTTAATAAAAGATTTTTGAAATGATGATTAAATATTTACTGAACAAGTCTATCATTCAGCGGCAGCTCTTCAGAAAATAGTATTACATCCTAAGCATTTTTAGTTGTTAGGTTAAACTCTGGCTAATATTATAACTATTCGAACAAACATACAATGAGTTTCTATTTGATAAAGTTCCCCTTTCAGACCTTGTGACCTATAGGGCAGATGATGTAAAGGTCATCTGTTTTTGTGGCCTATGGTTAACGAGGGTGTCATTTAGCTAGCACAACCATCAACCCATTAAAGCTGGGTGGACTCAGAACCGCCCAAAGAACCCGCAATTAAAAATCCTCGTCTTCACCAGGTTTCAAACGCGGGACCCCTGTTTCTGACGCTAAGCCCTTTACCGCTCAACCGCTGGGCCTCCCTTTTTATTTAATAAGGAATCTTGGTTTTCATTTTTCATGGTACCTAGATTTTAATTTAGGCTTGTAATAATAATAATAATAAATTATTACTTTATATAGCGCCACTTTCATGCTTATAGCATACTCAGGGCGCTATGGTCCAATCTCATTTGTTGGGGTGTATCACGGAGAAGGTTTTCCCTGCTGCCTTTAGGTGCTTAGTAAACACAACTCTGTTCAAGTCAAGTGAGATTGGACCAAAAGGGCTCTGAGCATGCTATAAGCATGAAAGTAGCGCTATATAAAAAGCTATAATAATAATTTCACCTTACTCTAATAGATTCTGGATGTAGGGAAGAAAGATGGTAGGCCACATGACGACTTCTCAATAATGGGCCACAACAACATTTTAAAAGTGACATCAGCCAATCAAACTGCTAGGTCTATATTCTTTGGCATTGAGAGATGATCTCTTCCCCTTTGCAACTTCTTTGCAGTTACAGATTTTGGCATCTTTTATCTCCAGACGCTGCATCATTTTTACCTTTCTTTCTGCTGGGAGGCGCGGTGGCTGAGTGGTAAAGCACTTGGCTTCCATACTGGTCGTCCCAGGTTCTAATCCTGATGAAGCCTGGGACTTTTTTGTTTCAGGATCTTTAGGGCGCCTCTTGAGTCCATGTTGCTCTAAAGGGTACCTGACATTAGTTGGGGAAAAGTAAATGGAGGTTGGTCCCTGTACAGGCCACAAGACACCCTTGTCAGCCGTGGGCCAGAGAAACAGATGACCTTTACATCATCTGCTCTATGTATCGCAAGATCTGAATGGGGAATTTTCTAATATAGGCTACATAAATCAGAGAACATAAATTTTTTGGTTGATAATAGTCAGACTTTTCAGTGAGAATGTCTTTTAGTTATTTACTGGCTTGTTAATCTTAACCATAATCCTTATACCTTACTGAACCAAATCAAAACACTTATATCTGTAAAATACCATAATTAAAACTTCTAATCAAATGCACCTATTGAAAGTCTTGCTTCATCACTGTTGCTTGTTACTAACTGTAATGATGCTAACATAACCATTGTGGCCCTAATTCTTACATATCTATGAAATGTAGATCAGTTACTATAATGACATTGCATGCTAATAGAATTATTATTTTTTTGTTCCTGCTATCTTTTACTTTTGACTTAGACTTAAAGGCAATACCTTATTAGTAGCAGATCTATTAGATGTATGTAAAGAACTTTAAAAAAACAATTTTTAAAAAAAAATTTTTTCCCCTTCTTTCTATTAACTAGTGTATTAAACTATAGCTCATTGCATTTGATAGCTTGTGTGTGTGCGCTCAGCTGCTTAACTGAGGTCTCAGTTTATGCAAAAAAGAAGTACCTTTTAAAAATCGAATGCCTTTATTTTTAAAGAGCTTAGGTAACACATCTAGTTTGGTGTGGGGGCGCGGTTGTCGAATGGTTAAGCGATTGGCTTCCGAACCTGAGGTCCTGGGTTCAAATATCAGTGAAGAATGGAATTTTGAATTTCAGGATTTTTGGGGCGCCCCTGAGTCCACCCAACTCTAATGGGTACCTGACTTAGGTTGGGGAAAGTAAATGCGGTTGGTTGTTGTGCTGGCCACATAACACCCTGCTCGTTAACCGTTGGCCAAAGAAAAAGATTACCATAACATCTGTCCCATAGATGGCAAGGTCTGAAAGGGGAAACATTACTATACAAATATAAACAATATCATCATGTTACTTTTTTTTTTTATCAAGGGAAAATATAATATTTTGGGCATCTGTTATCTAAATATAATATAATAATATTTTGGGAGAAACCGTAATAAAATTATGAAAAAAGGATATAAACACAAAAGTAAATGTGTGGGAAACAGAAGTTGAAGCCTGATTAGCAGTTATGGCCGATGTTATTTACTATATCCAGGTCATTGAATCTTGTAGAACTGTACTCATTTGATCATTTAAAATACCCTAGAGACAAAACATTTAATTGTTTTGCTTAAGTTTTTACCTAAAGAATCTTTCTAGACAGTTTAGAATATAATTCATCTGTCTAAGTAAATGATATGAGTATATGAATACATATGCATGGGTCCTTTTTAGAAAGAGAATGAATTTGCACAGTTAAAGAAATTATTGTAAAGACTTAGATACAAGTATATAAAACACTTTTTTATCTATATGCCTATACCTTAAGTTATACTTTTTGTTTCAGAGCTAAACATTTTGTGAATCAAGTAGCAAAACTTTTAACTCTTTTGTTTTATTTCTAGATTCCCCTTTTTACATTCAAAATGCAAGATCGACTATGTGCATTATGTATTGAATGGAGTCAGGTTCTCTAAGCAAAAATATTTAAACATCTATTTAACTCAGTCTCTTTATAAATATATTGATCTACAGATATCCTTCACTGCTTCCATTTTTATAGATTCACTATTCCACTTTTTAAAATTAGAAAATAATTAGATCTTCAAGTTTTCTAGGATTCTCTGCAAAATTTGATTAGTCAAAAAAGAATATGTGAAAAAAATCTCAAAATACTCACAAAATGTACAGATATATTACAAATATTAATATTAACATGAGACACTGGGAGACTACTCACATTTGTAAATAACACATGATTGGTTGCTTGCTTACGCTGTATCACCGCCTGATTGGCTTAGTGCTGTTGCGACAGAGAGAGAGAGATTTGGAATCTTATTGTTCTACTGGCCGGATATGCCTTGTGGCCTGCGTTTCTAAGTTACAGATTTTGCTTATCATGGGGTTGTTCTGAAATGCATTTGTAATAAATACCTGTAGCACAAGAGTTATTGATCTATAAGCTTCATTGTTGAAAGACTTTAATTTTAGCATTCTATTCTTTCAGATTCTCTTTGTGTGGCCGGGGCCAAGGGTGAACTTATCAGAAGTAGATCTGCCAGTCCCTACTATCGTACCAACAGTCCAGTCCCTGAGACTACAGTCTAAGGGAACTTACTCTTCATCCGATGTGTGACTGTTTTTTTTTTTGCCATGTGCAATACTTAAAGAGAAGAAAAATTGCATGAAAATTATTTATTTTGTTGGTTATTTAAACAAAAACCTGTTCACCAAAAAATAAATGATGAAAGCTTTTTATTTAATACTCTGTATTGGACAACACAGGTGGATAATAATAGGGAATGAATCATTCATGTTTTCTACCATTACATACTGACAACTGACTCAAGTCTGCTGAACTGTGTGTGGTCGTTTCTGACCCTGGCTTGCAATACATGGTTATTGTTGATATTTGAAAGTAGATTGTGGATGTAACAATCTGGTTGTATTGAACTCTTGAGATTCTAATTCTGGTTGTGCAATTTCCATGGCACTGTATGCTATTACATGTATAAGAGTTGCCTATCATGTCTGTTGATGACTATTTTATTTCAAATCATGTAGCTTTTATATCTCAAAGGTTATAATTGTCTTTTTAATAAATAAATATACATACTTATTTGACAGATTTATACAAATATTGTTTTAGGGAAGGATTATACCAATTGTAAATGATATGCCATGTTATATTGATTTACTTGGAGTTATATTGAAGAATTTCTTGATATAATTTTAGTTTTTATATTTCTTCATACAAAATATTTTATTAACTTTGCTTGCACTTCTAGTCTTGATCTATTTAAAATGTTTTTTTCCCTATTTGTGACAATGTTCCCAGATTAATTTGAGGAGTTGAGCTTAGTGACAAGGTCATTTTGTCTGAACCCTCATCTGATCATAGTGAATTTTTGTGTTAGTAAGTGGTGCCAACTGGTACAAGAAATTTTTTTTTCGTACATGTTAGTTCCAAAAAAAAAAAAAAGGTCTATTGCCTGGTTGCGTGAACTATGCTTTGAACAGTCATTACCCTGGGTTCAAACCCAGCTTACTGCCTTCCTCTGCTGTCCAGCAGGAGGTTTGGGCTTTCTTTACTTCTGAAAAATTTTTGTAAAGGATGCTAAAGACAAGAAAGATTTTGGTGTACAATTAGATTTAATAATCTTTGTCGTAGAACAGGTGAGGGAACAAAATTGTTTTTCTTCCTCGTTCTATACATTTTACATCTTCAAATTTATTTTTTTTTGCAAATAAATTTTTAGAGGGTCAACATTTTGCTTTTTTTTTTTTGACCTCTAGGCCATTACCATTGGTCTTCCTCATTTATAAACCAAATTTGTTTGGAGGTGCCATTATAATCCTTAAGTTTCAAGTCACAGGTTTGAAAGTGTTTTGTTTGGCTTGTGAAAATATTGTTCCTCTTAAATAGTTGAATGTTTATTCAAATTTTTGTTTATTGTTAATGCCAACTGAATGACACATCTTGTTGTCATCTGTTGATGCCATAATTGTCTTTTTGTCTGCTTGTCATCATTGTCAAACCTTACATTCCAGTTGTTTTAAAAATGTTTCAAATATCCACTTCAGAAGTTTCACTCTTTCTCTCCGTAGTTATTTACCACATTCTGGTTGAATCAACGCTGGTATCGCCAGTTAGGAGAGAAGGAGTTAATGAAGTCAATTGGTCTTAGTGTTGTTCTTAAACTATAGAATTACTACTACGGATACAAAGTGGTGACAGATCCTCAACATTTCATTTCATTATCCAGTAAAAAAATCTCAAACTGATTCTTATAACCAGCCTTTTACTTCCAGAACACTAGCAAACATAATTTGGGTAATTTTAATGAATATATCCAGTTTCAATTAAAAATTGTGTAATCCTGCTTGTTAAAAATTGAGATTCTTTGCTGGAATATATGGCAACAGTCTTACAGTATTTAAAATAGTAGTGTTCCGTCATAAGTGGGATCACTTTTGAAAACATCTATACAAGTTTTCTAAATATTTATTCAATTTTGAATTCTTCTTATTTTTATATATGATTAAATTCTATTAAAATAAAATAATTTTTTTAGTATAACATTCAAATACTTCAGGGCAGACTGCTCTGATGGTGGAATAGAGGATAAAATTATTATTGAAGATGATTATGTTGACTTGGAATTATTTACCATCAGCTGTTCATAATTCAGATAATCAGAATGCCAGATTTAATTTATTTTTGTCCTGAACAAATGTTGTATCTTCACATTGTACATAAGTATGCTGCTAGCTTTTCATGGCAACATTTAGAGAGTGAGTGGTAAATGGCATGGCATCCAAACCAATGAATCTAGAGTTCGAATCCTGGGGAAGACAGATGCTTAATTTCACTCTCAGCTCTACCATGCATCAGATATTTGTTGTGCCTGACATTTGAAGGTGACAGTAAAGCTTGGAGGAGAAGCAGTGGCTGGTTTCCGAACCAGAGGGTCCCAGTATCGAATCCTGGTGAGCGTTTAGGGTGCCTCTGAGTCCACCCAGCTCTAATGGATACCTGACATTAGCTGGGGAAAAGTAAAGGTGGTAGGTTGTTGTGTTGGCCACACGACACCCTCATAAAAAGTGGGCCACAGTAACATGACCACATGGTCTGAAAGGGGGGGGGGGGGATCTTTACTTACTTAAAGCTTGGAAAAGGCTGAGCATTGCCAAGAATCTACTGCCCTAGACATGCTGATATGACACAAAGTCATCAGTGATGCCTCCATGATGCTTCCCTATGGATTACAGAATTTACTTTACTTTGTATGTATGCATTTTGTTGTCATTATCAAACCAGATGAACTACTGTGATATGAGCTACAAGCTTGCTCTTAGAGTTGGTTTCAGTTTTCTTCTTCGCTGTGTATATATGTATAATGAAAGTGCTGCAGATCTTAAGACTTGAGTTATATTATAATTAACAGACAGTGCAAGAACTCGGGAAGGAGTTTAGGTTTTCTTATTACTGTGAAATTTTTCTAGGTCAGACCAAATGATTGTGCCTCATTCATTCCAATAACATAAAAAACAACACAACTTTGAATCCATATGCTGTTATAGACTAAATCTATTGCCCAACTTTTTTTGCACTCCTAAGTTTAACAGTTTTTACACAGTGAGCCACTTAGGAGTCTGACTTGGGCCAAGGGTTCATGACTGATGAGTCAATGGCTCTGAGTTTCAATCCGCAAAAAGTATTTGAATCCTGTGTCCACCCTTTTTAAGGATACACCACACCCAAAAAGATAGTTGGTCTTTACTCTTGATGCTAAACACAATTATAGCTTTTTAGCCAACTAGTTCTATACATCAGGGGCCCAATACACTTTGGTGTCAGAAGTGTTGCTGGTTTATAATGTATGCTTCAAGTTGACTAAGGGTTACCAGATCCTTATTTTTTTCTCAGGGTTAACTCTCGAAGCCTCACCCATTGTTTGGGTATAGCCGCATGGCATTAAAGATTTAGAATAAGTTTTTTTTCTCCTTGTAGCCAGCCAACGAGCCCCTCCTATGGTATTATGGTATTTTTTTAAAATCAACTTTAAGACTTACAGTTTGAAGTAATTTAGAAAATGTTTTTGTCATTTAAATTTCCCCTTTCTGATAACTTCTCTTGTCTTTGAACTAAAATGAATATTCAAGATGCAATGTTACATTTGGATTATACTTAATCAATGATATTTGGTTTTATTTAATCATTTTGTTTTTGGTAAAAGGTTTGTTTGCGCTGCTTTTTGTTACGAGTTTAATCTTCTGAAAAACTAATTTGTAAAAATCACTAATTCATATTATACTAAATATAGACCTTTACTCGTTTGGAGTAGGATATATATATATCTAGACAACCTGTACTTGAATGGTATGCATGTTAAAATTAAGTAGTCTGATTTAGGTAGTTTTTCTTACTGCCACTGTCACGAATGTTTGATATTTCTAATTGTAGAGACCTGATGGGAAAGCAAAATTAGAACCGGATGGGGGATAATTTTAGAAACATCTAAAGTGATCTGAATTCTCAAATTGAGGGAATGTGAATTCAGTTGTGTGGATTAGAATTCCCTAATTCCCTTTTGTGCCCATCACACTCTTATGCTTTTACCAGAATAAAATTAATGTAATACACGAAAAAAGTCTACAGCTAATTATATGTACACACCAAGTTTTTTGGCAGGTGAATATTTTGATGAATATTTTATTGATGCGCTTGTTTGAACATTCCCTGTTTAACAATCTTGCAAGTTTAGTTTATTTATAAAATGCAGATGAATTAGATACGAATGATTTTCCATCTTTGAAATCTCAACCCTAAGTATTTTCTTTTTTTAATGCACAAATGATTTTTTATTCATTTTGATTGTGATTTCATGTGTAAATGATTTCAATTCTCTCAAAGGTTGACGAATAAAAGTCACTCTTGATAAATTACGTTTTTGCTTTTGGCATGATTGTATATTAATTAGTTTTTACTATAAGAAACTATAACCTTTTTTTTTCTTTACTTATAACAACTTTTTATAAAGAAAATTAAATTCTCAACTCAATTTCTAATGTTAAGATGGAGATGATAAAGTATCCTTTTTCCGACCTTGCAATCTATTGGGCAGATAACATAAAAGCCGTCTGTGTTTTTCTGGCTAATGGTTAGTGAGTGTGTCTCGTGGCCAGCAAAACGACCAACCCTTTACTTTCTCCAACTCAAGTGAGGTACCCATTAGAGTTGGGTGGACTCGGGGGATGTCCTTAAAATCCCGACATAAAAAAATCATGCCTTCACAGAGATTCGAACCCAGGACCTATCGGTTTCAGAAGCCACCAAAGCAATTATGAATAATAAAATGCTTGAAGCATTTATTTTCGGCCTAGCCTTAACCCAAAGAAACAAAAACGCACATCAAATAAAACTTAATTGATAGACATAAATAATTAGGGAAAGGGATAGTAGATTCATGTGGGGTAAGCCTATGCAGAATAACAAAGATAACTAGGCAAACAAGGAAATTACTTTATAAAAAAAAAAAACAAAGCTTATATAAGGGGAATAACTCCACATTTATGGACACATCACAATCTGTAATAACTATTTCTCTTTTTGATATAAAAGAAAATTAATTAATTGCCCCTTTTCAATTTGGTTTATTTTTTGATTGATTTGTGCTTTGTTAGGAATTAAAAATAATTGTGCAAGGTTTTTCAAGTGGTCAGATAACAGGACGTGGGAGAAATAATGTGTTCGAAATTCGGGGGGGGGGGGGGGGGGGGGGGGGAGACAGAGTGAGTTGATGCAACCTTTGTAAAAAGTAACACCAGAGAACAAAAGGAGAACAATTTAAATAAATAAATATATAGCTTAAGTTTAAATTGAAAAAAAAAAAAAAGGAATAATAATGAAGGTTTTGACCATTTCGTAAATACATATTACCAGCTATAGGGTCATATTCTTTACTGAGACCACGATATATGTACCTTGTTTCCCCCCCCCCCCCCCCCTTTTTCCCCTCAAATAGGTGATATGTGAGAAACTGAGCCCAATCGTCTGCTACGTCGATGGTCAGTGTTGAGCCCTTCTATAACGAGACACACAGGATGACCTCCATCAGTTTTCTTGTAATATTGACTTGGAGATGCCATACATTAAATACACTTTTTTTTTCGACCCCATTCAATTAAATTAATTTTTCTAATTTGCATTGTGCATAAAGATCACGCAATCCTCTTTAACTCCATACCTATTATAACATTTTTTGATAACAAGCAAAAAAGCTATTGAAGTTTAATAAAACACAGGATAGCGAAATACATATGACCAAAATGAATAATTACGTTGAAACATGGAAAATAATTACGGAGAGAATGAGTTAAAGCAAGTTTTCATATTTTTTTGGCCAACAATCTAAAGCAGGTAACTTGTTATAGACCTTGACGGCCTTGACCATTAGGAATGATGTCTGTTACTTCGCTATTAATAGACATTCTTCGGTTTACAGATGTTCTGCTTTTGTTTGTTTCGTAAACATTTTGTGAAATTCCGATCTGTATTTTGTGCTCATGTTATAGTAGATGAAGATAGTAAAACTTGAGTTGGCAGTTTTGAATACTCTCGTAAAAGCATAAACAACCTTCCTGACATCTACGAAGTAACCATTAAAAGCCAGAGCCCTGATGAATGTAAGTGCGGTAAATAGTAGATACTGTGGCAGTAGCAGCACCACACACATGAGCGATACAGCCATAAAGACAACACAAGACTTCTGCTCTCTGACGGTCACCTGGGACAAGCCTTGGCCGGAAGAAGAGACGCGATTTCTCCATCTGGCTTTCGATTTGAGCTTGACAAACAGGATAGTGCAAGATGAGACAAGTATTATGAAAGTGCAGTATGGGAAGAGTATATCTGTAAAGTAGTAGGTCATTGGGGAAAATATGGCGCTTCTTGCAGTTGTATAGACCACATAGACTGTCACGTTACGTTCCGAGATCAAAGCCCAATCAAAATCTACAACGTAAAATTGTGGGAAAAGATACAACCAGTATATAATAAAAATACTAGCGTTCACCATGATGGCGACTTTAGTGGTGATCATGACCTTGACCTTCAGTGGACAGGTAACGCACAGGCATATCTCAAAAGCTGTGACCACACTGCTGACCCTCGAAAAGTACTCGTGCGTGAAAGCGCTTATAATTCCGATGATCGCTTTGGAAATCACCCAGTCCCTTTCCAGAAGATGCGGGTTTATAACTGTGAAATAGACGAGCTCAAAGATCACAGCGCCCAAATCACTGACGGCCAAAGATGTTAGCGTGACATTGACACCACCTCGGAAACCTTGTTTCCTAAACAGTTGGATGTTGATCACATTTGCCACGATGCCGAATACGCACATCACAGATGTGCAAACACTACTAACGAATACAAGAATAATCGTAACAAGAAGCGGATCGATTACTGAATTCATACCGAGCGTTTCGTCGGATATAATTTTTTTCACAGCAGACATCTTAATCAATTTTATAGATTGTTTATAAAAGTCAAATATAATTTTTTTTAAATTAGTAGACATTTTCAAAATCTCAAATGATAAATTTCTAGGCTAGCTTTATAATAACAAGTGCTGCACTTCTCCTGGATATCTTATCTTATAAAATACAGACGTTACTTCAAAAAGAAGATAATTACTCGGACTCGACAAGCTTTCTATAACAACAACTATGACTCGAGATATCTTGTATCTTATTTTGCCACTAGTTGTATTAATAGTCCCTCTCCATTTTTGTTTTTGATGCGGATACTTAAAAAGAAGGTTATGCTATTGAAGAAAACGAAACAAACATCAATTTGTTATAATTTGATGCTACATTCTTTTCAACTCTAACCGCGGTCAATACTTGTCTATCTTTTCAGTTCTTGTTTTTAATTGGCCTAATACTGCCATCCTTGTCTATATGATCATCATGCTCCACGGTGACTATTAGGCCTAAAGACACATATTTTAAGTAAAGAGACATTGATCTAGATGTGTGACTCAATAAGACTAATAAAAACACATTTCTTTTTCGTATGAGCTATACTGAGACAAACTTAATCTTCAAATACAAAAACAAAATTTAATAAAATACTCAGAAAGACACTAAGATAAAGGCACATTCCTCGGCCCATATGCTAGGACAAATTTGTACAAATACTCCTTCTTCCCTAGTGCTATTAGAGCATGGAATGGGTTGCCTGAGCTAGCCAGAAAAACCAGTGACTTGGCAGAATTTAAGTCATTGGTTAATATGCATGACTGAATGCATGACGCGTAGGACGTAATCATCTTCTTTTTTGAAGTAACGTCTGTATTATATAAGATTAGATTGCACAGACTATATTCTCTTTGAAAAATTAATAAGGAGTTGCCATCGAGTTCAAAGATTAAAGAATGTGTGATCTATTCAAACCATTGGGAGTAAAAATTACTACATTACAATGCCAATAGATTGTGAGACATTAAAAAACAAACCAATACAATAAATGACACTTAGGGATGTTTTTATGGGCCTAACATTAAGCTGTTAATTTAAATGAAAATAAATAATAAAATGAAAGTAATGTATCAATTGAAACGTACTATACACACTATAATATATAGAGTAGTATACTTCTACTTGATTACTTTAATCAGACATCCTCCCAGACTTCTTATTGGTGATGTGCTAAACAGAGTCTATGCATAGTGTTATGAAATATGTGTGTGTGTGTGTGTTTGTATAGTGGAGGTGGGAAGAGGCTAGCTATGAAGTGTGAACAATGCAAGATAAGCGGTACCGTCGTCAGCTGTGTTGTGTAGGACAGACGACTTCAGATTGCCAGAGTGAAAAGACGTTTTTTTTGGAGTGAGATTTGTTCCGAATACCATTTTATATTATTACTAAAGTCTACTACCTTTATTTCATCTCAAATTAAAATATGTTTCTATTGCAATAAAAGACATATTCAGTTCTGTTGAATACGAAGTATGGAAGTTATTTCAAATTTTTAAAGTTAAGATATAATACGCCGACAGCGGTTTTAGTGGTCTACCAGTAGTTTGGTCCTACAAGTCAACGACCATCTACAGCACATAGTAGGGTACCACATCATCAATAGCAATCTCTTAACAAGGGCACTAGATCCAGATTCTTTCCCTATCCAAATACTTGATGTATTTCTTTTCGTTGGTACAGGTACATAATATTGTTGTCAAGTAATATCGCACTGGCCCTAAAGATATTATATAATATACACACTGTATAATGTAATTCTAATTAATGGACCTCATTCACCAAAACGAACGGTCACGTGATAATATTGATAAAACAAAAAAAAACTGTCACGTGATAACCATTGTTGATTAAATTAGATCGTAATTTGTATAGAAGAGATAGACTATCACGTGGCTCCATGTTGTTTGTTTACGACGGGTGAATGAGGTCCATTGGCTATAGCTTCTAAAATATATACATGCTTTCCCCCTCCCCCCCCCCCCCCTAAAAAAAGACAGTTCACTTGGCTACTAAAAGTGGATTTAAACCCAACATACAATATCAGCCACCACTAATGGCCACCCGTTACAGTCCAGGGCTGCTTGACCTGCACTCCTAACTACTGTTAGATAGCTAGTTTAGTTAGTTGGGTGGCGCACTTTAATGTACTGACAGTGAACGGATGTTTTAGAATGACGACATGGACTTTGGGGTTAGAGGTTAAGATTGACTTGTAGAAAATCAGTTACCGCTAGATTCTTGAGGGGATAACATCGTTTTATAGTGACAGACTAGACTTGCCCATTCTGTATTAAACGTTTGTTTGAAGTTCACCTTGAGTCAACCTGGTCATTGAGTCTGTGATACCTGTTATTGTTGTGGCGGATGTTATGTACCGAACTTGCAACCATAATACACTCAGCAAGTTACGCATGCATCTAGAATAAATAATCATCTTTAGAAATACTTCAGCTACATCTGACTTACACATGCATCCGTTACACTACACACTGGTCATTCTCGCAAAATGAAAACATTGAGGGGTCATCCATGACCACGGTCGAAAGGGGTCATCACTACTAAGAGTCACATTAAATAATAAAAAAAAAAAGAATAATTAAGCATGAAGATACTGACATAGACCGCTTTTTGCATGCGGTTGTCCCTCATGCGGGATAAGTGTCTTAACGCAGCACAGCTGTGGAATGTTAAGTAGTGTTTCTATACTATCCACGCCATCCTCTAGCAGAACTTGGTAAGATAGTCCTGCCAGCGTATGCCCTTCTGTGGAGCGGAGGCCCCTTAGATTGAAGCGTTTGACGAGCCTTAGATGCCTTCTATACAGCACCCAGGTCTCAGGGCCATACAAATGTGTGGGGAGAATAACTGCTTGCTGGGCCGGCTTTAAGCATCGGCAAACTAGGCAGCCGCGTATGGCCGCCGATATGCAAAGGCCTCGCACAGGACATTGATCAAATCTCAAACATTGCAGAATTCTATGGCTCTATGTCTCCTAGGTGAAATACTCGTGGCAGTAACCTGTTATATACTTGATAACCATTTTAGAAACCTCCAGATCAGCTTCCAGTATGTACGGGTTCCATATAGTGGAATACACTAGTTCGAATATCACGGCGCCCAGATCACTGATGGCCAACGCCGTTAATGTCACGTTCACGCCATCTCGGTATCCCTGTTTCCGGAACAGAAGGATGTTGACGATATTCGTGGCCGTGCCAAATAGACACATTAGTGTGGTGCAGATGCTGCTGACCACCAGAATGGCGATGTTGAAGACGAGTGGGTCGATCAACCGAGCAGGTGAGGTAACACTATCACTGGCTACCATCTCCGTGTCAGACATTTTCTACATCTCGTTCTTCGAAGCTATCAATATATTTTAAATATATTTTATTATTTGTAACTACACCCTTTCTAAAACACAAATTTATACTTTCTATTTCAATGGCTATCACTCTAGCAGCGCGTCGTTGTCACCGATACCATATAATTTTCCCTCCTTAAGTTATGAAAATAGACATCTATTCTTAAATTTCTATCGTAGTTTTTAGAATGATTAGACTTAGACAATAAGATGCAATCAAATTTGTTAAAATAGTTTAATCCCCGCAATAGTTATTCCTGTGTTATATCTTATTATTAAATCATTATATTTCTTTTGTATTTGGGATAAAAAATAAAATGCTGACAGCAAATTATGCCCCTTGGTTTTCAAATAGCATGACCAGGCTACTCGACAGACATCTAGAATTAATTGCAAAGAGAAAAGCTTAGACTTAAGCGAGCTGATGAGTGAATCTGTAGTCAAGCGGTTATAAAACCCATATTTAGAACTTTCCCACTATATTATTTTATATAATAATTATAATTAGAACATCATCACTACACCCGCCACCATTGTAGAAACGGCCCACATCATTTTTTAAATACCATCGTTCTGTCTAAAGCATCAATATTTTTTTGTCTCATATGTTCTGAAAGATAGATTTAGTTGTGGTATGTGTATCTACACTGTCCAATACGCAGTGAAGGTAAATTACAAATTTTTTTTTTGTAAATATAGGTTAAAGAAAGATTTTCCCTATTTGAATAAAACAAAGTGTATAGATAAATTTCAAATAATAGGGGGAAATCAACTCGTCCTGAATTCATATAAACAATTAAATGTAAGAATATATTTAAACTATTCAATAAATAAAACAATAAGACTAAACAATAGTAATAGAACTAAGAAAAAGGGCGGGAAAAGAACGATAATCGTGTCTAGCTTACATGACTATATCATTAAAATTCTTACTCTTAAAGTTCTAAACGAAAATCGAAAAATAATATATGAATTTCAGGGGATATATTTGTAGTGTAAGAGATAAACTAGCTGAATTTTATTCTTAAATGTATTAATAAATTGACTTGAAGGCTACTTACGAACTATTTCTGAAGATTTCGTGGACCGAATTCACTAAGTGACTTGAGAATGACTGGCGCTACTCTATACATCTATATAGTTTTGACACTAAAACCTCTTGTTTGTATTCTAGCTACAAGTATTTCTTTGTTCTATTTTAATTTAATAATATGTCACATCAGTGTTCTGTTCGAACTTTAAAGTCTTTTACACTATTGCCAAGAAGACTTATTGTATAGACCAGGGGTGGGCAACCTTTTTTGTATCTAGGGCCGCATTTTTAAAAAAATTGGGAATTGCGGGCCGCATATACGATTTTAAAAAAAAATTGAAGTTGTCTTTTTATAAAAACAATATACCCGCAAATATACAGTTGTACTTATTGTACAGTAACAACATGTAAAATGAGAACGGAGAAGAAGAGCAGATGTATGTGTACACAAATAGTGTGAACAGCACATTTTTTTTTACGTGTGGAAACACAGCTTCTGGCACCCATAAGACTCCTGGGCAAGTACTGACTGGAGATTCTCTTTGCCTGGAGTCATGTCCTCTGGAGCTGAATCCGCTTCTGCGATAAATGGTGAGCTGATGGTATTGAAAACTGGTTCTTGGCGCCTTAAAATTTGCTTTTATAAATTGCGCAATTAAGGAATCTAAATAAGTGTTGTAATTTTTAACCATTTCTCTAGAAATAGTTTCACCTTTCAGGAAAGGAAAATGACAAAACTTTTCTTTAACTTGCTTGTAGAAAGGGGAAAGCCTTGTTTGAAAAGATTTAACATGCATTTGCATTTCATGTGCAAACAACCCATTGCAATAGAAACTATGAAACACATGAAATCTGGCTTCCACTCTTCATTACAACTATTGGTAACAAGGTCACGGTTAATGTCCTCCAAGTAACATAACATAATTTTCTTACCTGCCTTGCCCATGCTTACCTATCAGATACATTGGATTTTTTTGTTCCTAAATCTTAATTACCTGTGGTTAACACCCCCTTGCTTTAATAAGTACTATTACTATGCAAATTACCGTAAATACTATGTTGCAATTTTATGCAGCTTTGTGCAAACTTTGCTGTTGAGAGTTTATGGTTGGGATACATACAAAATAATAATAATAAAGCAACAACTATTTTTCTCATTCAAAGCACGAACTCCATCAGTTGTTACACTTGTCATCTCGTTTCAAGCATATCCAATACTCAACACAGTTCTTCGTAGCATTGAATAAATACTGACATGAGATTGTGTCTTTGACTGAGTGTATTGTACAGCCAATTAGCTTAATCTTAGTTTACTTTACACTTTTTATAATGAAACAGTTTCAATAATTTAAATAGATATTATTTTTAATATATTTGCATTTTAATATGTATGTACTGTGGGAACACCTGATTTCTGTAGGTGTCGGCGGGCCGCATGTGGCCCGCCGTCCGTAATTTGCCCACCCCTGGTATAGACAAATAAAGTTGATTTATAAAGTCCAAGACTCAAGGCTTGGTTATACTTTAGTTAGAGTCAAATAAAAAATAGAAAAGATCCATTAGAAAGAACAGTAGCGTGCGTAAACTGATGGTTACAGACCGTGTAATACTTGAAGCTATGCCTATTCGCGTTATCTTAAACATGTAGCCTACAGTACTTAAATGTACTCATTTTTTAGTGATCCTTAAAATGTACAGTAGCTTCTGCTTCGAGATATGCAGTACTTGAATATAATGTAAGATTACCAGGGCCGGATTTACCTATAAGCAACTCAACCTTTAGCTTAGGACCCCTAATAAATATTTAGCACTAACATTTAATATCTGGATCTATAAAGGGCCATATCTCAAATAGCTTAGGGCCTATTCAAGTATATATAGCATTGAGGATTACTATAGCTATAAAAACAAAATAGTTCACGGTGTTTTCTTTTCACATCTGCCAGTTTTCACGTCTGCCAGTCAAGGGTTAGAGAGTATGTCATCTTAAAGAATGAAAATAGAAGCGAGCTCTTCGACGTCTGCCAGTCAAGGGTTAGAGAGTATGTCATCTTAAAGAATGAAAATAGAAGCGAGCTTTTCCACGTCTGCCAGTCCTAAATAAACTTACAGAATTGAAATCAAATTCATCATATTTTTTTTCATGTGTGTATGTTACTGTTGGCGGTCTGTGACTTGTAGCACCAAGCTTATCTTGCATCATTCTTAAAAACTAACATTAAATTAATGCTCTCTCTCTCTCTCTCTCTACAGCTAAAAATAAATACTCCCTTTCTATATAACCTAGAAAACACACACACAACCAATAACTGTTACGTCATCAAAACTTATCCAGCAAATGTATTTATAATAATAATGACAATGTCTTCGATGCCGAAGATTAAGGTGACTTGGCAGAATTTAGTTCATTGGTTAATATGCATGACTAAATGCATGACGCGTAGGACGTAATCATCTTCTTTTTTCGCAAAAATACATTATAATTTAAAGCAAAAATATAGTAAATAGCTACTGAATCCATCTGATATGATAGGTTATTGAGAGTCAGATGCATATATATATATATATATATGATCGATTTCCTTAGTTATTTTCACAAAAATGCATTATAACTTAAAGTAAATAGCTACTGAATCCATCTGATATGATTGGTCAGTGATGCTCAACCTTATGCAGCCGGCGGACTAATTTAACTTCCGACACTTGTGTAGCAAACCACAATAACAAAAAAAAAAAGAAAAGGAAATAGACAATAAACCATTTTTATTAGAAAGCCATGATTACATTAGTTTGCTTTAATTCATGAGTTTCACAAAGCTGTATTCTGTTCTTTCAGACACTATTTCTTTACAAAACAAATATGTTGGCTTATTATTATTATTGTCGAACCTCGAGCCCCCTTCTAGGTAGCCAAGACAAGCTAAGTTCAAGCGCACTTAGCCTCTCGACCACGCTTATTATCAATATCAATCAATTTACCTTACCTTTTTGTTTTGTTTGGTGGGGGAGGGATTTTCTACATTTTGTGCTGACGTTTCGGTGGGCCGGATTGAATGACATCGCTACCCTGGATGTGGCCCGCGGGCCGTATTTCGGGCATAACTGTGATAGGTTATTAATAGTCAGATACAAAAGTTAGCATATCAAAACACATGTAGATAACTAACCAGGATTTAGGACCAACTAACTCACACGGCTCATTAAAGGGAAATGGGGGTTGGGGTGAATAAAATATTCTCTATTGGCAATGATTTAGGTTTTCTACATTTACATTTTTTAAACTAAATTAATCAATGCATTCTAATACACTGCAAAAGGTATCCCTTTTTACAAAGCTTATATCAACTCCTTATGTTTCTGTGTCTGTCTGGCCATGCTGTGTGTCTGTCTGGCCAAAGTTTGTATACCTTATTTCTCCGACACCCAATCTCTTGGAAGAATTTCAATCTGAATATAGGAAGTGCCGAAGCACTGACACAGCAGTGGTCAGAGTACTAAACGATTTACAATTCCGAAATAGGTCACATATCAATATCTCCACGCTGGACTTGTCCGCAGCCTTCGATACGCTAGACCATGAAATTATGATGGCCAGATTCTCTGCCACTTTTTGTTTAGCAGGAATGGTCCTAAAGTGGCTTTGATCCTACCTGACTGAACGCACCCAAAGTGTCGTTGTTAACGGGACAAAATCAACAAGCTTACTCTTGGAGTTCGCAGTACCCAAAAGATAAGTTCTAGACCCAGTATTACATTATGCATACATACGCACTCAGAGGTGTCATTTAGCAAACCGCTGTCTAATACCACTTCTTTAACGATGACAGTTATACGATTCCTCAGTACCCTCAGAGGTGTCGCATCTGGCTGTAAAAATCAGTGGTACTGTTGCAAGGGTGAGGGATTGGATGGTTGAGAATAAGCTCAAGATGAGTTTTCTTCGACTCAACACTATCTTTCGACCCACACATAAGTCAGCTCTGCAAGGGTCTTTATCTGCAGCTGCGCAGATTAGGCCAGATTCGACCATATTTAACAACGGAGTAAACAAAAACGCTAGCTGTGGCATTCATACTCTCCCGCCTTGACTACTGCAACGCCTTGCTAGCAGGTATACGTTATGACAAAATCGCCAAGCTGCAACGTATTCAGAACAACGCCGCTCGAATAGTCCTAAGAAAAACAAGACAAGATTCTGCAACTACTCTTTTGCACACACTCCATTGACTTCCTGTGAAAGCGAGAATCGATTACAAGGTGGCCACACTTTGTCATCAGTGTATCTATAAGATGCCCTGGTACTTAAGCGAACTCCATATGTCCCTCAGTGAACACTGGGCTCAATATACTCAACGCTTTTAGTGGTGCCCCGTTTCTCCCTCAAAAGTTACGGTCTGCTGGCTCTTTCAGTGCACGGCCCAAAGGTTTGGAACTCACTCCCCATCGATCTCAGAAAGACAACCTGCTAAACTACATCCAAGAAGAACATTAAGACCTACCTGTTTAAAATATTTTTAGATTAGTTTGTCATTTTAGCTTTCGTGATTAATGTTTGTAATGTTATCACAGCGCCTTGAGCCTACATTTTGTTTGTTAACAGCGGCTCTATAAATTAAATTATTATTATTATATTATCGGTTAAAGCTGAAATTTTGCACAATTATTTCTATTATCTGAAAACACTACAATAAATTTAAAAAAAACAACAACTAACCAATTATTCAATTAACTATTTGTGATAAATTACTTTGTTTGATATCTCAAATAAGGGAAAGAAATATTACTTGACTGAAGTGGTGGTATAAGTTAAACTGGCCCCCCCCCCCCTTTTTTTTAGCTTGTATTCTCAGGCTTCTCAAGTTAACGCGGTAACCACTCTGCTAGCGAAGAATTTATAAACATGGAATTTAGTATAGTTATCTATGATATGAAAGATGGAATGAAAGATGAAGTGAAAAATGGAAAGATAGATGGAGTTGACGATAAAAGAAAGATGGAGTGGAAGACGAAATGAAAGATGGAAAGACAGATGGAATAAAAATAAAAATCTCATCGTTACAGTACGAATGTCCATGTGTAACCATGGTACTGTAACACTGGTTCATCTCACGACCACCAACTACTATCTAGCAGTGACTAGCAGTACACCATAAACAAACACTACAGTTCCAAACACACTTTTATTTAAACATGTATTGTCACAAGTATTGTCACACCACATTTTACTTTCTGAGATTGTATATGCTGGCTGAGTGGTAAAACACAACGAGGGGTCTTGGAGTCCATCTGAAGACTGGGATTTTGAATTTCGGGGCGATCAAGGCGCCCCTGAGCTCACTGAACTCTAAGGTGTACCTGACACTAGTTAGAAAAATTGTACTTTCTACACAGCTTTTATCAACGCTGTCTTATGGATAGTTTGTACACGTTTTATCTTCCAGCACCCAACATTGGATCAAGTTGAAACTTCAAACAATTATTTATTGTACCTAACAATAACATAACAATAAAAAATTAACCAATTAGGCTATTAATTATAAGTAATTATTATTTTTAATTTTGAGTAAGGGAAATAACGTTTACATTGTTGAGAGATATTGTTGTAAGTGTGGAGGTCTTTCCCTTAGAAATGCTTTCTTTTTCAAAAAGAAAAATTGTTTTATTTTTTATATTTTGCTTATTTTGTTTAAAATCTCAATTATTTTTTTCACACAGTAGTCCTGCCAGGCTGTAAAATAAACAAACTTAAGTAGGTTATCAGTTTAACACACATTCAGTCTATTGGACCTTCCATTTTAATTTATCATCAAACATGTGAAAAGTAAGACAATGTTTCCCAAGTGAATTCCGCGGAAGCCTGAATAGGTGTTCCGCGAGGCCTGAATAGGTGTTCCGCGAGGCCTAAAAAAAGAACACGAGGCCTGAATAGGCGTTCCGTGAGACCTGAATAGGCGTTCCGTGAGACCTGAATAGGTGTTCCGCGAGGCCTGAATAGTGTTCCGCGAGGCCTGAATAGGTGTTCCGCGGAATCCTGAATAGGTGTTCCGCGGAAGCCTGAATAGGCTTGAATAATTGGTCCGCAAAGCCTGAATAGTTGGTCCGCGAGGCCTGAATAGGTGTTTCACGAACTACTGAAATAATTAATGTGTCGGCCACCACGTAAATTAATCTCTCCTAAAAATATAAACGAAGTGTCTGCTAAATACTCAGAATGTGCGAAGTGTTCCGCTAAATACTCAGAATGCGCGAAGTGTTCCGCTAAATACTCAGAATGCGCGAAGTGTTCCGCTAAATACTCAGAATGTACGAAGTGTTCCGCTAAATACTCAGAATGCGCGAAGTGTTCCGCTAAATACTCAAAATGTGCGAAGTGTTCCGCTAAATACTCAGAATGTGCGAAGTGTTCCGCTAAATACTCAGAATGCGCAAGGTGTTCCACTAAATACTCAGAATGTGCGAAGTGTTCCGCTAAATACTCAGAATGTGCGAAGTGTTCCGTTAAGGAAAAAGTTTGGGAAACAATGATGTAAGGAATCTTTCTGATTCCTGCTTCTTGCGCAAGAAGAGTCATTTTCCCTCCAATTCTCTCCCGTTTTAATTTTTCCGCTATGTGTCTCTGTACCTTTTCATTCTCCTATGTGTTACAGTATTTCTACTCCGATTGCATTTAACATCTACCTATTTTACAAATAACACCTGTTTTTTAATTTAATTTTTATATGTAAGTTCTTACATTTCACAAATATTAAATCATAAAGAATTAAAGAGAAAATTTGAAACATGATTAACCTATACTTAATTACTTTACAAAAATATATTAATAGTATTGAAAATACACATTGATAAATGGAATCATAACCATAGCTACCTATTCTTCATACATAAATAAACACAAATAAACACATTTCTTTTCATCTGTCTTATGATATAGTATAAAAATCAAATATCACCAACCCCATTTCTGGAATATTGCTCTAGTTTTGTACTACCATTTAAAAATCAAACTAAATAATTCTCTACCCTAAAATCAATAATTTTCCTAAATGTCAATTCTAAATAATTAGAACTAAACACCTTATTATTATGTATAGCTTTGAACCTACTAGTCCTAATAAGATTCCGATATTTAGAAACAATAATCAAATTAAAATTATGAACCATTTTATTTTTCACTTTTGGCAACTTGTTTAAGACAATAGATAAGTTTAGATTCACATTGTTGCCACAATTAGCTTCTAACAAGTCTCTTACAGTATTTTCAGCTCTAAGGAATAATGGACCTTCCAAATATATACGCTTCTCGTTATCAACATTTTCAAGATGACATAATTTACATTCAGTCATTTGTCCGATTTTTAACTGAAGGGGTCATCCCAACGATGAGTCTATGGGTTGTTTCTCTAGCTTTTGGTGTGATATGTTTGATGTGTAGGTTTCTGAATGTGTCCTTGAATTCTGGCACCCCAAGAACTCTCCCCCACTTGATCCTATTCACTAGGCTTCCTTGTAACAGCTTTTTAAGTGTTGTGTATGATTGTTTGGTTGTGTATTAAATGTTCATTACTAGGTAGGATTCTTGCGATAGATGGGAAGCGTGGTCGGGAGGCTAAGTGCGCTTGAACTTGGCTTGTCTTGGCTACCTAGAAGGGGGCTCGAGGTTCGACAACTCGGGCAGAGTTGCGTTTACTGAGCGCCTAAAGGCAGCACGGAAAACCAACTCCTAGATACCCCCTCCCCCCACTGGTCCACAAATGAGATTGGACCAAAGTGCTCTGAGCATGCTATTAAGGTAGCGCTATATAAAGGCTATAATAATAATACATCTGTACAATGGATGAGATAAACAATAATTGTAATTATGTAAGGTTTCTATAGTTGCCAAAGTTTCTGGCCTTATGTCAACAAAAGGTTAAAATTTGCTTTTAGCTCAGCTATGGCTGGTCATCGACATTTTAAATAAATTTTACACTTATCGAATAGTTGACATCAAATAAAACCTAAGTAATACATTGTTACTCCCCTTTGGTGCCTAGAATGCTAATATTTGTTGTGTTCTAGTTTTTTTTTTGGATGTGGTTCTTTATTTCTATTTGTAATAAACAAATGTAAATTTCCAATTAACAATATGTTAAGTGTAAAATGTATGCAAAATATTTATTACCAAAATATTAAGACCTTAATTGAGTTATATAGAGTGTAACCAACATTACGTAGACTTCCCTCGGCATCAGGAATAGCAACATTAATAAACTTAGAGTACTGTAAGGACGATTAGTGGGAGATAAGATGGCAGAGTGGTAAAGCGCCTGGCTTCCGAGCCGAGGTCCCGTGTTCAAATTCTGGTGAAGACTGGGATTTTTAACTTTGGGATCCCTTGAGCGCCTCCCAGTCTACGCAGCCCAGTGGGTACCTGACATTAGTTGGGAAAAGTAAAGGCGGTTGGTCTTTGTGCTGGCCACATGACACCCTCGTTTACCCTGGGTCTCTGAAATAGATGACCTTTACATCATCTGCTCTAAAGATCGCAAGGTCTGAAAGCGGAACATTACTTTTTTTGTATATACAGTACAAGCCTTGTGCTGAGGATAAGATCGTTGGCTAAACATTTATATTTTAAAATTTCTGCACAGCTTAGTGGCTAGCTTAAAGCCTTTCAATTATAAAGGCTCAATAACTCGAGTTCAAATTCAGATTCAGCAGCCTTTAAAAATTATGAATCGCTTTTGGAAAAGAAGCATTGATACCTTCGCCCATAAAACCCCATTAGTTAAATCGTCAAACTTAGAGACACTTCAGGACAGAAGAGTAAAAAGTAAAGTAGCTATAATACCTAAAACACTAAACCATAATTTATAAATAGAAAAACTAAACCTAATGAAATACTCAGGAAGATAGAGGCACATTTCTTATTCCATACTCTATAACAAATCCACATTGACATTGTTTTTAGCGTCCTTGACATTGTTTTTAGCGTCCTTGACATTGTTTTTAGCGTCCTTGACATTGTTTTTTTTTAATCTCCCATATATAGCGTCTAATTTATTTTTGTTTGACAATTTTTTTGTGAAAAGAAATATTTATAACGCCATAAGGAACAAAGCAGTTTAAAAATAAATTGGTTGCAGAGGCGTAGCTTGGATGGGGGGAGGGAGAGGGATAATTTGAAAATCTCCGCGGGTTCCCATTTGAGAAGGGCCCCCAAATGAATGTTTTTTACATTAAATATTACGCAATATACTGGGGCCCCCAAAGAGGTCAAGCCTTTGGGCCCCGAAATGATGGCAAATTCCTAGCTACGCCACTGATTGATTGTCGTCTCATTATGGCGATGGGGTCGGAATGCACTTTCCGAACATTTTCTGAAACTCTTTCCTGTATTTAGTGCTCATCTTGAAGTAAATGAAAATAGTAAAACTGCAATTGGTGATTTTCAGAAAGTTGGTGAAAGCGCTGAACACAGTTCTGAGATCGCTGAGGTAGCCGTCCAAAGCCAGCGCCCTGACGAAAATAATGGCGGTGAACAGGAGATACTGGGGCAGGAGGAGTACGATGCACATGATGGAGACAGACATGAAGAGGAGTCCCGACTTCCGCTCTTTGGTAGACACGTGGGAAAGCCTGTCGTCGGAACCGGAAATCAGTCGCCGCCATTTAGCTTTCGATTTGAGCGTCACGAAGAGGATCGTAGAGCAGGAGACCAACACGAAGAAGGTGCAGTACGGCAGGAGCATGTCCGTGAAGTACAAAGTAATCGGAAACATGCTGGCCGTCCTGCTGGTGAAGAAGACCACATAGAGAGTCCTGTTACGTTCCGGAACAAATGCCCAGTCGAAATACATAGAGTAAAACTGAGGGAACAGGTAGCCAGAATAGATCAGAAATATACTCAGGTTCACCACGACGGCGACCCTTGTCGTGATCATGGCCTTGACCTTCAGGGGTCGCGTGACGCAGAGGCACCTCTCCAGAGCGGCGAACGCCGTGATGACACTGCTGACTCTTGTAAAATACTCATGAATGTAGCCAACAATAAACCCGATGACCACCTTGGAGACCAGCAAATCCACCTCCAAAATGTACGGATTCATTATCGTGGCGTAGGCCAGCTCAAAGGTCACCGCGCCAAGATCGCTGATGGCCAACGCCGTCAGTGTCACGTTCACTCCGTCTCGGTATCCCTGTCTTCGGAACAGCGGGATGTTCACGACATTGGCGACAATCCCAAAGAAGCACATCAGCACTGTGCACACGCAGCCGACGAACACGAGGCAGACGTCGAAGAAGAGCGGGTCAACCGAAGGGGAATCTTTCAGGGCGACATCAGTGATGACTTTGCCTTCTTCTGACATCTTTTTATATTCTCTCTTGCAAGCTTTAATTTAATTAAAATTTTAAAGTCTGCTATTTATGCGCAACATCTAAACCTTAAAATTAAACTTATTTTATTTCCATAAGAAATGAAATGTCAAAATCACATATAATGGGTACTCATAGTAGTGCTGTAAAAAAAAGGTTTAAAAAAAGTCCTCTTATCAAAGGCCGCTTTCTATTCCTGAAATACAGAAAATTACAACTTTGGATTGTTAACCCTTTCAGCGTTGCCAATGTTCGTTAATGTGGTCCTTCTCCTTGATCAGTTTGTACTGTGACAAAGTCAATAATCTGGCTAACGAAAAGGAAGAACTCCTCAATATTGTAAAGAGATGAATGAGCTGATTGGGCCATATTGTGAGACATGGCTTACTATCATAAAGTCATTGTTCAAGGTACAGTGGAGGGAGCACGAAGAAAGGGTCGCCGAAAAGAACAGCTGGCTGGATAACATAAAAGGATGGACCGGCCTCGTTCTTGATAACTTCTTAAGAACAGATGCTGACAGCACCACCCCCCTATGACGAAAGTCAAGGAACAGATGAGATGATAAAACTTGTAGTGTTCCATAAAGTCAAGACATCAAGAAATTGTACTATTCTATATTCTATGTTCTATCTATCTATCTATCTATCTATCTATCTATCTATCTATCTATCTATCTATCTATCTATCTATCTATCTATCTATTTATCTATCTATCTATCTATCTATCTATCTATTTATCTATCTATCTATCTATCTATCTATCTATCTATCTATTTATATATCTATCTATCTATCTATCTATCTATCTATTTATCTAACTATCTATCTATCTATTTATCTATCTATCTATCTATCTATCTATCTATCTATCTATCTATTTATCTATCTATCTATCTATCTATCTATCTATCTATCTATTTATCTATCTATCTATCTATCTATCTATCTATCTATCTATCTATCTATTTATCTATCTATCTATCTATCTATCTATCTATCTATCTATCTATTTATCTATCTATCTATCTATCTATTTATCTATCTATCTATCTATCTATTTATATATCTATCTATCTATCTATCTATTTATATATCTATCTATCTATTTATCTATCTATCTATCTATCTATCTATCTATCTATCTATTTATATATCTATCTATCTATTTATCTATCTATCTATCTATCTATTTATCTATTTATCTATTTATATATCTATCTATCTATCTATCTATCTATTTATCTATCTATCTATCTATCTATCTATCTATCTATTTATCTATCTATCTATCTATCTATTTATATATCTATTTATATATCTATTTATCTATCTATCTATTTATCTATCTATCTATCAATCCCTAATAAAAATATTTTGAAGACGCATGTTGACCTATATATATATTTATATTTAATAGGATCTAATTCATTAATTTTTAAAAGGATTTTTTTTAAAAATTCTATTTGCGTTGAACATCGAACAGAAAAAAAAAGTTTGCCTTCTAAAACACATCATACCAGAACGATGCTTATATTTATACATACAGATTGCCTTACTTCACGTCTGTCTGTAATTACTGAGTCAGCCATACCATGTAAATACCATATATTAAGTCTGAGTAATACGCGTTCTAGATCTACTACTGAGAAACGACAAATACTTATCGGAACAAAAAGAAAATCCTGAACTGTTTTCAGATTATAGACTTTATGGTGTATAACAGAACGAATCGTTTATCCACAAACACACAGCGCTTGTGGCTAACCCTTATCATTTTATTTAATTATAAGTCGTGGGTCTAAAAAATTGCTAAAATCGAGAATTGTTTTAAAATGCTTACATTAAAAGTACAATTTAAATCTCTGTTTCGTTCGGGGGTCTCAAATTATAGGCACAATATACGCAGGGTAGAGAGAAGTTAATTGTAAGGTAGCCGTTTTAAATAGTAAGCGGAAATTCGTTTTAACTCTTTCTCTACGTAATTATTTACCACATTCTGGTGGAATCAACGCTGGTATCGTCAGTTAGGAGAGAAAGAGTTAATCGCGCAAGTGAAAGGACAATAATTGTGGAACGACAATAGATAATAATCGCGAAAACGTTTGCGATAACATTGTGTACACAATATGAATCTACATACCAGGCGGATTAATCAGAAGAGAAGCTAACATTAACAAAGTGTTCGAAAGTAGTACGCGTAGGAATACAGATTTAACTCCTAACTCACTGACCTATATCATAAAAATTTACAAACAAGGGAAACAATTTTAACAAGACACAGATAATTTAGTTATTCAGCTTATTTATACAGATCGTTCATAAGTTCGATTTGGACACACGTTGGGACTAAAATGTTTGAGGGACACCCGTGGATTGTTAAAATCGTGTAACGAATTAAATCTTTGCGACAATGGAGAACACTATTTTGTTTATTTTTATGGTTTTCACACACAAACTGACTGCGTCATTACATTGCATCGTAATCTCCAACTCAAAAGATCTTTTAAGGGCAACCTTGCTGTACTTTGTTGGACTGCTATTCAAAATTTGGTACTTCTAATATTGTAAGATCTCATTCGAAAGTCTCAGCCGCGTTCGTTAAATCTGACTTCACCTCATGTGCTAAAATTCAAGTTTTGATCTTGGCCCAATGCTAAGCAAGGATCTACCAAAAAAAAACCCCACAATATGTGAGATTCATTACGCTTAAACCTTTATGCTGCTATAGCCTGCGGTGTCAATATGAATAAGGTATCATTCGCCGCAAAATGGTCATAAATGGAATGTGTCTCAAATAGCCTCTGTAAACCAAGTCAAGAAAATGGCCAGCTCATGTTATTTACCGCTGCAAAATTGACAGACGAACGGGGGAAAAAAAAAAAACGGCGACCCTAAAACAGTGCGCTACTGGCCAATGGAGCTCATCAAATCTAGGAGAGATGTACTATAATTTCGAATCTCCAATGCCTTGAGGTTAGACTTCTTGGGTATACGTCGTAAGAAAAGTTAGAACCATTGTCAACTATCCTTTTCTTCTGAATTCTCCTGATTCATATCAGGCAACTGACATCTGCTTTGAGAAATGGACCAAAGCGCATGGGTAACCCTTAATTCCTATTTGTTACATATATTGTTACACATTCCTACGTATTGCAATTAAAATTACACTTTACTACCTAGACAATTTAATATCTATTAATAAATAATGAAAGTCCTGACACATTTCAAGACAGTATAGAATATAGTTCATGTATTATGTTCGTGGAAATCTCGGATTTATCTACATGAAAAAAAAAACGTACTATCAAAATTAATAATAATAATATTTATCATCCATATGGAAATTTGTGTCCCAATTTGTGTATTACACCTCCTCTTTGAGTAAATCTTAGATCTATGTATTATAGATATAGGCCTAGTCTAGATTTTTTTCTACAAATTATTATTTGAATAATATTCATGTCTAGATTGTATTTAATGTCTTTAATGGGGGAATTTTAATGAATATATTATTAATTAATTATATGTCTCTTTGATTAAAAAAAAATTCTAAGAGTGTGTTTTGTTTATTTTACAAACGTTCATTATGCCCTCGTTATTGTTTTAACAAAAGTATGACTCTCCGATTGAATCATTTTAACAAAAGTATGACTCTCCGATTGAATCATTTTAACAAAAGTATGACTCTCCGATTGAATCATTTTAACAGGATGATAATAAGCAAAGCATTCGTGTTTTAAAAATATATTAATATCCAAAGATAGAATGCCATATTTTAGAGGATGTAGTCTTATTTTACTTCTAGAAAACAAAAAATGGTTTACATACTCTATACATAATACGTGCAATACATCAATAACTCATAAACATGAGCACGCAGGCCATATAAGACAGACGGACATGTTGCGTAACTCCCTCGCCAGCGCTAGACTGTAAACAACATTGAGCTTCATCTCGTCCCTTGTCTTGGGTCATCTTTCCCATCTTGTCCCAGGTGAGGCCGAAATTTAATGTGTCTGCTTCTAGTCCGCCTGTCCAGGCGATTTTTTTTTATCCCCCCCTTCCCTATTTTTTTCTTCTTTTTTTGCCTTGGGGGTTCCACTTCAACGCCTGCCTTTCCATCTTGTTACAGGTGTAAAAAATAGATGTCCCCTTTCAGACAGTATGATATATGAAGCATATTATGGAGCGAGAGTGTCATGTGGCCAGCACAACGACCAACCGCCTTGACTTTCCCCCCAACTTATGTCAGTTACCCTTTCGAGCTCAGAGGCGACCTTAAGATCCCGAAAGTAAAAATCCCAGTTTTCGCTAGGGGTTCAAACCAGGGACCCGTCATTTAGGAAGCCAAGTTCTTTACTGCTCATCCTTCGTGGCAAGTAAGTAGATACTTTTTACTAATTAGTTAGTAAACCTGTTTACATTGTCCCACCACTTGTCTCAGTATAGACCAGTGTTTCCTAAAATGTGTTCCGTGTAACCGTAGTCTTCCGCTAGGCCTAATAGGTGTTCCACGAACTACTGGAATAATTAACTAGTAGGCCACTACTGAGTTAATCTCTCTTTAAAAAAATAAGCAGAGTGTTCCGCTAAATATTCAGAAAGTGCAAAGTGCTCCGTTTAGGGAAAAAGTTTGGGAACCACTGCTTTAGACGTAAGGCTCAAGAGAAATGTTGGAAAGAGCCGTCAGTGCTCGGCTTAGGCCAATGCAACTATTCACACTCGGTTGACTATCAATAAACAATGTAATAATCTTCTAATCTGAAACGAACGTACAAAAGACATTTTTAATTTTACAAAGCTAAGACATACCATGGACACTACACGGACCGGGATTTCGTTTTCTCATTCAAACTTGATAGGGATTGGTTTGGTAATAATGTTTTTATGATCATAAATTGAAATATTCAACATAAACTAGTGTAGTACACTGTAAGACAAAAAAATGAATAAATGAGCATAAGCTCACTTAATTTACTTTTGATTCTGGCATTCAGTCTCTGTCAGAAGTCTTCTGTCAATTGACCCATTCCTACGTCATAAGTGAAACACATTCTCAGCACTCTAGTGACCAGTGACCCATTCCTACACAGTTGTAAACGCACTAAGCACTCTAGTGTGTCACTGACCCATTCCTACACAGTCGTAAACTCACTAATCACTCTATTTTCCACTGACCCATTTCTACACAGTTGTAAACTCACTAAGCACTCTAGTGACCATTGACCCAATCCTACACAGTTGCAAACACACTAAGCACTCTAGTGTCCGTATGTATAGTATCCCTAAAACAAAACTTAAGACTCTCAAAAAAAAAAAAAGTTGCCAAACTCTATGAAAGTATTACTATTACATGGATCTAGGCCATGTTTACATGAGACAAGATCGAAAGGCTCTAGAGCTAGATCTAATTTTAAGAACTACACTTTGTACAGATAATTTATTACTTTGACACTCGAAAAGAACAAAATATAGTCTATTGAATGAATTATTTAATAAAATTAACCTTCACATTTGTGTGTCAAAAGCATTTTGACATAAATTTGTTCCTTATATCTGCGAATTTCTACACCCTGACGTACTTTATAATCCCATTCATTTCAGAAATCGGGTAAACCCGTTTTAATTGCACTTTATATCCCTTTCATCTCGCACTTTTCATTTTCATAGATATGAATGTATCGGCTTAACGGGTAAACCCATTTTCGCAAAACTACTTTTATTTTCGTTGCGAAAGAAATAAACCTGAAAGGAACATTAGCTAAGTTTGACATAAATCTAAATCCAATTCACTAGATTAGTGATACACAAACTAAGGCCCGCAGGTCGCTGGTAATGTCCGGCTAGTATATATATATATATATATTTATCTAATGGGAAAGAACTGACTACTTAATTGAAAAATGCGTAAATTTGTAGTTGATTCGTGTTTTGTTAAGCACATAAATATGTCTAAAATTTCAACTTGATCCGAGAGTGGGTGTGGAGAGGACAAGAGGTACAATTATTTATGTTCACATAACCCTACATATTACACCATAAAGATCAGAATTAGTATTTAGCAGACGTCAGCAAGGCACTTATGCTCGTTTATACATTTTCTTTAGTCTTGAATCTTTGGATGACTGCGGTGTTATCAGGTTCCTAATTGGCATTTCACTTAGGACTGAAACCACCAATGACACAAAGTAGGCCATAACAATCACAGTGGTGGTTCGGAATATCTGTTAAGAAAATAATGTTTCCTTTTGTTAATAATAAGAAAATAATGTTTCCTTTTGAAAATAACAAGAAAATAATGTTTCCTATTGTAAATAACAAGAAAAAAATGTTTCTTTTTGTTAATAACAAGCAAATAATGTTTCCTTTTGTAAATAACAAGAAAATAATGTTTCTTTTTGTTAATAACAAGAAAATAATGTTTCCTTTTGAAAATAACAAGAAAATAATGTTTCTTTTGTAAATACAAAACAAAAAACATGCCAGTATTTCTTTTGAGTAGCTTGGCTTCTTGCTAATTAATCATAAATTAATGTATATTTAGTAAAGAGGGTTGGTCGAATTGCAGACCACATGACACCCTCGTTAACCGTAGACCACAGAAACAAATGACCTTTACATCATCTGCCCTATAGACGAGGTCTGGTAGGGGCACTAATGTATATTTTTGGGCGCGGTGGCTGAGTGGTTAAGTGCTTGTCTTCCGAACCTGGGGCCTGAGTTCGAATCTCGGTGAAGACTGGGATTTTAAAATTCGGGATTTTCAGGGCGCCTCTGAGTCCACCCAGCTCTATTCGGTACCTGACTTAAGCTAGGTAAAGTAATAGCGGTTGATTCATTAGCTGGCCATATGACACCCTGCTCGTTAATCGTTGGCTAAAGAAACAGATGAACAGATGTATAATATTAATAATAATAATCGCCCTGATCTGCTGTTTATTGATAAAAAAGAAAAACCGCTGCTATTATTGACATCGCCGTACCACTGTCTCATAATATTAGAAAAACTGAAATGGAAAAACAAAGAAAATAATTGGAAGCTAGACTGGCTATAGAAGTTGTCGAAAATAACACTATACCCCATTGTTATTTCAACCGCGGGGATAATGACAACTGACCTGACAGATACCTTGAAGGCCCCTTCTTCGTGGCTTCACCGCTTACCGGTGTTCCTGCTGGAGGTGCCAGGTACTGATAACGTTCGTACGAAATACGCTTACGGCCCGAGTTGTGGAATCCAGCGCCCCTGTGGGACCGTGCGAGACGGATACTTAAGACAGTAGAGGTGTACAAACATGGTCAGCGATTCACGTGCGTAAACCTTTACAATCCACCTAAGTCTGAATTGCATTTCAAACTGCGTGAGCCATTTGACACGAGGATGTTCGTTGCGGGAGATTTCAACGCTAAATCCCCCAACATGGGAATGCCAGGATGATTCTTGTTGCCTTTCAGAGGGCAGTACTGCTGCAGACCTGCCACATCATCAGAAAATTCATTAGTGGACACTGATAAGGGACTATAATGAATTTTGTTTCTCTTTAACGAAACTCGACCCTGGCTGTACCAGAGAATAAATACTCAATCGTTTCTAACATAATAATAATAATAGTGATGATGACAACTGACCTCATTGAGACCTTCAAATAACAAAAAGACCTATTATTATTTACATCAAAAATACGTTTGAACAAACACACAAACAACAAAACACCAATTTTTTCAAAGACATGATAAAATAAATATATAAAATATAGCTAACACATTTTGCCCCAGAACGCTGCGCTAAAAAATCAACTCCCAGAAATGTCCCGCGCCAAAATATTTTGCGCCAAAACGGCAGTGACAAAATGTCCTACTTCGGGTCTCAACTAGGTCTACCTGGTCACATAAAATGCTACAGTCATCCTTAATATTCGAAATTGTAAAATCTAATAAAAACAGCAAAATTTCTAATTGAACCCAAATATCAGGGACAGAATTAAATGAATGGGGAAAGTATTTTTGTGAATGACCTTTTAAAGATTTCAACAAAAATGTTAATTATTTCTAGAATCATGAAGTATTTTTTACCATGTATAATTATGTTCTTTTTTTTCAGATTTTACAAGGCTATTAAAAAAAATTCAAATATTTATTAGTTTGTGGCGTCTAGCAATGTATTTGAGATGCTACAGAAGGATCATAGGTATCACATTTAAAGACCGCATCACAAACCAAGAGATTAGAGACCAGTGTTAGGCCTACTTCTCGATTGGACGCCACGATGACCTGATAACTATTGTAAAAAAACGCAAGCTAAAACTCTATGGCCATATTACAAGGTCTTCGGGGCTCGTAAAGACAGGGGCGTAGCTAGGAATTTCTCATCATTTGGGGGCCCGGGGGGCTTGACCTCTTTGGGGGCCCCTGCATTTCGCGTAATATTTAATGTAAAAAAACACTCATTTGGGCACCCCTTCAGTGGGGGCTCGTGGGGGATTTTTGAATTCTCCCCCTCCTCCCCCCACCCTATCTACGCCCCTGCGTAAAGACCTTCCTTCGGGGAACCGTACCAGGAAAAAGAAGAAGAAGCAGAGAAAAGTGATGTGAAGACAATATAAAAGAATGGACGGACGTGCCAATCACAGAGGTTCTAACAGAGAGGAATGGAGACGGACGGTCGACGAATCTTGCATGGTGCCCCCAACGGTCCAACAGACCAAGGGATAGGTAAAAATTAAGGCCTACCCTCCGCTCCAACACTTTCGTTACTCCTCCCCTGACAATAAAGAAGTGACATAATACACACTAACCGCATAGAGTTTATTGAAATAAACTTCATACGCTTGAGATTGATTCAAGTACAATGTGATCATTAAGTGGAACAGGTAAGCACCGTAAGTCAGTCTGGACAGTGGAATCCAGGCATTCCAAGACAGAAACTTGTTGACCACGCCTGAAGAATAAACAAAAAAAAAAAAAACAGAAAAAATACGTTATTATTGTTATTATTTTATTGTTTTTGAAATAAAGAAAATACCTTCTTAAAACAACTTCTAGAGCGATTTGTTTTTATTATAAGAACTACAGAATGTTAGATTAAAACGAAAAGGAACATTTTGTTTTCCCTGCCCAAATCCCCCCACTCCTCGGAGAAGAAAGAATCTTGGTTAAGAGAATTTACAGTGGCGTAGCTAGGGTAAGGGGGGGGGGGGGACCTGTGTGATTGGCCTGAGTCGTGTGTATCAGTAGGCCGCACATACATTAACCCTTTCGGTCCGCCACTGGAGTTACTACATTATTAAATATTACGCAAATGCAGAGACCACCTAAAAACAAAACAAAATAATGGCAAACTCCTAGCTACGCCACTGAGAATGTATAGATCACAGAACTATATATATTATACCTAGATCCTCTTAATAACGCTACTCAAAAAATGTCGTGAAGAACTTTAAAAAGCTGGAAAAGGTATTGTTTTTTAAAGCAGTTATAAGAAGCTACGTTTTTTTTTTTATCAAACCTAACCTATATAACGTATAATACTATTAATTATTATAATGCTTCGTCCGAGTAATAGAATATTGTAAACAAGAGCACACTGGTCGTAGAATTATTATTCGGCAATTTTTCGATTCAAAATATAGACAGATCTATAAGGATCTAGGTCATAAATCTATTTGAATGTACAATCTACAATAATAAAATGTTTAAAATCAACAGGATTGAATTAATCAGGCACAGAATTGTCGAAACATTTCTCTAGATGGAAACAAAAAGGAAATGGCTTTTTTTAAAAGACATAAAAGGGGCATCAGTATTGAAGGTAAAAAGCTGACTAGTGTTATCAGCTTTCAATACCTCGGAGCTATCGTCTCAGATGAGGGAAAGAAACCTGAACTACTGACCCGAATTGCACAGTTTACAGCAGCCCTTTTAAAACTTTAAATAATATGGAAAGAAAAAGGCTTAGCCCTCATCACCAAAATGAGACTGATGCCCTCCCTGGTCATGGCCACATTTTTATATGCTTGCGAGTCTTAGACGCCGACTGCAGAGCTAGAGAGGAGGATCCTAGCAATGGAATTGAGATGCTACAGAGCTAAAAATCTATGGTTATATTACAAGATCTTCTATGCTCGCAAAGACCTTCCTTCAGGGAACAGTACCAGGAAAAAGAAGAAGAGGCAGACAGAGAAAGCGATGGGAGGACAACATAAAAGAATGGACGGGCCTTCAATTGAAAGAGATTCTAACTAAGGCAAAAGACAGAGGGAAATGGAGAAAGACTGTCGACGAATCTCGCATAGTGCCCTAACGGTCCAACAGGCTAAGGATAGGGAAAGGCAAAAGGTAGGTATATCAGTATATTTAAGTGTTATTACGTTATGGATTTATTATTTCAGTGGTTTGTAAGAATGGGAGGCGTGGTCGAGAAGCTAAGTACGCTTGAACTTGGATTGGCATGGCTGCCTATGAAGGGGGCTCGAGGTTCGACACCCGACTTGAGCTGAGTTGTGTCTACTTGAGTGCATAAAGGCAGCACGAAAAATCTCCCAGATACCCCCCCCCCCCCCCCCACTCCCAACTGGTCCGCAAATTAGATTGGACCGAAGCGCTCTGAGCATGCTATAAACATGAAAGTTAGCATTATATAAAAGCGAATAATTTATTAACAGAAATATTTGTACGCAAGGAAAGAACGAACTATTATTTTCAAATTTTTTCCAAAGCCAACATTGTGTTTAAGACATGGAAAAAAAATGAATGTTTACCTCCGTAACCATAGTGACAAGAGAAGATCAGCCACGCTACAAAGAGTCCCCAAAGTGGACTTTTTACAATTTCTAGTAGTCTGACGCCACTCTGATTTAAATCGGTTATGATAGTTAAATTTCTGGTGTGGCCGCCGTCCTGGTAGAAGAACATTGGGACGACGAAAGCAGACGTGAGTAGCCAGCCGGTGAATAGTGCTTTCTGAAGCAAGAAATGGTTGGGAATTTGAGCTTTACATTCATATAAAATCAATGTAAGTAGTATAATAAATAGTCTGTAAATATGAAATAGCGGGAAGCATGGTCGAGAGGCTAAGTTCAAGTTAGCTTGGCTTGGCTATGAAGGGGGCTCGAGGGTTCGACACCCAACTCGAGCAGAGTTGTGTTTACTGAGCGCCTAAAGGCAGCACGGAAAACCTTTTCTCAGATACTCCCCCCCCCCCCCCCCCCCACTGGTCTACAAATGAGATTGGACCATGGCGCTCTGAGCATGCTATTATCATGAAAGTAGCGTTTTATAAAAGCTATAAATTATTATTATTATTATGAAGACAAGTAAATATCTATTATATAGAGTTGATAGTAAGGGATATGAATGTATGTGTGTATATGGCGCAATCTGTCTCGGAGAAAATGAGTCACTGGCTTTGGTTTCGTCTTGAGACGGGGCAGAATCTGATATAACTGATCAAACCAATTCTGCAGCTGCAGTCATTGCCAACGCTCGTGCATGTATATGTATCTGTTTTTTTTTAAATGTTCAATCTTTTACCAGACAGACAGACAGAAAGACAGAGTGAGTTGATAAAAGCTTTGTAAAAAAAAAAAAGCTATTTTTATAAATCAAGGCTTGTTGTAAAGGGTTCTTACTTTAGACATTTTAAAGTCAGAGTTCAAGACAGTCATGAGAAAGCCCAACACAAGACCAATGGCGTAGGGTCCAATTCGAGTCCAAGGCTTGATGTAGATGTGCGTTAGGTAGTTTTCTCTTGCATCCTCTCTGTTTGAGAATGTTATAATTTAGATGTACACATTCAGAATCTATCTATCAATCTATCTATCTATCTATCTATCTATCTACTAACGTACCTACTTATCTATCTATCTATCAATCTTTACCTACCTATCTATCTATCTATCTATCTATCTATCTATCTATCTATCTATCTATCTATCTATCTATTTATCTATCTATCTATCTATCTATCTTTATCTATCTATCTATCTATCTTTACCTATCTGTCTATCTATCTATCTATCTATCTCTATCTATCTATCTTTATCTATCTATCTATCTATCTTTACCTATCTGTCTATCTATCTATCTATTTATCTATCTATCTATATACCTATCTCTATCGATCTATCTATCTATCTACCTACCTACCTACCTACCTACCTACCTACCTACCTCCCTCCCTACCTACCTATCTACCTATATATCTATTTATCTACCTACCTACCAATCTATCTATCTATCTATCTATCTATCTATTTATCCATCTATCTATCTATCTATCTATCTATCTATCTATCTATCTATCTATCTATCTATCTATCTATCTATCTATCTATCTATCTACTAACGTATCTACTTATCTATCTATCTATCTTTACCTATCTATCTATCTATCTATCTATCTATTTATCTATCTATATACCTACCTACATACCTACCAATCTATCTATCTATATATCTAAACTGATTATTAATGTAATGTCTTTAGGTCTTTATCTTATATTTAAGAGACAGAAAGAGAGAAAAGTAGAAAGAACTTGACAGAGGGAGAAAAAGAGAAATAGAAAAAAAGAGACAGATAGAGAGACAGAGAGAGAGGGAAGAGAAAGAAAGATATAAGGAGAAAGAGAGAGAGAGAGAAACAGAGAGAGAAACAGAGAAAAAGAGAAAGAAAAAGACAGAAGAGAGAGAATGATAGCAAATGAAAAATAGAAAAAAGAGAGAAAGAGAGAGAGAGAGAGAGAAAGTGAAAAGTGTAAAGATATATATTCTATTGCATTGAAGATATATTGAAAATAAAAATGAAATAAATATATATATAATATCTAAAACAGTTGGGCCTCGCTTTCTCTAATTGGTAAAATCTACTACATTTTACCTGGTCAAAAAGTCACCATGATAGATGGTATAAATAGTCGATACAAAGTGGCAAGCCACCATTAAACCTGCAGTCAATAAACCTAATCTCACGAACCTATGTTTGGAAAGGAAAATAGAAAACGTTAACTCTCTTTAACCCTATCTTTTTCTAAAAGAAAACTTTAACACTCTTTAACCCTATCTCTTTCTAGAAAAAAACTTGAACTCTCTTTAACCCTATCTTTCTAAAACAAAAAACTTTAACTCTCTTTAACCTTATCTCTTTCTAAAAAAAAAACTTTAACTCTCTTTAACCATATCTCTTTCTGAAAGAAATCTTTAACACTCGTTAACCCCATCTCTTTCTAAAAGAAACTTTTACTCTCTTTAACCCTATCTCTTTCTAAAAGAAAACTTTAACTCTCTTTAACCCTATCTCATTCTAAAAGAAAACTTTAACTCTCTTTAACCCTATCTCATTCTTTCTTTTTTTTTCTTTCTTTCATTCTTGTCCTTTTTTTTTAAAATTTAAAAAAAAATGAATCTCTTTTTTTTTAGGTCTAGTCTCTTGCATTCTTGTATAGAATTTCTTTCAATATCTCCTCATAAACATTCTGTTTCTTTCATTTTTTTTTTTACAAAGCTTATATCAACTCTGTCCGTCAGTCTGTATCTCTGTCCGTCCGTCTGTCTGTCCGTCCGTCTGTCTGTCCGTCCGTCTCTAAGTCCGTCCGTCTGTCTGTCCGTCAGTCTGGAACAAATGTTGAACACGTTATAAAGTCGTTATTTCCTACACTTTCCATGATTGTATCAAGTTAAAGTTTTTCTCAATTATTTACTGTCGATGACAAATCATCAATCAATAAAACAAACAAGCAATTAGTTAACCCTTTAAATCCCGATCGACAATGCCATCGTTGATTTGACCCCATTAAATTAATTTAATTTTTGGGTTTGTAAACTTTAATTTGTGTTATATAAAAAGGGCATACATTTATCTATACCAGTTAGAACATTTTCTGATTAAAAAAACAACATTATTGAAGTTTAACCCTAACAGGCGAATGAAATACAAATGGGAAAATAAATTAATAATTCCTCCTGAACGTGGAAAATTATTAGGGAGAGATAGAGTTAAATTTTTTCATTCCAGAATCGATTGTTTTGAATAGGGCCGTCCCGTATTTCTAGGTCGAGACGTCACATAAAGCGTGATGTCCTCCATTCTCTTCTTCTTTTCTTATCTTATATAATACAGACGTTACTTCAAAAAAGATGATTACGTCCTACGCGTCATGCATTCAGTCATGCATATTAATCAATGACTAAAATTCTCCAAGTCACTGGTTTTCCTGGCTTGCTCAGGCAACCCATTCCATGCTCTAATAGCGCTAGGGAAGAGGAGTATTTGTACAAATTTGTCCTAGCATATGGGACGAGGAATGGGCCTTTATCTTTGTGTCTTTCAGTTCTCATCTGAATAGATACTAAAATATGTTACCCTCAAAGAACGAAATGCAGGCATTCTATATGACTCAATACATGTACTAAGAAGAAGTTGGGTGTAATTGGGTATTTTCTTACTGACACGATAGTACATTTAAAAAGTTGGAACGGAAATAGTTAGGACAGTGATTCCCAAAGTGGTCCATATAGACCCCCAGGGGTCTACGAAGACTTCCAAGGGGTCTACGAAAGTTTAAAAGGGAATTATGAGATATGCACGTGGGTCTACTATAAAAATCTCAATTCAGCATGTTGTGACTTTGATTTTGACATTTGGAATCTTTTCATACACAGATTTATGATTTGTACCGTAGGAAATCCTTAAAATTTTTATCATGCTGATTGAATGAAAAATTGTTTTATTTAATTTAATAACTTGATTTAAAGAGTGCAGTTTTGTCTAATTTTAACATTAAAAAAAAGAAATGTAGACTTTACAGCGTAAAGTATTTGAAATTGAACTTTATTATTTCCTTGTCAAACATTTTTTTATGATGCTATGAAACCAATTAAGCTGGAGGATCATTTGAGAGAATGAAACCCTTATGAAAAGATAAAGGTTTGCAAAACTTTCAAACACTCAAAGATAAAGTTCATAAAACACCCACAAAAATCTCTCTATGACATGACATTGAGAAGATGATGATTAGTGAGCGTTGAACTATATCTTTACTTATAGTAAAATACTGACAACCTTAAACGATAGGCAAATTATTGATTTTAACAGCCAGTGAAGAAATTGTAAAAACTCTTACACAAACTTATATCATTAAAAGAATTTCATGTTTGGGTTTTGTGGCCGGTATCTTGTTTTGGTCTTTTGAAGACATGGTCGGCAGTATCTGGTGATACTCCAAAAGGGCAGAAGTCAATGGTCCCAATTTTGAGCTTCTGAAACATATGTTTTCTCATTATGATGTGTACGGTTCTGATGTGAAAAATTAGAGGTGGTCCAATCGGGATAGTTTATAAAAGGTGTCATCTTTCTTGTATATCGAATGAGAGCTTGCCCATTTCTCGTTTTTAGAATTCACTATTAGTTTCTTCATTTCTTCTGGATAGAGTGTGATGTTCAAGTGTGTATTTGTTTTCTCACATTTGGCAAGTCAGTCAGCCTTCTATTTCCTTGTTTCAACATTGGAGAACAGTGTTCTTGCTATTGTTGTGCTTGACAGGGTCACACAATATATTTTGTACAAAATCTTTTGGATGCTCCTTCAGATTATGTGGATAATTACATCCTAGCCCAAACCTCCCGACGGGAGATGCGAGCAGGCAAGGTGACTACCGAACGTCATTTCAGGCATCATGAGTTGTTTTATTCAAGAGGACTTTTTATATTGGTCATGAAAAAAAAAACACTGTTTGGTGAACTAGCCTGATTCGCTAGCAAGGTAGCTGTTAGTTCCGGTGCTCCTATTTCTTCTCTGTGGTTGTCGTAGAGCTCATTAGTTATAATAAACTTAATTTTTAAATTATTTTTTCTCCATTGGGCCATTAAATGAGTATTCCAGCTCCTCCGTTTGTGGTGGATTTCTGAGAACCATCCATGCATTGGTTGTTAGGGCTATGGATTTATAGATTCTTGAGCTCTGTTGGAATGTAGTCAAATATTTCTTTCTTCTTATGAAAGTCTTTGCAGACGACATAATTCTGCATACAACATATTTCTCTATACAGCTGGCTGAGTCAACCTTGTCTGGTAATGAGTTGTTTTTTTTAAATTATTATAGCTCAAGAAATCCAAGTGAAAATTTTACTGTGATACTTTAGGCAGATGAATATTTAATGTTTTAAAGAACTACTTCATATAACAGCAAATCCCTATATAAAAAGTTATCTCTGTAGCAATGGATGGTGAGCTTGCAAGCCTTTAAAAACAAAATGTTTCCAATGTGTTTAGTGATTGTATGCTATACGTATTAATTGTTATATAATGGGTTTTAATTTGACCCGTTAATAGATTTATTTTGAAAAAATTAGTTCAACTTAAAATGTAGTTTTAAATTATGTGTAATTTGAAATTGATAAATTTTCAAAAATTCAATATAACTTAAGCAGGGGGTCTACGGAAAACCAGAAAACATAGCAAAGATCTACGAAACATAAAAGTTTGGGAACCACTGGGTTATGACAAGACGGAATAGCAGACGACAACAAGGAAGACCGCTTGTAGTGAATTGAGCCGTTATTTCTGGAATAAAGTTTTGTGTTCTAAAAGGCCGGATTTACTCCTTTTATAGGCCTATTATTCGCTCTGTTGTTTTGTTTGGACAGTTAAGAACTCGCGACTGAAATTTATAACATTTTCAACTAAACAGACTCACAACTTGGTCAACTAAACCTTCACTCAAATACCAACCAACAATATTAGTCTTTCTATAAAATGCCGATCGTTTTCAGGCAAAAAAACAAGATGATTCTTCATTTCCTACGTTGACTAGGCATTCTATAGAAAGACTAGTTCAATGTAAGGCAAAATTTAAAAAATGTCTTATCTAGAAAGATATTTATACATTACATAAAACTGAGTGAAAAAACAACAAGAATCAACCCCAGATAAACATAAAACTAAAACTACCTTGTATGTCTATGTTTTTATACTCAATGCCAAATGCAATTTCATTATTTTAAATATACAAAAGAACATTTTTAATTTACAAATGCTATTTTATAATAGTAATATACATTAGAAAATACAAAATGTTTTAGTTTTTCTAAGAAGACTTAAATGATAAATTAAATATACCGAAATATTGAGTGGGTAAAACTGTCTACAAGCAACATCAAAAGAGAATCAAAGTAATTCGTTAACTCTTGTTTTAAAATAGTTGAACTAGTTTCTTCTGAAATGGCTGAGCGCTTGACTTCCCTCCCTGGGGTCCCGGGTTCGAATCCTGGTGAAGACTGGAATTTTTAATTTCGGGATCCTTGGGCGCCTCTGAGTCCACAATGCTCAAATGGGTACCTGGCATAAGTTGGGGAAAAGTAAAGGCGGTTGGTCGATGTGCTGGCTACATGACACCCTCGTTATCAGTGGGCCTCAGAAACTGATGACTTTTGCATCATCTAATCTTGTCTATCAAATATTTCAAAATTACTGTAAGGCAGTAGTACAGTAAGATAGTGTAAAGGCGACTGTTTGTTAAGGCGGAGACGTGACCCGGGGGTTTGGTAGAAAAGTGATACTCGAACTTACCGACCGGTCCAGGTTATAAAATTGAGGTGGGTCTCTGGCAAAATAAACAATATATAGCATGTGACCAAATCGGATGGGGCCGGCCGTAGCCGGTGGGTAATTCTAGTTCGTCATAGTTGAACATCCTACTCACCCATAGACTATTGGTATTGTGAACAGTGGAGCTATGGCGTAGAACTGCATATCATTCGGCATGTACCAGGTCCAAGAAACACACTGAATTTCAAAACAAGCAAAAAAAAAAGTTATGTATATATATATATATATATATATATATATATATATATATATATATATATATATATATATATATATATATATATATATATATAAAAGCAGCTTTTATGCTAATAGAGTGCCCAGTGCGTTGTGTCACAGTCACTTTTGATGACATTAAGGAGGACATTAAAGAGGACATGTAAGAAGGACATGTAAGGAGGACATACACGAGGACATGAAAGGAAGACATAAACAATGACATATAAGGAGGACATAAACGAGGACATGTAAGGAGGACAAACGAGCACATTAAGGAGAATATAAACTAGGACATTAAGTGAGGAGGACATGTAGGGAGGACATTAAAGATGACATGTAATGAGGAGATGTAGGAGGGACATCTAAGGAGGTCATAGACGAGGACATGAAAGGAGGACATAAACGAGGACGTGTAAGGAGGACCTGTAAGTAGGCCATTTAGAAGGATATGTAATGAGTTCATTGGGTGGTTTCTTCACTGCTTTAGGCGCTCAACTAATACAACTGAGCGTAAGTCTAAATCTCATAGAGATTAGAAGCTCGAGTCTCCTCGATATGTAACCAAGCGGTTAATGTCACGTAGTCACAGTGGAGCATTCTAATTGTAACATGTAAAACATTTTACAAACAAACTAATAGCTCCAAGCTATTTAAAACAACCTGTTTTACTATCCTAGTAAAAAAAAACTTGTTACGCCAATGACACAATTATGCCAAACTGTATCTTTTTTTTTTCCAGTTCAACATTATCTGTTTCAGACATGCGCACTCTTTATTTCCTTTCAAATTACCAGAAAGCACTAAAATCCATCTAATTGGCACTACAGCCCATGGAGAGCTCTGGCCTGCTCTAGCACATCTCTCCATTCTGATCTATCCTGGACTTTATGTCTTCATGGAGGGCCCTGGCCTGCTCTAGCACATCTCTCCATTCTGATCTATCCTGGACTTTATGTCTTCATGGAAGGCCCTGGCCTGCTCTAGCACATCTCTCCATTCTGATCTATCCTGGACTTTATGTCTTCATGGAGGGCCCTGGCCTGCTCTAGCACATCTCTCCATTCTGATCTATCCTGGACTTTGGGTCTCCATGCCCAGACTTTAAGCTGTTGAAGATCTGCCTCTACGTCATCAAGCCACCGTATTCGTGGTCTGCCTTTAGGGGCGTCTGCCTTTGGAGCGCCTGCCTTTTGGTTTTTGCTGGTGAACAATCTTTGCTCCTCTGTTCTGTCGCATTCTTTCTTGGTGACCTGCGGGACCAGCCCAACGTAATCTGTTTCTTCTTAATTCCATCACTATGTAGGGGGTCTTCATAGAGCTGATATATTTCTTTGTTCGGTGCAAGTCCTCCATCTCATGTATCTAATATGTAAAGCGGAAAGTAAGGTGTGTGTATGTATGTATGTATGTATGTATGTATGTATGTATGTATGTATGTATGTATGTATGTATGTATGTATGTATGTATGTATGTGTGTATGTATGTATGTGTGTATGTATGTATGTATGTGTGTGTGTTTGTATGTATGTATGTATGTATGTATGTATGTATGTATGTATGTATGTGTGTATGTATGTATGTATGTATGACCCACATAGAAATCTAAACCGTTTGACCAGCCTGGATAAATCTTGACATAAATTTTTCTTAGAATATGGCGGAGACCGTAGTGTATGTTTATTGTCCCACCACTACCGGAGGATCATAAGAATAGACAAAAGGTACCTAATTGTATCTCCTTTAAAAAATGAAACTTTTTAACAAATCGGGTAAACCCATTTTCACACTCTGCTTTTGATTTCGTAGCGAATTTTTTTTTTTAAATGTGACGGGCACATTCTCCATGTTTGACATAGATCTAAATTCAAACAAGTGAATCAGTAATACCCAAACAAAGGCCCGCAGGCCGCGGGTCATATCCGGCTAGTGGGCACCATAATTTTTTTTTCTGAGGATCGTCAGTAAGTATTATAGCTTAATTTCATGAACTAGATTTAGAAATACTTTAAGAAACAAAAAAAATGGGTAGATTTGGAAACGATACAGGAATCTCTTACCAGCTCATTGTAGGAATACAAATTACTTATGTACAATAAATTGCGCCACCAATAATGGTGGCAATTTGTTTGTTCGACGAAGTGTGCCATTGGGCCATTCCCCAGATAAGGCGATAGCCCTGTATGTATCAGAATGGCAAGAGCGAATAGAGGCGTCAACCTTTACAATAAGAAATAGAAGAAGGTGAATATATCGTGCGTTTAGTAAAACCACGGTATGTTATAAATGACATACAACGTACAACATAGACGAGAGAGAGTGGAAGAGAGAGAGAGAGAAAGAGAGAGAAGGGAGAGGATGGAAGAGAGAGAGAGAGAGTGGAAGAGGAAGAGAGAGAGAGATAGAGTGGAAGAGACAGAAAAAGAGAAAGAGAGAGAGAGTGCAAGAGAAAGAGAGAAAAAGAGAGAGAGAGAAAGAGAGAGGGGAGAGTGGAGGAGAGAGAAAGAGGAGAGAGGAAGAGAGAGATAAAGAGAATGAAAGAGAGAAAGAGAGAGAGAAAGAGAGAGAGAAAGAGAGAGAGAAAGAGAGAGAGAAAGAGAGAGAGAAAGAGAGAGAGAAAGAGAGAGAAAGAGAGAGAGAAAGAGAGAGAGAAAGAGAGAGAGAGAAGAGGAGAGAGAAAGAGAGAGAGAAAGAGAGAGAGAAAGAGAGAGAGAAAGAGAGAGAGAAAGAGAGAGAAAAGAGAGAGAGAAAGAGAGAGAAAGAGAGAGAGAGAAAGAGAGAGAGGAAGAGAGAGAGAGTGAAAGAGAGAGAAAGAGGGAGAGAGAGAGAGAGAGGATGGAGAGCATGAAAGTGAAATGGAGTAAAAGTATGAGAGAGAGAGTAAGTGTCAGAAAAAGAAGGCGAGGAAGAATAAATCAAGAGAAAGAGAAAAGGAGAATTTTAGATGTGAGAGAGATAGACAGAGAGTGTGTGAAACAGAGAGATTAGAAAGAGATACGAGATACAGACTTTGTTAGGCAAGAAAGAAATATACATAATTCAGAATCACAACTATATAGTGGAGATAATACAAATTAAAAAGTGACATTTACATTTTTAAATTACGCTAAACAGAAACAGAAAATTAGCGCTCTCTAAACTTAGCTCCAAAACCCCTCACCTTAAGTATCTGTGACTGTAGTACTGGATCATGTGACTAGCTGTGAGATAACCAATCCCCTTTATCTTGGTGATAAATATATACGACACCAGACAGCCACTTGGAAAGAAAAAAAAAACAAAACAACCAAGACAATGTTTTAATATAAAGAAATTTCAGGCAATTTTGCGTTAACATACATTTCAGATGCCCTTTTGTTATTTCTACCTGGCGCAGCTTAAGAACGAAGAGGGAGTCAAAGATTCGGGTTCCAAAAGCTGTTGCAGAGGGCATGGAGCAACGTTAAATTTGGAACTTTTAGATTTCTCTATATCAGCACCACAGACCTATATATATATATATATATATAGGCCTAATATCTATACTGGACATGGAGATCTTTTAACACTACAAAAAATGTGAAAAACTTTTTCAAAAAGATGAAACAAGGTGTTGTTTTGTAAAGTAGTTATAAGAAGTAAATTTTCTTTTCTTTTTTTTAAACCCTAACCTATATATTATATAATCTTATGTTTAGATCTTAATCTAGTAATAAAACATCGAAAATAAGAGCACTCTCCTCTCATAATGATTATTTTGCAATTTTTAGATACATAAAAACAGAATCAATCTATTTAATTGTACATAAGATGCTTAAAGTCAATAAACGTGAATTATTTCAATCTAGGATTACCGTGTTGTAACTTAATGGAAGCTAACAGGAAATGGCTATATTTCATGAATTTGAATGAATATATATAGTTCCGTGAGTAATACATATCAATCTATATATATATAGGTCTGTGAGTTGATCAATCGCGCATACAAATTTGTTTCAGATTTCCAGTCTAGATTTAATATATATATAGGTTTGTGATCAGCACCCTAAAGCGCACCTGACATCCGTTTAATAGGGATAAATGTAAAACAAGGAAAATGGAAAAAATAAAAAACTTCTAAAAAGACAAACCAAAGCTTATGTAAAGGGGGAAAACAAAAAACAATATCTATCAATAATATATCAGTTATTTCCCTTATTTGATATCAAACAAAATAATTAATTATATATAACTAATTGACCAATTCCCAATTTTGTAATTGATTCATGTTTTGTTAGGTCCAATAAATTATTGTTTAAAGTATCAAAGTGAGCTTTTCGATAACACTTATTGTTTTTTAATAATCTAAATGTAACCGACGAAACAAAGGGAAATAACTTCAGAAGTACACAACCTGAAACGGCTTAACCAGTGGTTCCCAAACTTTTTTGTCTTGTAGACCCCTTGATATGTTTTCTGGTTTTCTATAGACCCCCTACTTAACTTGTATCGCATTTCTCTCTCTCTCTCTCTCTGTCTTTTTGTCTCTCTCTTTCTCTCCGTCTTTCTGTCTCTCTGGCTTTCTCTCTGTCATTCTCTGTCTTTCTTTCTGTCTTTCTTCCTGTCTTTCTGTCTCTCTGTGAGTCTCAGTCTCTCGCTCTTTTTCTCTCTCTGGGTTTGTATTTTTCTCTCTCTCTCTTAAATGCTCTCCATATTTCGCTCTCTGATTCTTTCTTTCTCTATCTCGCCTGCTTTCTGTCTCTATCTCTCTCTCTCTCTCTCTCTCTTTGAATCTCAGTCTCTGTGATTTTGTTCCTTCTATTCATCTCTCTCTCTCTCTCTGGAAATTGCTCTCCTCCTTTCGCTCTATTGTTCTCTCTATCTCCCTCTATCTCAGTCTGTCTTCCTCTCTCTCTCTCTCTCTCTGGAAATTGCTTTTCTCCTTTGGCTCTATTGTTCTTTCTATCTCCCTCTATTTCAGTCTGTCTTCCTCTCTCTCTCTCTCTGGACATTGCTTTCCTCCTTTGGCTCTATTGTTCTCTCTATCTCCCTCTATCTCAGTCTGTCTTCCTCTCTCACTCTCTCTCTCTCTCTTAGATTACTTGTTTTATTTACCTGAGTAAAAAGAAAGAGTCCACAGCGAACGGAGCGTTGCAAAAAAGGTAAAAGATGAACTCAAAATTATACTCTTCCTTTTCCTCTACGAAACAAAATGTATAAGTTAGTATGAATAGATAATGATAAACAAAAACTATTTCTGAATGATCTACAGTTAATAACTAGGATTTTTTTCGACAAAGGGCCTTATATATTTTTGATTCATGTGTCAAGGGTCACATCATCGCAAAAAAAAAAAAGGGTCCTTGAGTCCACTTTAAAACGATTCTCTGTTACTTCACTTAATGTACTGTGGATGAAGTTTCATGGCTATTTTGCGGGCATCAAGGGTCGGAGGTGGCCAGCAAGATGTAGTGGGACATTACCAAAGTAAAAAAAAAAAAGTAAAGTCCCCCTTTCAGACCTTGTGATCTATAGGGGCAGATGATGTAAAGGTCATCTGTTTCTGTGGCCTACGGTTAACGAGGGTGTCATGTGGCCAGCACAACGACCAAGCGCCTTTACTTTTAACCCAACTATCTCAAGTACCCATTAGTGCTGGGCGTACTCAGAGGCGCTCGAAGATTCCTAGATTAAAAATCCCAGTCTTCACTAGGATTCGAACCCCGGTCCGGAAGCCAAGCGTTCTTCTGCTCAGCCTCCACGCCTCCATGACACTGCTGTATATAAAAAATGTTAATTCTTCATATCAGTGACATGCATTTTCCTTATCGCGACATTGGGACTTAAGATATCGGATCCAAGCCATGTCAGACGTCATGCTGGTCACACGGTGGTCATCAGAAATTAGCTCAAGTCTTCCCACGAAATGTCACAATTACTTTAGAGACCGCTTCGACTCAGGAGCGAAATTAATTCAAAAGGAATTTAACTTCTGCATTCTCATTGTGCAACGTTAGTAGGGGCTAGATTGCACCACTTTATTGACTGTAAAGCGCCACCTTACGGGCTGGATAGCGCTACTTTACGGATTGGATAGCGCCAATTTACGGGTTAAATAGCACCACTTTACGGGTTAAATGGCGCCACTATACGGGTTGGATAGCGCCACATTACGGGCTGGGTAGCGCCAATTTACGGGCTTGATATCTCCACTTTACGGGCTTGATATCTCCACTTTACGGGCTGGATATCTCCACTTTACGGGCTGGATATTGCGCAATTCGGACTAGGCTGCGCCCTGTTTACCCACTATGCAATACACTCATAAGACAAGTTCATCTCAGACAGATTGCTTTTTTTATTTCAAAATAATACATTTTATTCAGTATTTTTGTAGTTACATCAATATCTCATACACAACACAAATAATCAATATCTTATACACAAGACATAGGACAAGAAAGCAACTTGACGAGGACTTCTGAGGGTGCAGTCGTCATAAATGAATTTTTCACAATATGTGCTTCACGGGAGCCAAAAGTTTTGATTTATATTGCAAAGCGACTTCTTTGAAGTCCTACTGCCAGAAACATTGGTTACATAAACATTGCTAATAATGGGGGCACCAAGCAGTGCCATAGGGACTACCGAGGGCGCTGTCGTTCTGACTGGGTGTCTCCATTTAAGATGCGTGGGAACAAGTGTTGCTTAGTCACAAATGTAGACAGTTCTACCATTACATCAAATCGATGGTAATGTAGTCTTATCTTATATAATACAGACGTTACTTCAAAAAGAAGATGATTACGTCCTACGCGTCATGCATATTAACCAATGACTTAAATTCTGCCAAGTCACTGGTTTTTCTGGCTAGATCAGGCAACCCATTCCATGCTCTAATAGCACAGTGCAAGATCGCGTCTGCAGAGCAAAAGTCTTCTTTCTTTCATTAAATTTCTCAAGCAATTATTTACAACTTGGTTTGAAGTTTTGTGAATAAAAACTCTATTTTTATAGTAAATGATTTTATAAATCCTAGTTTTAATAAATTGTTTAAAAACTGTGGCCTGTTAGAACTATAAAAAAACAATTACGAAATGCTTTATTGTGCATAACTTTACTCGCGCTCAGAGGCGTAGTAAGCAAAGCGTGCACCCAGGACAAGGTACTTTATTGGCGCCCCCCCTTCAGCCGTTTACCATGAACATATATAGGCGCCTCTCTGTGTGGGGCGCCCCCCCCCCTTTTCCGAGGGTGTAAAATCACTAAATTTAGAGACAGGTTAGGAGAGAAAACTAAAAAAGTAGCTCTAATACATAAAACACTAAACCATAATTTATAATAGAAAAACAAAACTTAATGAATAATTCAGAAAGACACAAAGATAGAGGCACATTTCTTATTCCATACGCTAGAACAAATTTGTACAAGTGCTCCTTCTTCCCTGAGGAATGGGTTGCCTGAGTCAGCCAGGAAAACCAACGAATTAGCAGAATTTAAGTCACTGATTAACATGCATGACTATTGCAACGGATGTATGTACATAGGTTGTACTTGTTGTATTTCTAAAGCACCTTGATAATCCTAGATGCTTGAGTATCTTGTTAGGTGTATTACTAACGCGAGTTGAATAGCTAGGACAAACATCACACCATAAAGAAAAACCAACAGGATCAATGCTCAATAACTAAGTTCATTCGAGATGAAGATAGAATATCGAACTTTAATACAGAATCTGTCTGCAGAATCGAGTCTGTCTCTAAAACGATGTTATCTCTTCAAGAGCCTAGCAGTAACTGTCCTAAAAGTCTACAAGCGTGGGAAGCGTGGCTAAGTGCGCTTGAACTTGGCTTGGCTTGGCTACCTATGAAGGGGGCTCGAGGTTCGACACCCGATTCGGGCAGAGCTGTGTTTACTAAGTGCCTAAAGGCAGCACATAAAAACCTTCTCATAGATACCCCCTCCCCCCCCCCCCCCCAACTGAGATTGGACCAAAGCGCTCTGAGCATGCGATAAGCATGAAAGTAGCGCTATATAAAAGCCATAATTTATTATTTATTTACAATAATAATCTCTAATCCAATGTCAATGTCGTCACTAGAAAATGTCGCGTTCAAAGCCAGTGCGCAACTAAACGAAACTAAGTGTCTAGCACTAGATTGACACACGAAACGCGTAGAAAGTAATTATCTTTTTTTTTTGTAAGTAAGATAAGATAAGATAAGATAAGTGAATTCTATACTTCTTCCTCTCGGTATGAAGTTGCTGGTATGTCCAAACACGACCCACATCATGCTCAGTACCCTCAATCCGTTGAGACACTTGATGTCTCCATCTGAGCTGTCAGTCTTCAAGACAGTGCTGAGACTTTTTCTTACAGAGAAGGACATCAAGACCTTGTGGACTCTCTCTGGAATTAGAAGTACATTGTCATTCAACTGTAAAAGGGAAGGTAACTAGAAAGTTGTTGTGACACGGTCAAGTGTTGGGTATCGAGAGTTAGGGGACTTGGGGGAAGTGACGAGTGTGTAAACAAGAAGAGAGGAAGTCAGCTAGTGAAGTTATGGTATCTGCAGGGCCGGTCCTAAGAATGGCGGGGCCCTATGCGAAACTGATTGCGCGGGGCCTAGTAACTATAAAAGTAAATAAAGTATTGTAGCTTCTGAATAAGGTGAAATTCGCCCGATTATTACATTTTTTATTATGCCTTTTTTCTTTTATCGCGAGTTAGGATGGGCGTTTTCCGCAATGAATGACGCCCACAAATGACAATTTTGTCTATTTTTCAGGAGATTTTTATGAGTTTTCAGGAGATTATAATAAATTCAGGAGATTTCCAGGAATGTTTCGTATATATTTTGCAATTTAATAATTACACATAGAATTATTGCGGGGCCTATTAAAGCGCGAGACCCACTGCGACCGCATAGGTTGCAGTGGCCAAAGACCGGCCCTGGATATCTGTATATACCGTTGCCGTGTATATATGTTATGTGGAAATGCTTCACAATTAAAAGGCATTGTCTACGTAAAAGGATTTGTTTCTTCACAGACGTGTAAGACGGCTTGACAAACAGATAATTAGCAACCTATCAAGCATTAGAGACCGGAGACGCTTTGGTTCCGAACCCAAGCGCTTAACTCTTTCTCTCCTAATCGACGATACCATCGTTGATTTGACCTAATTAAATTAAATTAATATTACATTTTTTTTAAACTTGACTTTGAATTATATAAAAAAGAGCATGCATTTCCCTTTAATTCTATACCAAATACAACAGTTTCTGATAGCAAACAACAAAGCTATTGAAGCCCAAGCATAACAGGGGTAGTGAAATAGTAATGCACAAAATGAAGAATTCCTTTAAAATCTGGAAAAATAATTACTACGCCTCTCCCACACCCCCCCCCCCCCCCCTGTTACGTTTCTGTAAATGATTGGCGACACGTGTAAAAACTCGCCGTTCAAAAATGTGTCAGAAAAAGGCGTTAAGGAAGTAATTAACCTTTGACCTACCTTTTGCACTATTATGATCAATGAGACCAAACAGCGATATTTTGGATTCTTTTTCGTTCATAGTCACTAGTTCTGTGGGTTCGTCGTCTTCAGTGTCTTGTAATGCAAAATACTCAGTGACTGTGCCAGCAATACACAGACAGACCAGTAATGATATCACCACACTGCAATAACATAGTAAATATATTTATATCTTATACTATAAACTAGAAAGTAAGGCGTGTCTATGTATTTATGTATGTATGTTTAAAATTTTACAGTTAATAGGCTGCCCACCCAAGCTACTAAATGTAATCATATCTTTCCACCAAAATATGATGGGCACAGTGCAATTCAACGGTGCCAGCTCTGAAAGTTTCAGTATAAACAGCGGAGTTAAACAAGGATGTGTCCTGGCCCCAACCCTCTTTGGAATACTATTTTCACTGCTAATCCACAACGCGTTTGACAAATCCACTGAAGGCATCTATCTCCATTCCAGATTTGATGGCAAACTCCTAAATATTGCCAGACTGAGGGCCAAAACTAAAATCAGAGCCACCCTCGTAAGAGATATGCTATTCGCTGATGACGCAGCGGTAGTGGCACACACACAAGAGGAACTTCAGTCACTAATGTCCAGCTTCTCTCAGGCCTGTAAAGAATATGGCTTGACTATTAGCACGAAGAAAACAAATGTTATGGGACCACCTACTACAGCACCACCCTCCATCCTCATTGACGATAACAAGCTGGACGCCGTAAACGAATTCTGCTATCTGGGATCCACAATTACAGATGACCTGTCCCTAGAAGAGGAGATGAAAAAACGCATAGGGAAGGCTGCCTCGACATTCGCTAGACTCAGACTAAGAGTTTGGGAAAACCATAAGCTAACTACGGTGACCAAAATGGAAGTCTACAAGGCATGCGTTATGAGTACACTGCTGTATGGCAGTGAATCATGGACCACCTACGCAAAGCAAGAGAGAAAACTAAACCTATTCCATTTGAGATGTCTCCGTAGGATCTTGAATGTCACATGGAAAGAAAAAGTGTGCAATACTGAGATCCTTGCGCGATCAGGTATTCCCAGCATCTTTACAGCCCTCAGACAACGCCGTTTGCGCTGGCTTGGACATGTTCGCCGGATGGAGGACAAGCGCATCCCGAAAGTCATCCACTATGGTCAACTCGCGACTGGCACAAGAAAAACTGGTCGCCCCCACCTCCGTTACATAGATGTAATAAAACGTGACCTCAAATCAGTGAACATCAATACTGACAATTGGGAAGACATAGCTCTAGACCGCAACAGGTGGCGAGAGACAGTGACAAAAAAAGCTATGGACAGTGAAAGTGCATGGGTCTCAGCCCAGGAAGAAAAACGCACAAACCGGAAAACGGCCAGCTCCTCTACCACCGAAGCAAATGCCAAGGGGACCCTAACTTGCGCTATCTGTGGACGGGAGTGTCTCTCCAAAATAGGGCTCCACAGCCACATGAGGAAGTGCGCTCTGAGATGAACCATAGTCGTCCTACGACTGAAGGAGGCCAATGATGTATGTCCAGTATAAAAAAACAACAACGTTTGAACAATTTTGATAAAACTTGGCATAAATGTTCCTTAGATCATGATGGAGACAGTGATATATGTTTAATGTACCTACCACAACCGGAGGGCCCCGAGAATATATATAAAGTAACTAATTGTATCTCTAATAAAGAACACATTTTTTTAACAAATCGGGTAAACACGTGTTCACCTATTTTATATTGGATATGAATAGGTCGGCTGAACGGGTAAATCCATATTCATACTTTATTATATTTTGAATAAAAAAAATCAACTATGCAAGCAGTTGTTTTTTTTAATACACCATTTTTAAAACTATTTACTATTAATAGTATTAAACATGGGAGGCTACGTAATAAGGGAGATCACCATCTAAGATATTTGCAACATATTTATCCAAACGGTTTTACATATTTTGTCCAAAAAAAGAATTATTATACAAATGTACTGCTTAGTTAAGTAAGTTCTGTCATACTAACTACTAGATGTGCAAAAAAAAAAAATGTTTACTTTTTCTTTAAAGAGAAAATTTCTATTTAATATTCATAGGCCTATAACTGGAGAAAAATTTAAAACAACAATTAATTAATGGTTTATCATATGACCCGCTAACATTGTGCCATAGCATTACATTTCCAAATGAATTTTTTTTTACCTTGAGGCTTTCGACAAAAGATTGACGCTTTACAAAACAATTAGATCAATTAGATAATTATAATTATAGCATTTATATAGCGCTACTTTCATGGTTATAGCATGCTCAGAGCGCTTTTGGTCCAATCTCATTTGTGGACCGGTGGGGGGGAGGGGGTATCTAGGAGTTGGTTTTCCGTGCTGCCTTTAGGCGCTCACAAAACACAACACAACTTTGCCCGAGTCGGGTGTCGAACCTCGAGCCCCCATCTAGGTAGCCAAGTTCAAGCGCACTTGGCATCTCGACCACGCTTCCCATTATAAGACATCAGTTAGGTTCACAGGTTCACATCGAACTTCTCCTTCACTTTCACCAATCCTTTGGTCTGCTGAACCTTTGAGGCACCACACATGATCTGCCAACCTTCTTTTTCCATTCTTATCTGCTATTTTGCCTTTTGATATAATTTCATTATGACATTCTTTCTAAAAATATTAAAACCTGCCTTTTACCTACCTGGTTGGACCACTTTGGGAATAGGGGGGCGATTTTGAGTTTGTGTTGTCTTTGTAACCTTGTTGTTTTGTTAACACGTGGTAATACTTACATCGCAGTAACATAACTGTTGTCTTGTAAAGGTATTTGGTTGAAACTGACATAGGATACAGCATAGCCTTTCAGGTCCACGTAATCTATTTAAAGATAAGATACTCTATGACAGTCTCATTACAAAAATATATCTACACTATTTTAAATTATATTAGTTTATTCTATCTTTTAAGTTGAGGGTGTGGTGGGTGATTGGTAAAGCGCTTGGTTTTCGAACCGAAAGGACCCGGGATTGAATCTTGATTGTGGTTTTGATTTCGGGATTTTAAGGGCGCTCATGAGTCCACCCAACTCTAATGGGTACCTGACAATAATGAGGGAATGTAAAGATGGTTCGTCGTTGCGCTGGCCACATTGCACCCTGCTCGTTAACAGTTGGCCAAAAAAAAAAAAAAGGGGACCAATACATCATCTTCCCCATAAATTGCAAGGTCGGAATGTGGGTATGAGGCACTACGCCACACAGCAGCATTCCTTACCAGGGCACTACGGGAGACCTAGGTCTCCCTGCCTTGTCACCAATCGGAGTTCATCTCAGGTCCATGTTCGGCAACTGGTCTGTCCTTGTACGGGGTCAAGGTGACCCTAAAAACTCGGTGTCGCTTTCTCTCGCTTGCTCTAATGCAGTAGTCTTAGAAAGATCTTTTACTAATGAGATTTCTGATACGACTATAGTTGAAGAATGTTTCAGTCACATAACCCCTTAGATGACCGTAGGTCATAGAAACAGGTGAGTTTTACATCATCTGTCACATTGATCGAGACCTGCACTTCCTTTATATATATATATATATATATATATATCAAGAAAATAAAAAAAAAGCTTATATTAAGAGTACTTGTATCAATTACTTTGAATCAGTCATGTAATGGCATTTTTAATAGATCTAGACTAACAATAAAAAAGCATGTAAAAAAAAAATAGGGGGGCGACTTGAAATCGAACTCATGGGGGCTAATCCAGCTTATAACTACTCCTCAGTGAATTACAATTTCTTTCCCTTGTTCGAGATACCAAACAAAATAATTATAAGCAAATAGTTAATTAAGTAAAAGGTTAATTTTTTTCCATTCATTTTTGTGTTTTCAGGTAAAAGAAATAATTGTGCGAAATTTCAGCTGGATCCGAGATTGTGTGTGGGAGAAATAACATGTACAAACTTTTTACCAGACAGACAGACAGACAGAGAGACAGACTGAGTAATTTGATATAAGGTTTGTAAACATTGAAAGTATTTAAGAAAAGAACATGACAAAAATCGAAAGTTCTGGAAACAATTACCTATAAATGAGTTACTTATGTTCTCTAGATCTTTTTGCCCGCATGCCTTGGGTAGACATACATACCAGTCGATCTTATAAGCAAAAGTCTGAATATATTAATACAATTAAAATATGTACAGATTTAAACATTTAAACAAGTACATATTAGCCCCTGTAACTAGGGATTGTGGTAGCTGAGTGGCTAAGCTCAAGGCTTCAGAACCTGGGGTCCTGGGTTCGAATCTCGGCGAAGTCTAAGATTTTGAATTTCGCAATTTTAAGGGGGGCGCCTTTGAGTCCACCTAACTCTAACGGGTACCTAGCTTAAGTTGGGGAAAGCAAAGGCGGTTGGTCGTTTTGCTGGCCACATGACACCCTTGTTAACCATTGGCCAAAGGAACAGATGACCTGGCATATAGCTCGCAAGGTCTGAAAGGGGGGAACTTTCAATTACATTTTAAAACGCTTTATATTTCTTCACTAATTCACGTTTTCATACGAGTCCCAAGATTAATGAGGAATGCATCAATTTCCCTGGCTACGCAGCCTCAGCCGTGACCTATATATTTTGCCACTCCCAGCGCAGGCATAACCATTGTCCACCGATGGTCGATTTAGATTTTCTTTTTCTCCGTCTGCGTCTGTCCTCGGCAGCGGATTTTTTCTTTTGACCTCAAATGTGTATCCCGCGGCCTTTGTAAGTGACCTGTCTCGTTCTGAAGCCTCTTTCAACCAGGTGCTCTCTTCTATGTCAGCTAAGGCAAGTTGGCGCCTAAGCTGGTCTTTAAAGCGTTTCCGTTGTTTTTTTTGTTTTTTTTTAAAGTTGTACTTAAATACCGAGGTGCCCTCTTTATTACACGTAATTGTAATGTGCGCCCGCCAAACCGACAACTCGTTCAAACATAAAGGCTAATCCTTAAATAACAAATTGTTTTCAGGTTATCCAATGTACAGAAAATTATAATTGAATTATTTGTATAAAACATTTTTTTTCATATTTATGATAAGCCATCAAACATGGGAAAATGGCTTAGAATTAATACCCAATGATAGGCAAAAAACACACATGACTATCAGTCATCAGTCAGTGTACACGGGTTCATAGCAGGTTTTAAAAAAATTATTAGGAGGTTAAGGCCTGTCTCTTTACTAATGGATTTCGTGTCAAATCGTCTCAACGTGACATCTTCTTGAAAACGGAACTAGATAGGCCAATGAAGAAAAGCGAACTGGAATATGGTTAGGCTACCTTGTGAGAGCTCTCTACATTGCTTTATATCCAATCCATAGACATATATTATTTCTAGACTGGAAACCGGAAATAAATTCTTATCCGCGACTGATCGAGTCACAGAACTATCTATTTATAGTTTTTTATGTACGTAAACTCTTTTTTTTTAGGCTCTAAGGGAAGTCACCCCAACCAATCTTTTCTGTCTTAGAAAAGTAATGATCTTTAGTTTTCAAAGTTTAGAAATAATGCAATATCATGTATAGGATATTCACGAAAATATATGAAACAAAACCATTTCCTGTTTGTTTCCATTGAGATAATGTTTCAAAAATCCTAGATGTAAATAATTCATGTTGATTTAAATCATCTTATGTATATTTAAATAGATTGATTACCTAGATCTTTCTAGATTATGGATCTACAATTTCTAAATTAACAATTATGAGACGAGAGTACTCTTACTTTTGATGTTCAATTACTAGATCTAGATCTTAAAATTAAATTATATGTTACATAGATTAGGGTTGACAAAAATAAGAAAAAGCTTTAATTCTTTTAACTACTTTACAAAACAACGCCTTGATCCAACTTTCTAAAAAAATTTTCACATTTTTTGTTGTGTTAATAAGTCTCCATGTTCAGTCTAGATATAGTATATATATAAGTCTATGGTCCAATAACTCTGTCTCTATAATTAAAAGTTGTAACATGTTTGTGTCTTTCCCGTTTCTCCATTCTCGGATCAAGTCTAAAATTTTGCGTTATTATATATAGCCGATAACAATATACAAATCAATCCAAAAATTAACCAATTATTAATCATATAAGACTAATTAATTATTTTCATTTTATATATAGCAGAAAGGGAGCTAAACGCTGTAATTTTTCTATAAATGGCAGTAAAAGTCCCCTTTTTCAGATCTTGTGGTCTGTAGGGCAGATGATGTAAAGATCATCTGTTTCTGTTAACGAGGGTGTAATCACAACGACCAACCGCCTTTACTTTCCCCCTAATAACGTCAGCTACCCATTAGAGCTGGGTGGACTCAGAGGCGCCCAAAGATCCCGAAATTCAACATCCTAGTCTTCAACAGAATTCGAGCCTCGAATGAATTCCAGTTATTAGCGGTTATTTTCCCCCTTAGATATGGTTTGATTTTAAAAAGTATTCTTTTTTTTTCATTGCTTGTTGTTTCTTTTTTACTAGGGGTAGGGATGAAACAAAGTGCTTGCAACACTAAAAAGTCAGTCACGCAGTTTCATGCAAGGAAGGGGGGCGACATCAGAAACCAGTGATTGGATTGGACGCATTGGAGGCACTCACACTGAATTGTGGCGGTTACAATAGAAGAATATGAGGCGGTTCCCACGTGGTTAGAGCCGCCTTTGGCTGCTTATAGCAAGCAGGTCTAAGACGGAAGGATGCTCCGCCACATATATTGTACGACCACCTCTTGGTCTACGGTCATATCAATGGCCACCCACAGACAAAATTTGGTTTGATAAGCTCCCGGTTCACGGCTGCTCACTAGACAAAAACCATTTCAATGACCAGTCAGAATCATGGCATAATGATGACGCCTTCGGAACCTATACCTATTTCATGCTTGTATTTTTTTCAGGTCTCTCTAAACTAGAGGTTCTCAAACTATTTTGACCCAGGGGAAGCCTTTATATAGTCAAAATGTGCTACAGACCCCTAAGTGAAAAAAAGCTACATAAATGTATATTATATGTGTATCAAATGTGAAAGAAAAACAACATCTTGTTGAAGGAATGTTTATTGAGAGGTTATATCTTTTTTTTTTAAACTAAAATATAGAAACTATTAATGACTTGAATGAGGTTGATTGGATTTTATGAGTGTACTAGACCGGTTCAACGAGCACACATTGAAAGTAAATTTTTTAAGTGGTTTGAATGCTGGGGCAAGTCTCAAAAAAGCCCGTGGAGTCTTGGAGCGCATGAGGCGCCCTGACCATACTTCCCCGTGGTGGAGGCTGTCCAGGCCTGAGATAGCTATTATAGCACAGTGCAGGACAAGCCAATGTCTTGTTGGCTCATATTTCTCACGCAATTGGTCACATTTCGGACTCACGGTGCCCCCGCTGCGGGGAAGAAGAGGAAACCGTATCTCATATTCTTTTTGACTGCCCCAGACTTGCTGATCTCCTTCTCGACTAGTGAGGGTCAAGTTGACTATTATTCAAATTATCCAATCGGATAAAGTAGCTTTTAGCGAAGAAGTTATTTCAATGTCAGTTATTTTCATTTTAAAATTTTTATACATTTTTCATCTTTTTCAGGACCCCCCCCCCCCCTCGTTCGCCTGCGTACCCTTGTTTGAGAACCGCTGCTCTAAACAATCCATAAATGTCTCGCATCAAATAAGCGCGTTAAATAGCGACTGGTACCGAGGTCTGTACGGCGTGGCGACGAGCCATTGGTCTACACTGCCCACAGGTTGTGACGTAGCAGGTCAGTGTTAAGGCTTTCTTTAACGAATGGTCTCGCTGGTGCGCACTATAAGACCCACTGCGTGGCAGGCAGGGGCGGGCTGGCCATATGGGCCACCGAAATGGCCGCATGAATGCCAGTAAATTTTCTAATTTGAGAATTTTCTTTTTCTTAGCACCACTTTGAGACTCGTGATTTGAAACAAAAAAAAACAAAACAAAACAACATCTTATACACTTTAAAGCACAGACCTATATATATATATATATATATATATATATTGGACTGGAAAACGGAAACAAATTCTTATCCACGATTGATCAACTCACCGACCTATATAAATAGATGGTTATGTATTAATCACAGAACTATGTATTCACGCAAATTCATGAAATAAAGGTGAGGACTGAACAAAAAAGTTTTACTTCTTCTTATTTTTTAGAAAACAACGCCCTTGTTTCATCTTTTTAAAAAGTTTTTCACATTTTTTTTAATATTAAAAGATCTCAATGTCCAGTCTAGATATAATATATATATATATATATTTATATATATATTTATATAGGTCTGTGATTTAAAGCCTATTAATAATCTAAAGCATTGTAATAAATACCCTACATCCGTATTTAATTCTTCTTTTAGACATCATACATACTAAACGATAAACAAGAAACTTAAGGCCATTATTTCTTATAGAGATCGACGTTACTGTGAATATATAACGAATGAATCTATAATGGTACCAACAACAACGGGCCCCATGTCCTGTAGATGACCTGTTTTCTTATTGGTTTGATGGAGTTGCCGCATGATCAAATGGGTTGACACCGACCTACATTACATTGACAGGCTCACGAGGAAATTATTAACCAAATTACGCCACATGGCGATGTTTACACCCCCAAGTCCTCCACCAAAAGGTTAGACCTGCCCAGGAAGGATGGAGGCCGTGGATTGCAGAACATATTCAAACTGTGTAAGAGGCAAATTTTTAAAAATACGATCAAAACGGCACGCCTCCAGCAATGACCTAGTTTCCTTCCTACGCAAATACGACTCCGGTGCGACTCCTCTGAACCTAAATGTTGATGTTAATGTCGGTTTGGACGACGTCGGGAATGAGATCCGCCAACGGGAAGAACAAATACTCCACGGAAAAGGAAAATTCCCGGCTTTATTAGATGGGGACAAAATCGACAAGTATTTAGTAATGGTACTTATCGGATAGTTTCAAATGAACTATTCGTATAGATAACTACTTTCGATACAGCATTATACTTAATACAATGTTTTTGAGAACAGGCATTATTGGATGCCCACCATGTGGCATATACTTTGTGGGCCGGGTTGTATAGAAATGCCCGGGCCGAATTTGACACCCAGGCCGCCCCCTAATGGCAGGGTTATTAAAAATATTTTTTGTTTATGACATAATCATAGTTGAATCAATAAAATATGTATATCGATAAATTACAATACACCGCCCAGGCTTTCCCCTTAGCAATAGAGAGGTCACTCCATCTCTGACAGTAATGTCTCTGAAAAAACACGGAGAGTGGTAGTTACCGGTGATAAGTTCCTAGCTGATTGGGGTAAGCTGGAACGCCAGGGGCCACTCTCGACGGTAGGGGGGAGCTTTTTAGCCTCACTGGATAGCTACTGACAAGAAGTTGCAAAGGGAAAAGATCGTCTCTCGAGACGTAAAATGCCACACAATACACATGTAAAATACACAAATTGAAACATATCTCTATATTAAAATATAGGGAAAATATTAAATCTATGAAGAAATAAAATTATTAACACTTACTTGAAGGCGCATGTTATAAATTATAAAAATTAGTTCTATGTATCTGCTGCTTATGAGAGACTCACTTAGTAATTCACTACCGATAGACTCGCACAAGTCAGAGCTACCCAATCCTTGTAGTGAATCTAAACCAGAATTTCGATCTAAAATTCCGATGGAGTCCAGAACTGTAATATAAGATATAGTTATATAGTCCATAGCAGCACTGGCAAATCTCAAAACAATATCTTACCTTCTTATCTTAAATCAGTGATGCCCAACCTAATTCGACCGGCGGGCCATTTTCGTTTCCGACACTCGTGTCGCGGGCCACATGACCAAAAATGTACAAAAAAAACAAAAAACAAAATGAAATTGACCTGAAACAATTTTATTGGATCTGTTTAATGGATATTTGAAGTTGATCTTTGTTTTTACGCGTCGGAAAACGGCTTGACGTCTCTACTTAAGATGTGAATAACAATTATCATTGTAGCTATTTTAAACCGTCTCATTTTCTTGTCTCTTTTTGGTAAATATTCCCATCGATCCTACAATCTCTAGGCGTAGTTTAACAATCTTTTATCGCGGCTCAAAGCAAGAATGTCGTCATATTTGATTATAAAAACGTTTATAGGTTTACCTTTTTTAAACAACCGCACTTTCTTTACAAATCAAATATTTAGGATTATATCATTATTATCATGGCGGGCCGGATAGAACCACGTCGCGGGCCGGATCTGGCCCGCGGGACGTATTTTGGCCATCACTGTCTTAAATTACACAGACGTTACTTCAAAAAAGAAGATGATTACGTCCTACGCGTGTTCCTATGTCAATCTAGTCATGCATGTTAACCAATAACTTAAATTCTTTCACGTCACTGGTTTTCCAGGCTGGCTCAGGCAACCCATTCTAAGCTCTAATTGCACTAGGGATGAGACCAATCGCTAAAAGAGGCCTGAACACTGACCTGCAGCGCCACAACCTGCGGGCGGTTTAAACCAATATATTCGACGTGGCAACGAGCTATTGGTCTAAACTGCCACAGGTTTGTGACGTTGCAGGTCAGCGTTGAGTAACACGAAAGGGAATCATCGCGCTGGACAGAGCAGCAAGGTGAGAATCAAAGTAGTAATGAGTCTGAAACAGTGGAAGGGTCATTCCTTTGGAATGGTAACTTTTCCCATGTTTTGGGAGGGTAGCCTCTGACAAACACGAAGAGAAACCAATCTGTAAACGTACAGTAGGGGGATAGAAGAGTCCTTCGTTTTGCCTGATAACTAACATTTTTCCTGAAAATCAACAGAAAGGGCAGGTGAACCAAAGAATTAAACTTTTTTTGTATAAATCTTTTTCGTCTCACATTATTCGGTGGCTGAGTGGTAAAGCGCTTAGCTTCCGAACCGAGGGGTCCAGCTTTCGACTTCTCGCGAATTCTGGTATATTAATTTCGTAATCTTTAGGGCGCCCCTGAGTCCACCCAGATCGAGCATTCGTTGGGAAACGTAAAGGCGGTTGGTGCTTGTGCTGGCCACATGACACCCTCGTTAACCGCGGGCAACAGACACAGGTGGGCTATAGATCCCGAGTTCTGAAAAGGGATCTAATCTTCATTATTAAATAAACACCTAAGATCGTTTCTGTTGCCATCGTTAAGGGGCCTTAACTCTTTCTCTCCGTAATTATTTACCACATTCTGGTGGAATCAACGCTGGTATCGTCAGTTAGGAGAGAAAGAGTTAAGTTAACGTCATTACACTATAAGGCTTGTCCTCGAGTCCGAAGATCCGTGAGGAATACAGTATTTCCCGTTGCTGCGCAGCTCCAGCTGTGACCTACATATTTTGACACCCAGGGCAAGCATAACCATTGTCCGCAGGTGGTCGATGTCATTACACTAAATTACAGATTTGGCAAAGACTATCACTGTTCTCTTTAATTAATATATTTTATTTAATATTTAATTAATTAATAACTAATAGGGCGTTTGGACATAGAAGAAGTAAAGCGCTTGGCTTCCAAACTGAGGATCAAATCGAAAAGAAAAATTGTTATGATTTGTGTGTGTGTGTGTGTGGCTATCCTTCAGTCCGACATATCAGTTTATAGTGGCTAGAATTTTGAATTTTTTTACTTGCTTTGATTTTTTTCTCACTCTTTCTCTTTATCTCACTCTTTCTCTTTATCTCACTCTTTCTCTTTATGTCACTCTTTCTCTTTATGTCACTCTTTCTCTTTATGTCACTCTTTCTCTTTATCTCACTCTTACCCTTTATCTCACTCTTTCTCTTTATCTCACTCTTTCTCTTTATGTCACTCTTACTCTTTATCTCACTCTTTCTCTCTTTTTCTCACTCTTTCTCTTTATCTCACTCTTTCTCTTTCTCTCACTCTTTCTCTTTATGTCACTCTTTCTCTTTACCTCACTCTTTCTCTTTATGTCACTCTTTCTCTTTATGTCACTCTTGCTCTTTATGTCACTCTTACTCTTTATCTCACTCTTTCTCTTTATGTCACTCTTTCTCTTTATGTCACTCTTTCTTTTCTTTCTCACTCTTTCTCATCCCTCTTTCGTGTGCTCTCTTTGTCTGTTTCTCTCCTCCCCCCCCCACTCTCTCTCTTTCTTTCTTCTTCTTGTTCTGTCTTCATTTTTTTTTAAATCTCTTTTTTTATTTCCTTATTTCAGTCTCTCTTTCTCCGCCCCCCCCTCTCCATCTCTCTCTTTGAAGTTTTAAAGACCTACACGCCAGGGCCCACAACTCAGCTTTGCTTAAGCCCTCGGCAATGTCCCGCAGATGTCTGCCACACATGTCTGACACGGTGTACTTCAGGGAGTACACTTGACTCGATGCTGCATTCAAAGTCCGTATCGTAGCGTCTCTGAAAAAAAAGTTACAATGAGAAGCGATAGAATTTTTTTTTTTTTTTAAATTCTATATCTTTCATAATGCATAGTTTTCATAAAACAGAAAAAACTAATCCGAGTTTGGAAAAAAGGGACTATACTTTTGTATTTTACGAAGGCCAATTAGTTTCTTATTAAGCTCTTTTAAGAATCAGAAACTCTTTTAGTAGCAAACATGCTGAGAATAACTCCCTAACAGCAGCGTGGTCGAGTGCGCTTGAACTTGGCTGGCTCGGCTACCTAGAAGGGGGCTCGAGGTTCGACACCCGACTCGGGCAGAATTGCGTTTACTTAGCAGGACGGAAAACCAACTCCTAGATACCCCCCCCCCCACACACACAAATGAGATTGGACCAAAAAGCGCTCTGAGCATGCTATAATAATAATAATTTAAATCTGATTCTACTTTTCTCTATTATTTATTATTATTATTTGTAACATGAAATTACTCACACATAAAAATTGCTTAAAAAACGAAAGTTTCATCGTCTTCTTTACAAATTGTCGGCTTTAAAAAAAACCCAACTAGTTGGGTCGAAATTTGGAATAAAGAATCATAAGTGGTAAATTTAGCTGCTGCAGTTTCAATCACGAAAGTATCTTAGTAGTCCTGGATCCAGGGTTAGGGTTTAAAGGTAACATTTTTGTATTTCATTCATCTACGTCAAGTGGGAGAATCAGTGATTCTGTTAATCAATCAAGGCCCCATATGAATATAATATAGATATTAGATATATATCGAAGCGCTTGGCGACCGAACCGTGGTCCGGGGTTCGAATCCTGGTGAAGACTTTTAATTTCAGGATCTTCGGGCGCCTCTGAGTCCACCCAGCTCTAATGGGTACCTGACATTAGTTGGGGAAAAGTAAAGGCGGTTGGTCGTTGTGCTGGCCACATGACACCCTCGTTAACCGTAGGCCACAGAAACAGATGACCTTTACATCATATGCCCCAGAGACCACAAGGTCTGAAAGGGGAACTTTTTACTTTATATATCGATGTTAGGAAAATATTTAAATATAATTCATTATTTTTACAAAGCTTTTATCAACTCACTCTGTCTGTCTGTCTGTCTGGTAAAAAAGTTTAACGTCTTTGCTCTTACTTTCCATTATCGAATTAATTTGAAACTTAGCACACTTTGCTAAGTACCATTTTTTCCCTTGTTCGTTACCAAAAAATAATTTAATTACCAATGTTTTTTTTCTGTTATCCGTTCTCGTCCCACCAGGTACAAGAAATAATTCTGTTCGATTGGATGTGGGAGAAATAACGTGTTCAAACTTTCCACTACACAGACAGACAAAATGTGTGTGTGTACTTGTGTGTGTACTTGTGTGTGTACAGTAGCGTAGCTAGGGTGGGGGAGAAGGGGGAAGAATTTGAAAATCCCCCCCCGGGCCCCAACTTAAAAGGGGCCCCAAATGAGTGTTTTTGTTACATTATAAATTAAATATTATGCCAAAGGCAGAGGGGCCCCAAAAGAGGTCAGGCCCGTAGGCTCCCGAATTCCTAGCTACGCCCCTGTGTGTGTGTATGCATGAGTGTATGTTTTAACCACAAACCTGGATGCTGGATCTATATTTTCCCAGCGGGCTACTTCTGATAAATTGTGCTTGTTGTTATTCTGTTCGTTTTCCGACATGTTTCTGGGTGCCCTGACTTCCCACTCCAAAGTCGTGAGGCACTGGGCCGTGACAAAAAGCGCGCTTAGATAGACCAGACATAGATACCAGCTAGTTGTCAGCATCGTTTCAGCTGAAACAAAAACCATGAAAAATGTTAAGTAGCTTCAGGACACAAGACTAAAAAGAAAGTAAACACTGAGCTAGTACTTGCGATTACAAAAATAAAACCTAATAACAATACCAGTGGCGTAGCTAGGGTGACGGAGGGGAGGGGGTTCACATTTGAAAATCCCCTACATGAGTGGCCCCAAAATGAGTGTGCGAGTGTTGAGTGTTTTTACATTAGATATTACGCCATTATGTCATATCATGAGGTCGAATGTCAAAATGCAGGGGCCCTTTAAGAGGTCAAGCGCCCTGGGCGCCCTAATCCCTAGCTACGCCACTGAATCATCATCATTATCTTTCCTTTGCGTTCCTCATGAAACATAGAGCCACAGTTAAAAACACGCCACTCTCCTCGGTCTCTTGCTAGTTTTTAATGGCTTCCCAGCTCTTTCCAGTCATCTCGGCTTCATCTAGTATACTGCAACGAGAAGTTCTATTTGGTCTTCCTATATGTCTTGTTTCCTGGGGGGGGGGGGGGGGGGGGGTTCCACTCTAAGGCCTGCCTAGCTCTGTTGTTGGTTTCTTTTCTAAGGGTATGACCAATCCATCTTCACTTCCTCTCTAAGATCTGCGTCTCTATATTTTTCTGTCCACTCATCTCCCACAGTTTGGTCTACTGAACAATACTCAGACAAAAAGATAAACGCATATTTCTTATTTCATATGCTAGGATGAATTCGTATAAGTTCTCTCTCTCTCTTTTTTCCGTAGTGCTAATAGATCAGGGAACAGGTTTTCTGAATCTTACTTAGACTTAGTTTCTCCTACGCAGTTTGGTTGATTGGGCTACAAGTCTGTTGGACCGTTGGGGCACCACGCAAGAGCTGTTAACCGCCTTTCTCCATTCCTCTCTGTCCGTTGCCTTGGATAGAATTTCATTCACTGTATAGCCAATTGATATCTCAAAGCTTTCAAGGAGGGAGATGTGATAGTTAGTGTATGTGTTTTGAGTGGCTGGTAGTGCAGTGTGTGTGTGTGCCTGTGTATGAAACGACCAGTGGACCTTGAGTGTACATGGTTGAGTGAACAGCAGTGTGTCAGGACTGTGTGTAAAAGGAAGTCAGTTTAGAGCAGCGTTTCCCAAGCCTTTAACCTATGTGTACCCCTTTTATAATTTGTGTAATGCTAAGTACCCCCACCCTCCCCATCCCCTTATTTTTTTCCACCACGCATTAATTTATTAACAGAACATAATAAGTGGGTAGTTTAAAGCAAATCAGCATAGTTACCGAGGGGCATAGCGTACCCTCTCCAAAGTCTTCCCCTACCCCTGGGGGTACGCGTACCACACTTGGGGAAACACTGGTTTAGAGAATAAGTTGCAGGAGTAGAGAGCATAAACAGAGACTAATAAAATCATTGTGTTTAGTGAAGCTCTTGTTGTTTTAGTGTCTATTACAACAGACTTGTCCATTCTTTGATGTTGTCCTCCTCTTCTTCTTCCTGGTACTGTTCCCTGAAGGAAGGTCTTTGCGAGCCCTGATGACCTTGAGTTTACGTTTTTTGGCCGTGGGTTTTTTTTTTATCGTGGGCTCCAATCGCATTATTAAACCCTTTTCTTATCTCTTCATTCGTGATGCGGTCTTTGTCAGTGACACCTGGGATCTTTGTGTAGCATCTTAGTTCCATTGCAAGGATCCTCTTATCAAGATCCGCAGCCAGCGTCCAAGATTCACATGATTCTAACGTTGCGTGACCAGGGAGCGCTTCATCGATTTTAGTGTCGAGGGCTTTGCCTTTGTCGGTCCAGATAATTTTGAGTTGCTGGAGAATGGGTTGCCTGAGTCATCAAGGAAACCAGTGACTTGGCAGAATTTAAGTCATTGGTTAACATGCATCACTAGATGCATGACGCGTAGGAGGTAATCATCTTCTTTTTTTGATCCTTGGATCTTTGGGCATCACTGAGTCCACCAAGCTCTACCTGACACTAGTTGGTGAAAGATTAAGGCGTTAATGTGCTGGCCACATGACACCCTCGTTAACCGTGGGTCACAGAAACAGATGACCTTTACATCTTCTGCCCTATAGATCGCAATGGTCTGAAAGGGGAACTTCACTCTTTACTTAAATTACTTAAATAAAATTCTAAATGTGACATAGATTATAACGCTAATCAAACGCTTCAGATAGACTTGTCAAGTTCTTTATAACGGACAATAAATTATATATGATAATCAGTTTATCATGCCGCTCTTCGAAAGTATCGTGATAATAGTGAGACAAAAAAAAAGTGATGATAATATATAACATTTTATTCTGCTACTAATTTTTTAAAAATCTTAGTTATGTAAAAATTAGGCGTACGTCTAGTTACAGATTCTTTACCTTTGTTTCTTGAGAGTGCCCCGACAAAGTGCGTTACGGTAAGACTTGGTTGTTACAAGAACTAGGTGAGATAAAATCCTTCATAAATCTAAACAAACGAAGCGACCCAGGCTATGCATAGGCAGAATCTGTAAAACGAAGTAGATCTAGGTCTAGAGCTTATGGTGTGTCACAAAACTTGATACTTAGCACCAAATTAGAACTGTAAAGCATCTGTTCACACGTGATTGTATTTGTCCAATCAGCGTCATTAGGTTTCTGTCGGTTTATTGTTCTTCCTTGTGATATAATACCATTGGACTACATAAGGCGAGGAGATTATATCTGAGCCTTTCATAAGTATTAACCTTTATTCGCAGATTTGAACAGATGTGTGTATTGATTTTAGAGATAACTAGATTATCAGAGTTTAAATTATTGACTAAGCTCGATTTGATGTCTTTTTTTAGGAGAGAGAAAGAAGGAGAGAGAGAGAGAGATATAAAAAGAGAGAGATAGAAAGGAAGAAGAGAAAGAAAAAAAAGAAACAGGAAGAGAGAGAGAGAAGGAGGAAGAAGAGAAAGAAAAGGAGAGACAGGAAGAGAGAGATAGAAAGGAAGAAGAGACAAAAAGAGAGATAGAAAGGAAGAAGAGAAAGAAAAAGAGAGACAGAAAGGAAGAAGAGACAGAAAGAGAGAGAGATAGAAAGGAAGAAGAGACAAAAAGAGAGATAGAAAGGAAGAAGAGAAAGAAAAAGAGAGACAGAAAGGAAGAAGAGACAGAAAGAGAGAGAGATAGAAAGGAAGAAGAGACAAAAAGAGAGATAGAAAGGAAGAAGAGACAGAAAGAGAGAGAGATAGAAAGGAAGAAGAGAAAGAAAAAGAGATTTAGAAAGGAAGAAGAGACAAAAAGAGAGATAGAAAGGAAGAAGAGAAAGAAAAAGAGATTTAGAAAGGAAGAAGAGACAAAAAGAGAGATAGAAAGGAAGAAGAGACAGAAAGAGATAGAAAGGAAGAAGAGACAAAAAGAGAGATAGAAAGGAAGAAGAGACAGAAAGAGATAGAAAGGAAGAAGAGACAAAAAGAGAGATAGAAAGGAAGAAGAGACAGAAAGAGATAGAAAGGAAGAAGAGACAAAAAGAGAGATAGAAAGGAAGAAGAGACAGAAAGAGATAGAAAGGAAGAAGAGACAAAAAGAGAGAGATAGAAAGGAAGAAGAGAAAGAAAAAGAGAGACAGAAAGGAAGAAGAGACAGAAAGAGATAGAAAGGAAGAAGAGACAAAAAGAGAGAGAGATAGAAAGGAAGAAGAGACAGAAAGAGAGAGAGATAGAAAGGAAGAAGAGACAAAAAGAGAGAGATAGAAAGGAAGAAGAGAAAGAAAAAGAGAGATAGAAAGGAAGAAGAGACAGAAAGAGATAGAAAGGAAGAAGAGACAGAAAGAGAGAGAGATAGAAAGGAAGAAGAGAAAGAAAAAAAGAGACAGAAAGGAAGAAGAGACAGAAAGAGAGAGAGATAGAAAGGAAGAAGAGACAGAAAGAGAGAGAGATAGAAAGGAAGAAGAGACAAAAAGAGAGATAGAAAGGAAGAAGAGAAAGAAAAAGAGATTTAGAAAGGAAGAAGAGACAAAAAGAGAGATAGAAAGGAAGAAGAGACAGAAAGAGATAGAAAGGAAGAAGAGACAGAAAGAGAGAGATAGAAAGGAAGAAGAGAAAGAAAAAGAGAGACAGAAAGGAAGAAGAGACAGAAAGAGAGAGAGATAGAAAGGAAGAAGAGACAGAAAGAGAGAGAGATAGAAAGGAAGAAGAGACAGGAAGAGAGAGAGAGAGAAGGAAGAAGAGAAAGAAAAGGAGAGACAGGAAGAGAGAGATAGAAAGGAAGAAGAGAAAGAAAAGGAGAGACAGGAAGAGAGAGATAGAAAGGAAGAAGAGAAAGAAAAAAAGAAACAGGAAGAGAGAGAGAGAAGGAGGAAGAAGAGAAAGAAAAGGAGAGACAGGAAGAGAGAGATAGAAAGGAAGAAGAGAAAGAAAAGGAGAGACAGGAAGAGAGAGATAGAAAGGAAGAAGAGAAAGAAAAAAAGAAACAGGAAGAGAGAGAGAGAAGGAGGAAGGGAGAGAAATAGAGAGAGAAATAAAGAGAGGAAGATTTATAGAAAGAAAGAAAGAGAGTGAGAGAAAGAGAGAGTGAGAGAGCTCAGTAAAAATATAAAGGGAGAGAGAGAGAGAGAGACATTATGAAAAAGGGTATGTATTGTCAGAGAAATATAATGGCGAGAAAGTGAAAAAGAGGATGAGGAAGAGAGAGGGAGAGTTAGAAGAGACAGAAAAATACCAAAGCTCGTGGGAGATAAAAAGACAGGCAGCTAGAGCTGGACAGAGAGACAAAGTTCGAGTAAGAGGGAAAGAAATGTTTCAAACACGGACAACTCATAGCTAAGTGAATTATCAACTCGAAATGGAGACACTTCCCTTCCTCTGTTGGATGGTTGCGGCCCCACGCAAAGATTTCACCATTCCTCTCTGAGGACAGTTATAAATGGATGCCCATCATAAGATAGACAATTTGTGGGCCGCCTTGTATAGAAATGCCAGGGCCGATTATGACCTCAAGTCGCCCCTGATAGCGATTTAGTGACATAATATTTCTTTTATAAGACAGATCTCGACTCTAGATACAAATTTAATTACATTTTAACTTTACCTATCAATTTGGCTGTTGGATCGATGGGGCGGCACCACACAAGATAAGTCAACCGTCTTTTTCCATTCCTCTCTGTCTTTTGCCTTGGATAGAAATCTCTTCAGCGGCAGACCCGCCCATTCATTTACGCTGTCTTCTCATCGCTTTCTCTGACTGCCTCTTCTTCTTTTTCTGGTACTGTTCCCTGAAGGAAGGTTTTTGAGAGACCTGAAAATCTTGCCCTACGCGTTTTTCGACAGCAGTAAGCAGGTTATCGCGGGGTCCAATCACTGTCATAACCCTGTCTTTAATCTCTTCATTTTTTTGATACGGTCTTTGAATGTGATACCTAGGAACCTTCTGTAGCATCTCAATTCCATTGCTAGGATCCTCCTCTCTAGCACTGCAGTCAGCGTCCAAGACTCGCAAGCATATCAGAATGTGGCTAATAGTTATCCCGAAATAACGTCATTGATCACACAGTTGTCATTGTATTTTGTCACGTATTGGACATTTCTGAAATCCAGTTGTGTGATACGCGATTCAAACTATCATCACGATAGTCCCTGGTTCAAACCCTCTCCGTCGCCTTCCTGCTGAAGGTTTGGGCTAGGATGTTATAACCTTGAATTTTGATGAAATATCCGAAACCTGAAAAAAAAAAATTCTTGCCGAAAATTCAAAAAAGATAGGTTAAGCGTTTTTTTTTTTTTTTAATTTCTATAAAGAACACACACATGCATTGACCCAAAATTTTGCTTTAGTGTTTTTCAGAGCTTTCTCAAGACAATATCTTGTTCTTTAAATAAAACGAAGTTTCTCACAGACGTATTGTATTAATTAGATTAATTAGATTCTACTTAAATATGAAAGTGTATTTAAAATACTATTTATCGTGACGTCATACATGTGACGTGGCATTGAACTACTGGTCTCTACTGCCCGCAAGTTGCGAAGTCGCAGGTCAGTGTGATTTGTCTTGGACGAAGCATCTGGACAGTGGTCAATATTGACGCTAGCTTGTGACGTATACGAAGGAGGTGTGTTTAGACGCAGCTGGCAAGACGAGAGAACCTCTGATTGGCTGACGACTTCTCACGCCATTGGTCAGTCTCCAAGACAAGTAGATTGCTAAAATAACTAAATGATGGAACCAGCCAACTCGGTCTGATTATAAGGGAAGGGAGGCAATAAATGTGAGACAAAGCAGGGGGAAATAATTGAAACTTGATGATATCAGAAATACAATACACACGCGCAATTCAGTTTGTGTTTTATTTTCTTTTTACAGTAAGAATTAAAAGAAAGATTCTGTGTGTAATTTAGTGAAGGTTGATATTTTTTTGTTCAGTGGACATTATGTCACAATCGGTACACTTATAAAAAGACATTCCTATGAATGTAAATTTTTTTTACAAAAAATAGTGTCATAACACCCACATTTAATTTTATTCCATATCAATAGCAGATATCATCGCTTTCTTATAGCACCTGTTAGCAAGCTTACTTTAGCTAGGAATATGCCATCATTTGGGGCCGGGTTGGGGTTGGCCTCTTTGAAGCCCCCTGCATATTGCGAAATATTTAATATTTAATGTAAAAAAAACCCACTCATTTGGGTCCCCTCTCAAGTTGGGGCTTGAGGGGGGGGGGTCAAATTCTCTCCCTCCCTCCCCCACCCTAGCTACGCTTTTGGGTGTGGGCGTAGTAGGCCCTATTTAAGACCATGGGTGCTACTCCACTGATCGTTGATGACAACCATTGAAGAAGAAGCCAATGATACTAACTGTGTTTGATGTTTTCATGGTGGAGGTAAATTGATGGTTTCACTGGTACAGATAGTAAGAGTGTGTTCAACACGTCCACGTGAATGCGTGTAGGCTAAAGGGTAGATGTGTGAATTCTTAGTAGAGGCGAGACCATGCGTTATAGAAGACCTCAACACTGACCTGCTACGTCACAACCTGTGGGCAGTTTAGACCAATGGCTTGTTGTCACGTCGTGCAGATCTGTGACCTAGTAACCCCCTCCCCGGTTGTGTTGTTGCAGGTCAGTGTTCAGGTCTTCTATAACGAGGACTAGATTCAGATAGAGTAAGTTGTGTACTGGACTCTGAGAGAAAGAGAGAGAGAGAGAGAGAGAGAGAGTTGGTAAATTGAGACATAGTTTGATTTAATCGAGATTGTTTTAGTAGGAAAGACTTTTTCTTATTTAAGATATATACTAGATAGTTCATGCTGAACATTGCATTTTGTGTGAGTTTATTAGATGGTCTACATAGTACTACTTGTGTGAATCAAGTTATAGCTTATAGCAGTTAGTTATAGCACAACCAGCTTTGGGAGCGCTGTGGCCTGGTGGTTAAGCACTTGGCTTCCGAATCTTGGTTCCTGGGTTTGAATCTCGGTGAAGACTGGGATTTTGAATTTCGGGATTTTTTGGGGCGCCCCTGAGTCCACCCAACTCTAATGGGTATCTGACTTTAGTTGGGGAAAGTAAAGGTGGTTTGGTCGATAGGCTGGCCACATGATACCCTGCTCGTTAACAGTTGGCCATAGAAACAGATGACCTTAACATCATCTGCCCCGTAGATTGCAAGGTCTGAAAGAGGAAAACCTTATCACAACCAGCCTTGGCAATACCCATATAAGGCGGTTTGTGCCATAATTAATAATTTTTTACAAATTATAAAGGGAAAGGATTATAAAGTAAAAAAAAATGGTCTTTTTGTTTCAAAGATGTAAAACAGACTTTTATTATTCAAAACAACAACAACAAAAAGTACAGAGCCCAACGAAACAAACGAAACAAAAGCTAGCCATGACACAAACAACATTTAAAATGTTTGCAATTATTGAAAATTAGTTTGGATGCTTATTGCGATGTGCGTCGGTTAGTTTTTAAGGAATGAGGCATTTAATCATGCGTCTTTTAGTGTCCGGACTTTCAATTTTTTGTCATTTAGTGTCCTGACATTTAAGTTTTTGTCATTTAGTGTCCTGACATTTACGTTTTGTCATTTAGTGTCCAGATATTTAACTTTTTGTCATTTAGTGTCCTGACATTAAGTTTTGTCATTTAGTGTCCTGACATTTAAGTTTTTGTCATTTAGTGTCCAGACATTTAAGTTTTTGTCATTTAGTGTCCAGACATTAAGTTTTGTCATTTAGTGTCCTGACATTTAAGTTTTTGTCATTTAGTGTCCAGACATTTAAGTTTTTGTCATTTAGTGTCCAGACATTTAAGTTTTTGTCATTTAGTGTCCAGACATTTAAGTTTTTGTCATTTAGTGTCCAGACATTTAAGTTTTTGTCATTTCGTATCCAGACTTTTAAGTTTTTGTCATTTAGTGTCCAGATATTTAACTTTTTGTCATTTAGTGTCCTGACATTAAGTTTTGTCATTTAGTGTCCTGACATTTAAGTTTTTGTCATTTAGTGTCCAGACATTTAAGTTTTTGTCATTTATTGTCCTGACATTTAAGTTTTTGTCATTTATTGTCCTGACATTTAAGTTTTTGTCATTTATTGTCCTGACATTTAAGTTTTTGTCTTTTCGTGTCCAGACATTCATTCGTTTTATATTATAATCTCAAATGTAACATTTTCAACTCAAATTATGATAATTTTAGAACAAGTAACACGTTTTTATGTAAAATAGTTTTCACCACATTATTGTTACAATAATAGTACATAAAGTAGTCGAAATACCATAATTACAGGCATAGCTTGGCTTGCATTAAACACTCAGCTCATATACCTGACCTTGAAGAACTAATTTAATATATCTTGTGATTGTATATGGCAGAACATGTTGGCTGAAACAGATGTAGACCTGGTCAATGTAGATAAGATAGCCATCATTGGTCATGAGGATGTCCACAGTGCTAGTTTTGTTCTCTATGAATGTAGTGCCGCTTATCGGCACTGTCACATTAGATATTCCCAGTGAATTTTGACGAGTCGTTGCCACTACTTTGTTTCTTTGAATAGCCACTATAAGCGGATTGTTGGCGTAGGTCGTCTTCGATAATGAGGAGTAATCATCAAAATGCAAGAAAACCACAAGAAGAATTCGAGAATTATATAAATATGTGAAACGAATCTGAAAAGAAAAATTAAGAATACAAAAAAAAAGCAAATATTTAATAACGTTACATAGAGAGTTTGTGTTATCACACAAACTCATAGAACGCCCCCCCCCCGCCTCCAACCCAATATTAGCGGATCCAAAGGGATGGGGGTGGAAAGGGGCGATTGCCCGCACCAAGTTCGTCCGACCGCCTCCCCCACCCAGTGGGGGCGGGCGAATTCTTATACAGAAATCAAACGATTTGTATTAAAATTCTTTGCTTATGTTAATAGTGTATACTAATTATTCATATTTCACACAATGATGTTGGAGTATGCAGCCCCATTATCTGGTATGTTGGCCTCTTTGGTGCGTGAACAATTGCGTCAATCTCGCCGTCGGACCGTAACCCTTCCAGTGGGGGGGGGGGGGGCGGTCCAATATTTTTTTTTGTAGAAATCACTGTTTCACAGAATTAGTTAATCTATATCATATAAGATAAATATTGATGTTTTAACAAATCTTTATATCAAGTCGTTCCCTTCTGGCATGTTGGCCCATTCACTGGGTTGGACAGCGATTATATCTACTGCTTTTCCCAACCAAACTCTTAGAATGGGGAGGGGAGGTGCATTTTTTATGCAGAAGTAGTAGTTTGTGGACACAATCAGTTGAATATCTAAATAATACAATTTTTTTATAATGTCTCTATCCTTCTGGTATGTTAGCCAATTCAGTGGCGTGAAGGGGCGCATTACATCTACTGCCCTCCCTACTTTAATCATCAACGTGATTGACTACTTCACATATCTGGGTAGTATAGTATCAAATGACGCCTCACTTTCAAAGGAAGTTAATAACCGTATGGCCAGGGCCAGTAGCGCTTTTGGGCGCCTTCAGGCGAGAGTTTGCGGAATAAATCGCTACACCTGCCTACAAAAAATCAATGTCTACCAGGTGGGGGTTCTCTTGACCCTTCTTTATGGATCTGAGACATGGACTCTATACAGAAACCAACTAAGACTTCTTGAACGCTTTCACCAAAGATGCTTGCGTTCCATCATGGACATACGGTGCCAAGGCTGCACTACAAACAGCGATGTCCTTGCGAACGCCGGTATGGACAGCACAGAGGGACTTCTTATGGTCCGACAGTTAGACTGGGTAGAACACGTGTCCCGTATGGGGGACGAACGTATGCCAAAAGCAGTCTTTTTTTGGTGAGCGAAAAGGCGGTCGACGTAACAGAGGTGCCCCACGGAAACGCTTCAAAGACCAGCTTAGGTGCCAACTTGTCTTAGCTGACATAGAAGATAGCACCTGGCTACATGCTGCCTCAGAACGAGACAGCTGTAGGTCAGTCACAAAGGCCAAAAGAAAATCCGCTGCCGAGGATTGACGCAGACGGCGAAAAGAAAATCTATCAACCACCTGCGGACAATAATTATGCTTGCCTTGGGAGTGTCAAAAAATGTAGATCACAGTTGGCGCTGCGCATCCACGGGAAATACTGCATTCCTCACTAATCTTCGGACTCGAAGACAATTCTTATTATTATAATTATTATTATTATTATAAAAGAACGAGTATTCATTCTCTGGCGCAGCCAGGGTCGAGTTTCGTTAAAGGGAAACAAAATTCATCGTAGTCCCTTTATCAGTTTTCACCGAGGAATTTTCTTGTGATGTGGCAGGTCTGCAGAAGTACCGCCCTCTGACAGGCAACGAGAATGTTCCTAGGAACATTATTATTATTATTATTGTTATTAAATATTACATTAATTTCGTCGCCAAATAGGTTTAGAAGTCTCATTATCGATAATAGTTTTTTAATGTGAAAAACAACGCCACAATGATTCAATGAAATCGCTCTTCTGACTATTTATACATTTAGACTTCTTTCCGAAAGAATTAGTTGCTTCATTACCGATTTTTCATTTACAAAAGCTATGAATCTACAATGTACACACATTTTTTAGAATCGAGTGGTTTGTGTTTTTAAAGACATAGGACTAGATCTGTTGTTATTTCAAAACAATACTAGGGCTTGGCGTATTTAAAACAGTGGCGTAACTAGAAATTTGCCATCATTTTGGTGGCCCAGGGTTGGGGGGAAGGGGCTTGACTTCTTTGTGGGAGGGGGCCTGCATTTTGCGTAATATTTTAAATTTATGTTAAAAACATTCATTTTGTGACCCCTTCAAGTGGATTGCCCTGTTTTTTTTTAAATTCTCCACCTCGCCCTAGCTACGCCTCTGTATTTAAAACTTACTTTGTACTATGTTTGAAATAAAGCTAATGCTTTCTGTTAACAGTAGATATGACACCAGAAAAACAGACACATTAATTTAAGAAGAAAAAAAATTAAGAGGTCGCTTTCAGAGTCAAAACTATTCTGGTATGAGTTAATCATTGGAAGCTACTGAATTTGTAAAGAGTGTTCTAGCTTTTAAGATCAAACTATGACAGAAGTTTACAAATAACAATTAGCGGCTTCTGAAAGCACAAAATTACACACATAAACTCATGGGCGTCACTGATGTAGGCACAGTTTTGTAACAAATGAAAGTAAAAAAGGACAAAATTCGATTTATCCTTTTCAAGTCGTTTTATGTAATCTATCTTTCAATATCGGGGGTCGCGGTGGTTAGGCACTTGGCTTCCGAACCAGGGGTCCAGGGTTCAAATCTCGGTGAAGACTGGGATTTAAATTTTTGGGATGATTTTTATTGCGCCCCTGAGTGCTGAGTCCACCCGATTCTAATGGGCACATGACTTCAGTTGGCGAAAGTAAAACCGGTTGGTCGTTGTGCTGGCCACATGACACCCTGCTCGTTAACCGTTGGCCATAGAAACAGATGACCTCAACAACCTCTGCCCTGTAGATCGCAAGGTCTAAAAGGGGAACTCAATTTTACTTTTCTTTCAATATTAATATTCAATATAATAATAATATGATATTAAATAAACAAAACTACATACCAAAGACCCAACGGTTAGTCCGTCTGGTACGGATACAGTACGGCTATAGAAAACAATATTAGTTACAAATGTTTCATTGACCTCCAGCAAATGTTCAAAAGGCCATGAGAACACTTTCTCGGTACTGTAAGACAGATTCTCTATCAGGTCACCAGGACAGAGTGAGCACTTGTTGATCTTACTTAAATATTCAAACGCGGCGCAAGTTTTCATAATTACGCACGCCTGGGCGCAGGACAACTTGGTATGGCTGGTTGTGGTCAACATTGTGGTCTCGTTACAGCCCACTGGTTCTAGATTTTTCTTGTCCACAAATCTCACCTCACAGAAATCGTCTAAAAAACTACACATGGAGCCATCAGTGTAGAGGAGATCTCTGTGGCAATGGAAAAGTCCTATATAAATCAGAGTCAATTTTATCATGTCTTGAATTAGTTGCATAAATAGTTTGACTCTATTTGAATATAAATTCGATACATGAAATTGTATATGCCGTGCCCTCCGTTCCTACTACAGTGGGTTTTTCTTTTCATCTACATAAAAAGGAGAAAAAAAAGGTCAGTGAAGTATGCATTTCATATTTCAATTCATTGAAAAAAAAAAAAAAAAAATTTTTAGGTTAAATTTTTTACTGTACCCTTTAAATTTCATTGTAACAAATATATAGATACCCTACAGATCCACTACAGATCCATTTAAAACAGAGGCTCTGACTAAGGCAAAAGACAAAGAGGATTGGAGAAAGATGGTCGACAAATCTTGCATGGTGCCCCAACGGTCCAACAGACTAATGGATAGGTAAAGGTAAAATAAAAAAAACAAGTGCGCAGTAATAGTCTATAATATATTTTTCTAATTTCACCTACTGATCTATCAAGAGATCTAAATAACTGCCTAACGGATTCGCATAAAATTTGTACACACATTTCCTTAACCTCTTTGATGTTCCCTAATATAAAAAAAAAACGTTTTAATTTATTTGTAGACTGAACGCCGCGTTTCGCGAGAAATCGCAAGCTTTCTGTTAAAAATGTGTATTTAATTTTCGGTATTTCCCCCAAAAGGCAGCAGCGTATAAAACTTCTGTAATTTTTATATTATTGTTTAGCCTTTCCTCTTCCGTTGTCCCCTAAATTAGGAAATAGCTGCATAAATGCGTGTGTACTAAGGTGATAAAGACAATGTTATATCAACCACAGACCTGTATATATTATATCTAGACTAGAAAACGAAAAAATTCTTATCTGCGATTGATCAACTCACAGACCTATATATATATATATATATAGATTGTTATGTATTAATCACAAAACTATATATTCACGCAAATTCGTGAACTAAAGCCATTTCCTGTTACTTTCCATTATGATAATAACTGGAAATCCTAGATCAAAATAATTCACGTCCATTGATTGTAGTTGTCTTATGTAGGCCTACATTTAAATAGATTGATTTGAAGATAGTTTACTTCCTAGTCCAAACCTCCCGCAGGACCACGGGGGATGGGAGCGGGCAGGGTTTGAACCCTCGACCGTCGATAAATCCGAACGACAGTCCAGCGCACAAACCGCACGACCATGTATCTGAAAATTGCAAAATAATAATTATGAGACGAGAGTGCTCTTATTTTCAATGTCTAATTACTAGATCTAGATCTTAACATTAAATTGTGTGTTACATAGGTTAGTTGAAAAAAAACAACTTTACTTCTTATAACCACTTTACAAAACAAAGTTTTGTTACATCTTTTTAAAAGTTTTTCACGACATTTTTTTGTAGTGTTACACGACCTCCATGTACAGTATAAATATTATACACATATAGGTCTGTGATATCAAATTTTTTTTGGTTCCATAACTCACCATTGTGGACATTTCAAAAAACCTAACCTAAATTATTATTTGCGTTTTTTACTCGGTATTGTGTCATCTAAAAAAAAAAAAGAAATATTGTGATTGAATTTTATAAATAGTAATCGCTTATGTGACCCACCTTTTGAATATAGCGAAACAATAATGCTACGAAATATCTTTCATCGCTCACTCTCTTTGTCTCGAAAAAAAAGACTGTAAGTCTAGAGCAGGGGTGGGCAACCTTTTTGCAGCGGGGGCCGCATGAAAAAAAATTTGGGAATGGTGGGCTGCACATATATATATATATATATGAACTTAGCTAACTGTGTATAATGTCTTTTAATTCATATTTATACTGTATTATACATTCTTTTTTTCACACTCCCTAATTGACGAATGACAACAAGAGTTATCAATTTCTGAAACCAATTTTACGACTTTTTTTCTAAATTTGCTATTGTGTTTTTACATCACAACCTTTAACCCCAAACGTACAGTTTACTTTACTTAATGTAAAGTATTTAACTGTTTACAATCGTTCGTAATGTTCCAGAACTATGAAACTAGTTTACTAGTTGCTATCCTTGTTACTGCTGACAAATTATTGTCAGTCTACATCAACCTTTAATTACACCTTATTTCTGTAGATGTCCGCGGGCCGTATAAAACAATTCGGCAGGCCGCAAGTGGCCCGCGGACCGTAATTTGCCCACCCCTGGTCTAGACTTATTATCTTTTCTATTTTGATACATTAGAATTAGTTGTTTTTTTATTTAGTCAGCGTCTAAATGGAATCGGAAGTGACGTAGGGCAATTTTTTTAAAATTATTTTTAACTTTATTTAGATGAAAAGAAAGAAAACACAGGAAAACCTTTTTTTCTGTGATACTTTTAATTATACTTAACATATAGAATGCGGCCTTTTGGAAGGGGGGGGGGGGGGGAGGAAATATCGAAAATAAAAAATAAAATATAAAGTTTTGATAGAAAGTGTGTTTTTTTTTTTCGCGAATTAAGTTGCTAAGAATGTGAATCTGCCAAAACCATGTCTTTTTGAAAGTTTAGGAATTAAAAAGAACCTGTGAACGAAATTTCTTGCTAATCTGAACGACAGTCGATAAGATCTATTGATCAATCAGTCGGTTGCAACTTACACATATATAATAGATTTTGTGAATACCTAAATAGTAAGAACGCCAACAAAATTTACACCAAAAAACAACAACATCTCTTTGAAAGTATTCAAGAAGTCCAACACCAAAATATATTTAATACGTGAATTATTAAATCCAATAAATTTATTTTATGTCCAAATGGTCACATCACTACATATAAATTAAGTATTCAAAAAGTTATAACTTTATCTCTATATTTTACACTTTTTCCCCTGACAGACGATACCAATGTTGATTCCACCTGAATGTGGTAAATAATTACGGAGAGAAAGCGTTAATATCTAAATACAGAAACACAAGGAACAGCAAGGTCATTTAGCCCCTTATAAAAAAGACGTTTAGCATTTACAATATAGCTTTATATGTAATATTTCAATGACTCGTTCACTACACCAAAATACATGTCCTAGCTCGGGCTACAAATAAAATCTTAACACAAACTCACCATATTTTAAAGATACAAAATGAGCCTCTTGTCTGAAAACCACCGAAGCACCGTCGTCTCTATATTTCACAAAAGGATACACCCGTTGACCCGTGAGAGCTGACGTCTGCACTTGTTAAGCGACGGAAGCCAGGCTCATTTCATTTTCCTGTAGCATTTTCTTTTGTTACCATCACGTCCAGAGAGTTGGTCAATAATTTTGTTATGTTTTTTAATTTCTATTTTAAATTACTTCATGGTTTATATCTGTAAAAAGTTTTTAACAAATTTGTTATTCAAAATTAAAATATTTTCAATTAAAAGCTTTAGAAATATAAAGGATTGATAATAATAATAATAGTAGTAATAATAATAATAATAATAATAATAATCATAGTAATAATAATCACAGTAATAATAATGATATTATTATTAATAATAATAATAATAATGATATTATTAATAATAATAATAATAATAATGATATTATTATTAATAATATTTTTATTATTAATAATATTATTATTAATAATAATAATAATTAATAATAATAATAATAATAATTAATAATAATAATAATAATTAATAATAATAATAATTAATAATAATAATAATTAATAATAATAATAATTAATAATAATAATAATTAATAATAATAATAATAATTAATAATAATAATAATAATAATAAATAATAATAATAATTAATAATAATAATAATTAATAATAATAATAATAATTAATAATAATAATAATAATTAATAATTAATAATAATAATAATAATTAATAATAATAATAATTAATAATAATAATAATTAATAATAATAATAATTAATAATAATAATAATTAATAATAATAATAATTAATAATAATAATAATTAATAATAATAATAATTAATAATAATAATAATTAATAATAATAATAATTAATAATAATAATAATTAATAATAATAATAATTAATAATAATAATAATTAATAATATAATAATAATAATTAATAATAATAATAGTTAATAATAATAATTACAAATAATAATAATAATAATTAATAACAATAATAATTAATAACAATAATAATTAATAACAATAATAATTAATAACAATAATAATTAATAACAATAATAATTAATAACAATAATAATTAATTAATAATAATAATAATAATGATAATGCCAGAGAAGGAATATTAATTGTTTTTGGCATAATTCTAACAATAATTAATACGAGCAGATAGCCGTGTTATGCTACTGTTGAAACCCCATAATATAGACAGTGGCGTAGCTAGGGTGGGGGAGGAGGAGGAGAATTAGAAAATCTCCCGTGCCCCCACTTGAGGGTAGCCCCAAATGAGTGTTTTTTACATTAAAAATTATATATTAAACAAAATGCAGGGACCCCAAAGAAGGTCGGCCCCCTCCGGGTCCCCAAACGATGGAAAATTTCTAGCTACACCCCTGAATATAGAGTATGCACAAACACTTCTATTCCCATCAATTGAAGATTTCTCGTTTACCTGCATTCTAACTCCCCCCCCCCCCCACACACACTACCTTTAAATGAAACACCTCTCCCCCAGCTAGTCACTTTCCGGCCTTTATATATGCAATAGAACAGCCAGCATTAAAATAACATCACATTTTGTGTGTGTGCGTCCTACAGCAGAAAGCCCTCATTTCCACTAGCTTTTATGCCGCCCCATTTTCAATAAAACTACCAATTCGACAATCTCCTTTTTGGGGAGTGTTACATTTAACTGGAACGGCACGATTTAAAATGCGCTCCCAAAATCACATTATTACACATTACATTACACATTATTATTATTATTATTATTATTTTTACGTTAGAAGAGTCAAGTTTTGTTTAAGAGAAACAAAATTCATTGTAGTCCTTTTATCAATGTCCATTGAGGAATTTTCTGGGCGCTAGGATTAAGGCGATGTCATCTGCATACATGCTGCTATTGATTTTTCTTGGAAGGTTTTGGTTTCGATCATTAATGTATATTAGGAGTGCTAGGGACAGAACTGTATTAATTTGAGAAAAAGGCCTAGTCCCCTGACTTTAAGGAATGCTTTTTCCAAGTCAACCCAGACAATGGTTGTTGGCTTCTATCCTTGAAATCTACCTTTAAACTCCTGTGTGATGAAGTCGATTTGGTCCTCTGTAGATCTACCTTTTCTAAAGCCAGCTTCAATCTCCTGAGTGATGAAGTCGATTCGGTCCTTTGTAGATCTACCTTTTCTAAAGCCAGCTTCAATCTCCTGTGTGATGAAGTCGATTTGGTCCTTTGTAGGACTACCTTTTCTAAAGCCAGCTTCTATCTCCTGTGTGATGAAGGCGATTTGGTTCTCTGTAGATCTACCTTTTCTAAAGCCAGCTTCAATCTCCTGAGTGATGAAGGCGATCTGGTCTTCTGTAGATGTACACTTTCTAAAGCCAGCTTGGACTACAGTAAGTAGATTGTTTGATTCAAGTATCCAAGTGAGTCTGTTATTTAAAACCATTTTTTCATATGTTTGCATGTACAGCTGGTGAGGCTAATTGGGCGGTAGCTGTCTAGCTTGTTTCTTTGTTTGCCATGCTTTAGTGTGGGGATCATGATGGGCACAAAATTTATTGGGCACAATAATAATAACAATAATAATAATAATAATTAGTTTCCTTTCTACGCAAATATGACGCAACCCCTCTGAACCTACACAATGCTGATGTCAATCTCGGTCTGGACGACGTAGGGCATGAGATTCGCCAATGGGGAGAAAAAAACACTCCACGGAAAATTTCCGGCTTTATTATATGGGGACATCGACAAGGTTGCTTCCTTAACATGGCTCAAAGCAGGTCATCTCTACCCTGAAACTGAAGGCAATACAGCAATACAGGACAGAGTAATCAGGACAAAAAATTACGAGAAGCATATCCTGAAACTCAATGTTGTCGACAAATGCCGAAAATCTGGAAATGTGGGCGAGTCGATTGAACACATTATGGCAGGATGTCCAGCCCTATCAGAATCAGCCTACCTAGGTCGCCATAACCAAGTTGCAAAGTTAATACACCAACACCTGGCTTTGACGTACAATTTGATCGGTAAGGACACTCCTCCTTATTATAAATACTCTCCTCAAGAGGTTCTCGAGTCTACTGAACATCTGCTGTACTGGGATAGGCCTATTCTGACCGACAAAACGGTAGATTTCAATCGCCCGGACCAGCTGTTCGTCGATAAAAAAGAAAAAACAGCTACCATTATCGATATCGCCGTACCACTGTCTCATAATTTAAGAAAAACTGAGATAGAAAAACAAAGAAAATATGGGAACCTAGGCTTGGAGATTAAGCGTCTATAGAAATTGTCCAAAATAACAATATACCCCATTGTTATATCAACCGAGGGGATTATAACAACTGACCTCACTGACCTCACAGACACCCTAACCCTTAACATTTCTAGAAACATCCTCTTTGCCTGTCAGAGGGCGGTACTGCTGCAGACCTGCCACATCACCAGAAAATTCCTCAGTGGAAACTGTTAAAGGGACTACGATGAATTTTGCTTCTATTTAGCGAAACTCGACCCTGGCAGCGCCAGAGAATGACTACTCGTTCATTTTTAACATAATAATAATAATAAAATGAAATTAAATTACTTTTTCTCTTTTAACCTTTAAATTTTTCAAATGAATTTTTATTAAACATAAGTCCTTTTTCAATTTCAAGTTGTTTATATATATACATATATATATATATATATATATATATATATACATATATATATATATATATTCATTAAGTGAAGTTCCCCTCTCAGACCTAGTGATCTATGGGGTAGATGATGTAACTTTTTCTATGGCTCATGCGAAGGGGGGGGGGGGGGAGGGGAGTTGATTTTTAAATTTCACTACTTCAAACAATCAAAACAAGACTATGGCTTGAATATTCCTGATCCATTAGTGAATTCGATGGTGGCCCCCTTCTGAGTTTGTTTGATAACACAAACTTTCTATGTAATCTTGTTAGATTTTGTTTTTTGAACATTTGTTAATCTTCGTATTCATCACGGCTTAAGTGGGACGCTTCTTAGCTTCGTGTGACATCAAATGATGAAAAATCTCTGGGTTACATGGTATTGATTAGGACTTAGTAAAACGTCCGCACATTTCCGTGATCGATTTGAAAACACTGCTTTGGCGTTGTTATGTTATTGTTTTGTTATGTTGTTGGCTGTTACTGTTTATGTCTGTAACGATGAGCTCAAAGCTCAAGTACTGGGTATTTATACGATAAAGTAACATACCAAAACACAACTTATTCAAGATAAAAAATAACTTTTTAAGATCCAAACTACTTTTCCGAAAATAATGGCACAATCTGATGTCTCAAGAACTTATAAGCAATAGAAAAAAAAGAATAATTTTTAAAAACGAAAACTTTTTTAAGGGAAGGAACCGCTAAGTATAGGCAAAAGCATCTTAAAATGACGGGGTTTACCTCCCTTTCTGTTATGTAAAAACCAAAATAATTAATTATTGGTTAATTTTTGGTTTTATTCGTGCACTGTTATCGACTATGAATAATTATGCAATGTTTCAATTTGATCCCAGATTGGGAAGTGGGAGGATAAAAAAACGTCAAAACGTAATAAAGGGACTGAATCCATATATATTTATGCATCCACATCTCTCATTAGGTAGCATTTATTTCATTTATTTAACTCTTCCATCCTGTAAACATTTTCAATGTTCCAAGGGACATTATTCATTTTTCTTATTTGTATTTCACTATCCTGTCTTGATTAAACTTAAATAACTTGTTTATTTGTTATCGGAAAATGTTATAGTTGGTATAGAGTTAAAGAAGATTGCATGCTCTTTTTACACATTGCAAATTAATGTTTATAAAACCAAACATTAATATAATTTAATGGGGTCAAATCGCTGGCTTCGTCTAGAGAGAAAGAGCTAAATAATTGTGTCCTATTCTGTGATCGCGACCCCATTGGGGATCAATTGACGATTTGCCAGGGGTCACCTTTCGACCATCGAAAATATGGATTGTTTTTTTTTTGTCTATTCTTCTATCACTGTATGCGTGTGTTTGGAAGGGGGGTCGCGGAAGTGTTTGGGATTGTAAAAAGGGGTCGCCGAGCTTAAAAGGCTGAGAACCGCTGGTCTAGAGAGTATAATTCTATTAAAATACAAATGTGCAAACATTAATAGTTGAAGGTTTAGAGTTAGTGTGAAAATCAAAGAGAGATAGAAAGAGAGTCTCAAAAAGCAAGGCGAAACTTATCATAAAAAAAGCTAGAAAAAGAAAACATTTAAATACCATTAAAACAAATAATTTTTTAGTGTAACAAATTTTATTACATCTCCGGAAAAAAAAACAACAAAAAAAACAAAAACAGAAAAGACAAAATACAAGCAGATACCCGTGCTGCCCAACGGTGGAATCCCCCCAAACACAGAATGTGTACATACATTTCTTAGGACCATCAGTTGTAGCTTTCTCGTCAGCGGGCATTATAACCACCACACACACTCACACACACAATTTTTTTTTAAAAATAAGCAACTCTCCCTCAACAGCGCACGTTTCGGACCGTGTTTATTCAATGGAACAGCCAGCCATTACAATAACTTCACATACCTTTTTTTTTTTTTTTTTTTTTTGGCCTCCTAAATAGAAAGCCCTCATTCCCAACCTCTGTAAAATGTTTGTTTGTTTGACATATTTCGGATGTTCCTTCAGAGTTGAAAATATCTACTTCCTAGTCCAAACCTTCCACAGGACGACGGGGGATGGGCGCGGGCAGGGTTTGAACCCTGGACCATCGATAAATCTGAACGACTCTCCAGCGCGCAAGCCGCACGACCAGGCAGCCATGAGCTTTAACCCCCCCCCCCCCCCCTTTTTTAAATAGTTTTTTTTAATCCCTAAAATTCTGCTCCAGCAAAAATAAAAAATTAGGCTACATTACGTTTTTTTATAGACCACGCTATGTGGGGAAAATGGATCTCATTCACCAATCGTAAACAAACAAGATTGAGCCACGTGATTCTCTATCTCTTGTATACAATTTACGATCTAAATTTTAATCAACAATGGTTATCACGTGACAGATTTTGTTCGTTATTTAATCAATGTTATCACGTGTCCGTTTGTTTTTGGTGAATGGGGTCCAGTAGTGATTATCAGTCAGTCATTGGAACTTTGAATCATATATAGTTAAAATTAGTTTGATATGGATATTCAGAATAGTAAATAACTCATTTTTATGCTAAATCTGTTATTAGGATTGATTCTTCATTCGAAAAAATAATAAGGTCGGTAACAAAAGCCTGGAAACGGATCCGAAAACGTCCAAAGCGATTTCCTAGAAATTTGACAGTTTCACTACTACTCTCATGATTAACATTACTAGCTATTACTATATAAATATTATCTTCTATGAAATAAACTTGGTCTTGACAATCTTGAATAGACACATGTCAACGGGTATTTCCGCAAGTCTTAATGAGCGTATAAAGTAGACGTTTAGGAACATTTTGCGCACCATCTTCTATGTCTGGAACTGTAGACTTCACAATAAACTCGAATCTTTGTATGTAAAAATAATCACTCTTACAAAAAAAAAGTCATCAGTTTTGAAAAGGAGGAATTGTCTTTGAAAAAAACAACAACTTTAAAAAAAAAGTTTACTTGTTTCAATGTTTCTATATAAAGTCTTAAGAAATTAAAGTAAATCCTTTCTTGTTTATACTTTGATTTTCAACTGTTTTTGTATCATTGCTTGTATATACGAATCTCGCAGGATTCAGCCCCGTCGCCTCAGCGTGGCGCCTCCGTGGAAACGTCTAGTAGTGGAACTAGATAGGCTAAGAACGGAAAGCGAACCAGGCCCCTGCAGGATACCCTGGTTGAGCTTTTTTTTTTTTTTTAAATCTCACTCCGGGTGGGAATGGAACAAAAGCCATCAATCCAACCCAACAAATCCGTCACACCGTTCCACAAAGGGGGGCCGTTAATTGGAGTGGCGGTTACAGTATAGGAATATTGATGCAATTTCATTTTCAATTATAATATTTACATCGACTTAAAACTCAGCTGTAATTTGCTTAAGTATGTAATAAGAACTTAGTTGTTTTTACAGACATCTTTATGACACTTCGATCCTTATACATTGATTTCATGAATCGGTGCTCTAAGATTGATACTAATATATCTAGTTATAGTAGTTGGCATAACATGCTTGGCGATTCTCTGGTAATCTTGGTTCATATACATCAGGTAGCCATCAGTGGACACCAGGATGTCCAAATTGACTTTAGCGTTTTTGTCAAAGGTAGAGTTTCTCGGCGACGATGTTGTAGATGGCTCGTAGGTAGAGTTAAGACGGGCCCAAGTTGAAATATTGTAGAAGCTGAAACTTGAAATTAGAGAGCAGTTCACACTGGTTGTAGCAGTCGAGTTTTGACAAAACTGGATCTGAAGTCCACCACGGGTTGTTTCAAAAGAATATATCAGTCGCACCTGCAACAGAAGATGTTAGATAATATTACCAAAGATACATAACTAAAGATTTAGCACGCGCTTGTTAAATTGTAAGAGCAGTGATCTGATATTTAATTCAACTGAGCTGTTTTACATTCTTAAAGCCAGCGGTTCTCAACATTTTTTAGCTCGGCGCCCCCTTTTTTACAAAGATTTATATCAACTCTGACCGTCCCTCTGTCTGTCTGGTAAAAAGTTTGAACATATTTTTTCTCCGAGTTCCCATTTCCGAATCAAGTTGAAACTTAACACAATTGTACATGAAGCCTGACAAGACTTGAATCAATCTGAAAAAATTAAACTATTAGTTAATTATTTGTTGAAATTTTAGTATTTTGTTTGATTTCAAAGTAAGGGAAATATATTAATGAGAAATGTTGATTTATATAAATGTATATCAGTTATGTCCGGACGTGCGTAAACACAAAAAATTTAATATTACGTAAATTCCCTATTTCTTCCATGTCACGTGGTTGTGTTGTTTACATTAATGGCTGCCTGGTCGTGCGGTTTGCGTGCAGGATTGTCGTTTGAATTTATTGTTGGTGCATGGTTCAAACCCTGCCCGCTCCTATCCCCCGTCGTCCTGCGGGAGGTTTGGACTAGGAAGTAAACTATCTTCAACTCTGAAGGAACATCCGAAACACGTAAAGCATTTTACAAAACATTTTACAATGGCCTCATTGATTTCATCCTAATTTAAATATGAAACTAGTCTAGATCTAAAGTATGTTACACTAATTCACTAATTGATATGATTATTCAGTAGATCTTCTAGACCTAGGCTAGTACTAGATCTAGATGCACATTTTATCATAGGGAGACATTGCTAATTGACATGTATTAGATCATAACCCCGTGACTTATTTTAAAGTAGGTCAGAGGTTCTAAACAAGTCCATTGAGCGTTTGAAAGCAGAATTCTATCGACTGCGACATCAATCCGCAAATGACCATTTAAAAAAGTACCTTCAAACCAATTTTGTCTGGTCGTGTAGTATGTGCGATGGACGGTCGTCTCGATGGTCATGGGTTCAAACCCTTTTATACACCAAGACTTTCTAAAGTTGATCAAGATAAAAAAAATATTGTTAGAACTCTGGTGGTGATGCGGATAGGTGTTGTAGTGTTTGTGTAGTCAGCCGACACAAATCGTCCCAGGCCGGCACTAGACGAGAGGTCAACCGTTAAGATAGGAAGCGGTCAGGTTCAGATGTCCGTGACAGAACATTACCACCATTACTTTAGTCATTAGTGTGACGTGTTGACTACTGTTGACAAAGGCACAGCATTGGCTGTAATTTAACCCTTTCTCCCCGTAATTATTTTTCCACGTTCTGAAGGAATTCTTCATTAGCTCATTACTATTTCACTACCCATGTTATGACTGGCTTTGTCCTATCAGCAAATATTGTATTTGGTATAGAATTAAAGGGAAATGCATGCTGTTTTTATCTAAAAGTCAAGTATAAAATATCAAACTTAAATTAATGAGGTCAAAATCAACGATTGTATCGTCGATTTGGAGGGAAAGAGTTAATGGACATTAAAGTATTACTTTTCTTTGAAGCACTGAGTAGTCAAGTTGTTTCAGGTGGTAGTGTCATATGGTGCAGGTTGCAGAGAGCCTGCATAGTGACAGTCTTACTATGTCATGAAAATAACAAACAAGCAAAATATTTTTTTTTTAAATACTTATTAGACAAAGGAAGCTAATCTAAAGGGGAAGAACTCCGCACTTAAAGCTATATCTGTCAACAATGAATAAGCTATTTCCCTTATTCAATATCAAACAAAATAGTTGATTCATCATCATCATCATCATCATTGGCCTCCTTCAGTCGTAGTACGACTATGGTTCATCTCAGAGCACACTTCCTCATGTGGCTGTGGAGCCCTATTTTGGAGAGACACTCCCGTCCACAGATAGCGCAGGTTAAGGTGGCTTTGCTTCGGTGGTAGAGGAGCTGGCCATTTTCCGGACTGTACGTTTTTCTTCCTGAGCTGAGACCCATGTACTTTCACTGTCCATAGCTTTCTTGGTCACTGTCTCTCTCCATCTAATGCGGTCAAGAGCTATATTTGATTATCGATAATTAATTGACCAATTTGGGTATTTTTTTTTTATTTATTCATGGTTCGTAAGGTAAAACAATAATTGTATAAGGTTTCAACTTGATCCGAGAATGCGGGAGGAAGACAAAACGATAACAATTATTTAAAGGAACTAGACCCAACAAATTTAGCCACATATGCGAATACTGAAGCATTAGTTTCCCTTGTTGGTATCAAACAAAATAATTAATTAACAGTAATTAATTGATTCATTGGTTAATTTTTTATTGATTCATGTCTTGTCTATGTCAATGAATAATTATGCGAAGTTTCAACATGATCCGAGAATGGGTGTGGGAGAAAAAAAACTTTTTAACAGACAGACAGACAGATTGATAGAGGCTTTAAAACAAATAACATAAAAACTATTTTTAAAAAACAAAACTTCCTCCTTTTTGAAGGAAATTTAAAAAATAATACACCACAATAATATTTATAACAGAGAAATTTAAAAACAAAAAATTTAACTGTTTGAAATGTCTAAGTAGGAAAAATGTTTCAGCCGTTTGACGCACGGTTTTGGCGCAGCAATTCTGTCGAAATGATTGATTTGGAGCAGCCTTTTTGGTGCAGCGATTAACTTTGATACCATCAATCCGTCCTTGTGTTTAAACACATTTTTGTTTCATATTATATAATCCAATTATGTCCAACATTTTTTTTAAAGCTTATATCAACTCACTCTGTCTGTCTGTCTGCCTGGTAAAATGTTAGTACACGTTATTTCTCCCACACCCAATTTCGGATCAAGTTGAAATTTTGAACAATTATTTCTTTTAACAGAGAAAACAAGAATCAATGTACAAAAATTAACTCATTAACTATTGATAATTTTTTTTTTGGTATCGAATAAGGGAAGGAAATTGTACTTGACTAATATGGTGATTGAAGTCATATTAGTACTATTTATTTTTTGTAGAGAGAAATAGGTCGACGCTATAAAGTTTGAAACTTGCAAAACATAACCATAAACCTATTGTCATAGGCCTAAGATTTTCCCTGGCACAGTGGTCGGTCTCTTGATCTATGTATGCTTGAACCCTGGAGTTAAAATTCAGGTCGTTAATTTTTTTTCTTTTTTAAAATGTATTTAAAAAGCGATCACGGTAACATTTACACAGTTACCCCTTTCTTTCCCCCCCCCCCCCCACACCGCTTTTCCACTTGGTTCAGACAAGTGATAGGATCATAGCTTATTGAGAAAGTAAAAACTTATGAAATCGCGCCAAACAAAAACGGTAACAATATTTGTAATCACACAGATTTATTATTGTAAGACTATTGCAAAATGAATTACGTAATTGAACCAAACTAATTGATACAACTACACTTAATATAAAAGTTAAAAAAAAATTATTATTAAATATTTTCTTGTTTAGTCTTTAATTAACGGGAAGTAGCTTCACACACAAAAAAATTGCCGTCTAAAAATCCGAACCAAAATGCACATGAGCCCGATAGAGCCCTCGGGTCGTAGTTTTCGCATCACAGAATTACTACACGTTAAAAAATCACGATAGGTATTTGTAATATCTTAGTGAATACTAGTAAGATAGATAATACATTTAGAAAACTACATACCAAAGATCCAACGGTTAGTCCGTCTGATACAAATATTTTACGGCTATTGAGCGTAGTTTGTACATAGGGTTGATTGCTCTCCAGAAAATATTTAAAAGGCCATGAGAACACTTTCTCGGAACTGTAGGTCAGATTCTGTATCAGGTCACCAGGACAGAGTGAGCACTTGTTGGTCTGACTGGAGTACTCAAACACGGCGCACGCTTTCATAAACATGCAGGCTCTGGCGCAGGCTAACTTTGACCCGATGGTGGTGGTCAGCATTGTGGTCTCGTCACAGCCCACTGGCACTAGATCTTTCCTGTCCAAAAATGTCACTGAACAGTACGATTCTCCAAAATTGCACATAGAGCCATAGGAATTCTTGTACAG